>JAJKFI010000046.1:7670186-7693278 GCA_029204185.1 Lerista edwardsae
CATGTAGCCCACTGCAGGAGCAAGCAAGCTACATGGTTTGTAAATAAGTATTTCCTTCTCAGTCTGCTGCCCAAGGACTAGAAAGCAAACAAGAAAGAACAAATAAGGCATGGTAGATGTGAATCCATCTTGTACATGGCTCAGTTAAACCATTTCTTTAAGTGTTTTACCCTTTTTACAGGCAGATTCAAAGATATTAAGAAAACAGGATGGCTGACTTTCAAGACAATAGTAGCCGTTCAAATTTAATTTAAATCATCCACTAATGCATTAAAGGTATGACTATTTTATATAGTGATCAAATACTTAGACCTGAGCCCATATCTTTGGACCAAGGGTAACCACCTTCTACCCCTTCAGACCACAAGTAATTATTCCTCAGGAGTACCTGTATCTCAATTTACTGGTTCCACACAAGAGGTGTGCTTAACAATCAAATGAGCCTATAGAGTAGGCATTCTTTGGAACACTTGTGTTCCATAAAGGAAAAAAAAGCCAGACATGGTTAAAAATGCTGCAGATACTGTGAGATATTTTTAAGAGTGTTCTTAACACACACTGCTTTTTGTAATTTAACCTTACATCTATCCAAGCATCGTTGATTAGTCAGAAAAAAATCCAAAAACTGAAAAGGTATTGCCTAGAGTGGTGAATACATCCGATTAAGAATTGTACCTTGCTAAGACATTCTTTTAGAAATACTAATAGGTAGTATTAAATAATCAGATGTCTTTGAACCATCACCTCAATATGTAAAGACTTCAGAAATAAGTGCTAAGGAGGGTAAAGATCTAAAGGAAAGTTACTCACCTGAAACTGCAGTTCTTCATGAGTATTGCCTTTGCAGATCCAAACTCTTGGGAGAATACATATTGGCATCACAAGTCCAAAAACGCTCTAGAGACCAATGACCTGTGGGGCCATGCATATGCCCTTTGATGAATCTTTACTATAACCTTTTAACCACTTCTTCGCCCAGATCACACAGAAATTTTCAATGCTACTCTATAAAACACCTAGCCGCAAGCAAATAACTCTTCCAACCCCAAAGTCTGATCCAGACGCAAAACAATTTGCATGTCCCTCACCTAAACATTAATTTGCTAATAACCATGGTTATTCTATATATAATACTCTCAGCCTTGATAGGAGCATACTATTCCAAGTCAAACATCTTGATATGCCTCATAATTTCCCAAATAAGACTACAGTATCTGGATAGCAATGTAACCATGGACCTAAACTATCAAGTTTTAACAGTCCTTCCCACAACTGTAAAACTCTACTACAGGGAGAGTCTTAATACATTAAAAAGTAATTCAAAACATCGTTTTAGAGAGCATCCTCCAAAGACTGTTCTTCTCATGCCTTTAACATGCCTTTATGTTAACCCTGCCTTTACAGCCTAACACGTGGCATTTTCAAAACAGTACTAGCTAAAAACAAGAACTAAGTAGTTTCATTTCATCTCTACTTGCAATGAAGATAAAAATGAAAAAGAAGCAGCAGCAAGCATTAAAGTTGCAGACTTGTCAGTGAATAGGTCTACTAAATATTTTTGAAGAAATTGTGGGAGTTGGAACAAATGGGTAATTAATAAATATATAATTGGAACGAACAGCTAATAGATGAATATACAGTAGGTCCAATTTACACCTGTAATAGTCTATGACTATTTGCTTCAAACTAATCTGATGCTATTTGCTTCAAACTAATTACAATGGAGTTTGGTCAGTTCTATCCATGTCATCAAAACCCCACTTTCTCTCTAGACTTAAAGGAAGAATAAACTGAAGTTGGTAATCTACTTAAAAATTTTTTTAAATAAATTGCTAGAACAATATAGATATTACTTGATGTTTATATTTCCATTATTTCAACATGTTTGCTAAATTTACTATGTAACAAGTTCTATCCTATTCCCAATACTATACTCAGCAAACCACCAACCCACTTCCAAAATGTTAAGGCAGTTTTAAGTTACTAACATACCTGTCCAGCAATAGCACTGAAGAATGTCCACAAAGGATCGGCGGCGGCGGCGGCAGCAGCAGCATAGGCCCCAGAATAAACAGAATATCCAGGAGATCCACCATGGGCCACAGTTGGCACTCCTCCTGGAACTGGCTGGCCCATTGCCATTTGCACTGGAATCTGACCACGGTAAGGGCCATACTTTTGTGAAGAGAATAAGCATATTTCACTATATTTACGAGCCTTCTTTAAAACATTTTTAAACATTTTCAGTTCCAACAAATAATTTCAAAAACCAGCTGGGAGGCCACGGAACTGCCCTAGGAAAAGAAAAGCCAACAAGGTGAAGTTGCTACTGCCACCTATTGGTGCTTTTCAAGATGCCTGGGCTCCTTTTGCCTCACAGTAGCCACAGTTCAGTGGTTCCCAAACAGTGAGCTGTGGTTTCTTGGGGAAAACAACCAGAGGAGCTGCAGAACCTTCGCGAAAAACCTGCTGCCTTATACAATGTATTGGATTGGCCAATGGCCTAGTAAGTTGAAGGGGCCACCAGTCAAACAAGCTGTTCTGGGAGACTTGAAGCCCAGTCCTATCCAACCTTTTAGCACTGATGCAGCAGCAATGCAGCCTCAAAGTAAGGGAACAAACATTCACTCACACTGCAGAGGCCTCCATTACTGCCCTTCCATAGTAGGATGTGGCACGTGCCCCACTGGCAGCTGCATCAGCACAGGAAAACCAGACAGAATTGGGCCTTGGGCAACAGCACCAACAGGGCATGAGCTGCTTCCTATATGGAATGGGGAGTAGGTGTCAGAGGCCTCCTCAAGATAAGGGAATATTTGTTTATTTTTGGGGATTTCTTAGAACTTTTTTTAAGACACAGAAATAATGATTCAAAAGCAATTCTCCACATCTTTTCATTTTCAAACCGGGAATGTTTTCTGGCAGGGGGAAGATAAGCATTACTGGGCCAACTTAAAAACGGCACATACTGCCTTAGGCCTTCGTTGGAAAGACTGGCAGCCTGAAAGCATTCCAAAAATGGCAGACACCAAAGTTTTAAAGCAAGTTTAAAAAAAAGCATTTGCAAGTCTAAAAGAAAGATTTCTTCTTGAAGAAAAAAAGCGTCTGTTACGTGGGCTGGCCGCACAATTCCCTCCCCCACTTTCCCAGCCAACTGCAAGAACCCTGCGCAAGCGGAGGGGGTGCTGGTGGAGGAGACAGAACTGAGGCTGCACTGCTTGGCCTCGACGGAAGGAGACAAAGGGAAGCCTAGAACGCGGGGCGGGGCTCCCCGGCCCCTTCCGCTGCGGCCCACCTCACGGACTCTTGACAGGAGACTGGCCAGCTGCTGGCAAGGCCGAGGAGAAGAAGAAGAAGCAGGTCTGAGGGAGGGGGCGGGCGGGCGGGCGGGAGAGAGAGAGACAGGCAGGCCTTCCAATCACGCCCTTTTACTCACCGCTCCGTACCCGGGGTACGTCATGTCGCCCGTTAGGACGGGAGAGCTTCACGGGGAAGGGGGGAGGCCGCCGCCTGGGCTCGCAGCAGCAGCTCGGCTGAATTCGGTCTCTCACAGGCGTTGCGCGCGTGGCCACAGAATCTGGTCTCGGCACCGGTGGCCTTCCGCTGCTCCTCCTTCCTGGCTCGTCCGTGGAAGAAGCGGAAGCGCCTCCGCTGCCGCCTCCCTTCCCGCCGCTCGCTACTGGCTGAAAAGGTCCTTCGCCCGCCCCTCCCAGGATAAGCCTCCGCTCTGAGTAGGCGGGGCAAAGGAGAGTCGCCTCCCAGGGGCGGAAATGACGGAGAGAGGAACGCGTCATCAGCGGGGAGGCTTCCCTGGGGTAGATGGCGCGACGGTCTCCGGTTGGAAGCGCAGCAGCCATTTCTGTATTTCTTTTGTTTCCTGTTCCTGGAAGGTCCGCAAAAACTGCCCGCAGATATCTCTGCAGGGCTTCGTTACAGCTGCCACTGGGCACCGCCAGGGCAGTTTGATGTGTGTCCCCTCCCTAGCCTGAGAGTGGCTCACACGACTGCAGTGCAGTGCACGAAACGGGTTTGCAGAAAGAGGTGAACCTGCTCTTTCTGAATCGAGCATGGGGGAATGTGTGTTTTTTCTAAGGCTTTGGGTGCTTGCACATTTAAAAACCGGCTCCTTCATCTGCTATGTATTATTAATGGATAATACATGTATTATCTATTTAACAACATTCTTTGTCTATGCTTATTTTATTATGATTTCTGTTTATGCCAGTAAAGGTCTCTCTCTCTCTCTCTCTCTCTCTCTCTCTCTCTCTCTCTGTGTGTGTGTGTGTGTGTGTGTGTGTGTGTGTGTGTGTAAAACAGCTCCTTCAGGGGGTTCATTGCCTCCAAATCTCAGGCTCGAGTAGCTGAGACTGAGAGACCGCAAGTGGCTTACTATAGTCCACTATTGCTGTTGCAACACCTTGGAAAGTTGGGGGATGCTAAGAGTAGCATGGGTGTTGGCCAGGTTGGATGCTTGCAGAGTTCTCGTCAACCCTCAATATTGGCAACGTTGATAGCACCTAGGTATTAACTGGGACAGAGTGCCTATACCTTTAACTATTGTATTGAAGAGGGAATTTGGGCAGGTGCGGCTCATCATGGGAGAGTTGCACCTCCCAAATTGCCTTCTTCAATACAATGGTTAAAGGTACAGGCCCTCTATACCTCCCAGTTTGTATTTGGTAACCCTACCCAGTATGCCCTCAAGGAACAAGGAGAAGGTGCCATGGGTGGTCCAGTGCAGAGCTTTGCCGTAAGCCACCCAGCAACCTACCCCCGGCACAAGCAAAGGTTGAAGCAATGCTTACAACAGCCCTGAAGCATGAACCAGTCATAACACTGGCCTTTGGATGACTGTGTGGCTGTCTGACCTCTGGTATATTGTCATAGTCTGTTTCACTCCCCTGGCCAATTATTTTTCCCACCCTCCAATACATCCTGATATGGAGAATTCGGTTTAGCTTTCATTCCTGTTCACTCTTGGTGTTTAATTTGGTGTTGTTTTAATATGTTTGTTTTACTTGTTACGTTTTCCTTATTATGGTTACATTGTATTTTGTTGTTCTCTGTAAGCCGCTTTGGGCATTTGCTTCAGCATAGGAAAGGCAGGGTATAAATTCTTCAAATAAAATAAATATTGATGGTCAGGCTGAAATAGTGACTTGTGACAGCCCTGCAAGGAAGTCCTGTTATTATTGCATTTTAGAGTTGAGTGTGAGACTAGTTTGGATTCTCAGCCCCAAATACCTTATGAAAAAAATACCAAATAGTGTAGCAAAGGTTAATGGGATTAACTTCTGCACTCAGTTGCAAACAGAAACTTTGTAAGCCACAGACCTGCATGCTTCTTGCATATCTTTTGTCCACGTAAAATAAAATGCAAACAGAGGTCTCTTCTCTTTGCTGATACCTTTTGTTGAGGAACAATAACAACCCTTAATATCTAATCAGAGGTACTATAAACCTCTAGATTCCTCAAATAATTTGTATGGGCAGCTTTCTCCCCTCCCACACATCACCTCTCTGGGTAGAAAGAGCTACAGAAATGGAAAACTGGGCTATATGTGAGCCTAGTAATGTGTGAAATGGTGATTGGACAATGGTGATTACAGACACAAGAAAATCTCTCTTGTACATGTATAATGGTTAGGATACCCATCTTCTGGCTTCTGGTTTATTGGGAATCTGTACTGATTATTGTTAGAATAGCGTGGAAAGCAATATTTGCATCCATGTGGCAGAAGCAGCAACCCCCAATGGCACAACCCAACAGTCACCACAGCCCCAATCTATGGGCATAACTGCCATAGCCCAGCCCCAAAATACTTAATGCTCCACTCAGAAATGTCCCCTAAGCACACATGCATACATAAGATACTGTGTATATCTGCCGGCAGGTCCCATCCCTTTCCCAGGCCTGATCTACACCCCCATTCTGCATTCTACTCACCCAGAAACACCACCCCTGTTCCTCCCTCCCCCAGCCCTGTGCCACACGGAGCAGCTCTTACCTTCTCTGGCAGCCACAGGTTCAGATTTGCCTTCCCACCCATGCAGCTTGCTCACAAATTGTCATGGCTGCAATAATCTAGAATCTAGGCCCAAATTGCGGCTACTGCACCAATGTAAGGTAAGGTTAGGACTGTGCTGTCAGACAGCTTATCCTAGAGATCCAATATAAATCATGCATTCCACAGTACCACTAATTTATTTTTCTGATGGGGATGTTTTACATGTCATCTAGAGGGTGAATCTTTTCATAAAGTGCCTATTCAGGTCATGTTTTTGTAAATGTGATGTGATGGCTTGAAATTTTCCTTTGGAAATTCCCTGAGCCAACATACAACATAGCAAAGTGACCTGCAATTCTACTAGCATTAAAACAAACCTTTGCACAGAAGGAGGAAGCCAAGTTTTAAAGCATCATGAAATGAAACCGAACTGCAAGGAGGAAAATGAAACTGATCATGAGGATGGCCATAATAAAGATAATAATAAAGGCTTTGTACTGTGGTTTTAAAAGTGCTGTGTACTGTGATTTTAAAAGGAGGGCAGTGGTTTTCACTTAAGGCTGCAATCTTATCCACACTTACCTGGGAGTAAGCCCTATTGACTATAATAGTAATTACTTCTGCGTAGACATGCATAGGATTGGGTTCTGAGTTGCCCGATCTGTTGTAGCAACCTTGGCTGC
Source organism: Lerista edwardsae (assembly GCA_029204185.1). Taxonomy (NCBI): domain Eukaryota; kingdom Metazoa; phylum Chordata; class Lepidosauria; order Squamata; family Scincidae; genus Lerista; species Lerista edwardsae. The sequence goes on from JAJKFI010000046.1 coordinate 7,676,878, forward strand.
AATCCCAAGCACGGCTTACTATGAAATATATCCCACTGAGCTCCATGGGAAACAGGCACAGGAGGTATAAGTTCATTGCCTATGTCTGCAATCCTAGGCACACTTACCTGAGAGCAAGTCCCATTGAACATAGTGGGTCTTCTGAATAAACATACACAGGATTATAAACAAGTTAAATGGGTAGAGGTACAGCCATAGCCAGCTTCAGGGCACCGGGAGTGACATCACACCCCTTGTGCCTCTGCCCCGCCCCCTGCACCACTCAGCTGCATGCATCCAGCACCCAGAATCATTCCATTTAGGAGCAATCTGGATGCAAGGGAGGACGGAGAGGATGGGAAACCGTGACACCTTTTCGTCCCTGGGAAGGGGTGGGGTGTTTTTTTGTGATCTATATATATAAAAATGGATGTGGGTATGTGGGTGGGTGTCTGTGTATGTCTGTATGTGTGTATGTATGTATGTTATGCATAGGCTTCCCCACGCCTTGACCGAGTGCCACGAAACCTGGCACACATGTACCTTGCAGCCTGGAAGGAAACACTGCGGGGGGCAGACCCCCCTATAGCCCCCAGTTTTTCGGGGAGGGGGGCTAGAACGTCCAGACCAAGGGGATTGCATTGGACTAGAGGTCTGCTGCCACCCTGTGGTCACAAGCGATTCTGCAGGTTATGTGATACACAGGGACTAATCCAAAACGAAAGTGAAACTGCTTTGCACTGCCTGCATTGCCCAGGCTGGAAAGAGCAGGATCCAGAGAGTTCCAACACCCAGTCAGATCTGAGAGCTACCTGTTTCCAGAGGGCTGACTGCCCTACCACAGGACCTGCAGACATGGTTCAGTGAGTGTGACAATTTCATTACGCTCCTTTGCTTGATTCTGTCCCTGTATTCATTCCTTCTCCTAATAGAAGCTGGGGATACTTTGTCCCCCGGGCAACGCCGGGTAACAAAAGGCTAGTAATGAAATAAAAACACTTAACACCATTTTCTGCACTCCTCACTCTTGTAAAACAACCCCCCAAAAATGCAAAAAATAAAACAATTCTCTAACACAGGGGTCTCCAAATCCTCGCCTTTAACCATTGTATTGAAGAGGGAAGCTGCCCTCGGAGAGCCTCAATCTGGCCCACAGCAGGTTCTTGTCCCCTATGAGCCTCTCCCCTGCCCCGCCCTTGCTGGCACAGGGTGCACCCTCCAAGCTGTGCTCTGGTTGTGACCCTCAGAATGCATCCAAAAGGCTGAAAATAGTCACTTCTGGTTTTCTCAAAGACCTGGAAGTGACATTTTAGGCCCTCTGAAGCCCTACTGTAGATGAGGAGGCCTCCCTGGCCTTCAGAACATGCTCTGGGTGTTTCTGCTGGTTCTGAGATACTTAGTCCAGCACATGTATGTAAGCTGCTTGTGGGGTGGGGGAGGGAAGTCCATTAAAGGGTTTGCTATATTTCTGTGGTGTGTGTTGGTGGTGCTTGGAGGAATCCTGGAACTTTGAGCCCGTTTATTCATTCAAATTCTGTCTCTAATGTATCTCTTTAAATTTTAAATTTAAATTTTTATTTTTATTTATTTATTTATTTATTTATTTATTTATTTTTCTGGCCCTCGACACCATGCCTGATATTTGATGCAGCCCTCCGGCTAAAATGTTTGGAGACGCCTGCTCTAACACCTCCGCGTGCATCTGCTGACACTATACCACTTACATTACCTGTGTAGTACACTTTTAAAGGAATTATGATTTATAAAAACAAGGTATAAAAATGCACCATTGGAATAACACATAAGATAGCTTTCTGCATTTCTATTCTAACTTTGGGAAAAACTGAAATCCGTGAAAAAATGAAAACATTTTCACTCACATCTATAAATAGGCAGCCCCTGGGCCAAAATAATGTATTGTTAGATCTCTGACTATTCTTTGCTAAGTTAATTGTTTGACAGCCCAGTCCTGACCAGGGATGGTTAGGCTGGCTTGCCTGTACCATATACAGCCCCGGTTAGGAGGCGGCTGTAGTGCAACTCCAAGTAAGGGGACATTTGTAAAGAGGTAAAGCCCCAGCCACCCTAGCAAAATTGCTGATGCAAATCTGAACTGCCCATGTAGGGCCAACCAGGAAACCATTGCAGGTTGTTTCACTGCAGGAAAGGAAAGGAAGCACTGGAAAGGAAGCACTTTCAGACACTTTCAAGTAAGGGTATGTAGGATTAACATCACCGTGGATGAAAACACACTTGAAGGCTAATGTGGTGAGGGTTAGAGTCCTGAACAAGGGCTGGGAGGATCTGAATTCAAATCTTTATACAGTCCACGGGCTGAACCTCTCTTTCTCAGAACCTACCTGCTTTGAAGGGGTTGGAAGGGTGGGTGCTGTATGTATGCCACCCTGAGCCCCTAGGGCAGTGATGGCGAACTTTTTTGGTGTGCCATGTCAAAATGCCCTTGACCCTGCTGGCTTGTCACTCCCGCCGCCCAACAAAAGAAAAATTATTATTTACATAGTCATGTCTTTTAAAAAAAAAAATGTCCAATCATGTATGCATTATATAAAAAAAATCATTATTACAAATCATTACAAACTCGGTTGTTACAAACAAACTCGGTTGTTGCTGGGTGTTGGCGAATGCTGGCGTGTCACCCAAAGCATTGTGGCGTGTCACCTTTGACACCCGTGTAATAGGTTCACCATCACTGCCCTAGGAGAATGCATTGGGATAAAAGGTCATCGTGATGCCATCGCGTCCCGGCGAAGATCGCCTCGGCTTATACAAGAGGTGGGAAGTAAACAGAAAGCATCAACTCAGTTCCGAAGAAGGGAAACCTGCTTGTCCCGGTTCTGACTCAGCAGGTCGTGCGTTTGGAAACTGAACGCTCGCAGGAATAGAAACTGAAACTCTCCTCCTATAAAAGGCGCTTGCGCGGTGCGACAGCGAGGAGTTTTAGCGACAGACCGGTGAGAAGAAAACCTCACTCGCAAGGAACAAGAGAGCGGGTGTTTGGGCAGCCTTCGCCTTCCCAACGTGCAGGGAAGATCTCGCAGGCGCTGCTATCCTTGAGCGGCAGGAGCAGCTGGGCGAGAGGGCCAGGCGCGCACAGTTCGGGTTCGGCATAGGCAATGGAAGCCGTCCCGCCCCCCTCCCGCGACGAGAGCATCCTGTACCTGATTAGCTGCTTCCGAAAACGGATCAGGAACAACATCGCGGTGACCCGCGTGCTGGACCTGATGCCTTCCCTGAGCTACGAGGTGAAAGACGGCATCCGAGCCGCCGTGCGGGAGAAGGGGAACGTGGAAGCCGCGGAGCTGCTCCTGCGCGCCCTGGAGGACGCCCCCCGCCGCCCGCCGGGCTTGTGCCAGGAGTTCCAGGAGGCGCTGGCTCAGGGGGGCTTCGCAGTCGCCAGCTACGTAGACCCCAGCCTGAGCGAGCTGCCCTCGCCCTCCCTGGAGGCGGCCAACGACGTGGGCGCCTTCCTCGTGCAGCTCTTCTTCCCTCATCTCGTCAAGAAGTTGGCCGCCATCCAGGTCGCGGAGGCATGTCTGCAAAAGGGGCTTTTCGATGGCGAGGACGTGGAGCGGGTAGGTGGCGCAGTCAAGCTAAAACGTGCCCCCCCCCCCCACACACACACAGAGGCAGATCTAAGGGAGGGCAAAGCTCTAAGTCTTGCAAGAAGCCTTACCTTGCAGTGGAAATCACTCCTCTCCTGCACCGTTTTAGCCAATCCTCACAGGGAAAAGCAACATCTTGGCGTTGCTTACTGGCTGCAGCAAGGGAGAGGAGGGATTTACATGACAGGGTAATATAAGGCTTCTTGCAACACTTACAGCTTTGCCCTCCCTGTAGATCCGCCTCTGCCCCGACGAGAAAGGGATGACAGTCAAGTCATCCTTGCATTTTGGCCCAGGTTGAGTTCCTGGGGTTCGCTCACACGTTCCTTTTTCAGGCATGCACTTAAAGTCCAAACAACAACAACAACAAAGTAACGTGGGAACAGTGGCGTCTCTATAGGGAGGGCAGAGCTCTAAGTTTTGCATGAAGCCTTACCTTGCAGTGAAAATCACTCCTCTCCTGCACCGTTTTAGCCAATCCTTACAGGGAAAAGCAACATCTTGGCGTTGCTTACTGGCTACAGCAGCAAGGGAGAGGAGGGATTTACATGACAGGGTTTCCTGCAAAACTTAGAGCTCTGCCCTCCCTGTAGAGACACTACTGCGTGGGAACCTGAGATGTGGCCACAGTGGGGTTGTCAACCACTGAAAGACAATTGCAATTTGGGGGGTGGCATTGCTTGGCAGACTCAAGGGGCAGAGCTCAGTAGGGTTAGTGATTTGATTGGGTCAGAAGTGGGAATAAGGGCACAACCCTAACCAATTTTCCAGCACCAGGATAAGGGCAATGCAGCTCCAGGGTAACAGTCCCTTCCCTTAAGGAGGCCTCGATGACTCCTACTCCACTACAGAATGCAGGATATGCACTTATGGCACAATTATATCAGTCCTGGAAAGTTGGTTAGGATTGCGCCCTAATGCACCATCAATTTAGTGTCATTGGCAACCTTGGCAACCTTCCCCATCTCCTGGTCATAGATGCATGAACTACTCTTTTTGGTGAGGTGGCCAAGTCTGCGGATGACACTAAACTTTTCCTGGTGCTGATGTCCACAAGGGATTGTGAAGAACTCCAGAAGGTTCTCTCCAAACTGGGGGAATGGGCAGTGACATTGCAGGTGTGCTTCAGTGTAAGTGTAAAGTGATGCACATTGCGGCAAGACATCAACATTCACATAAGCACTGATGGGTTTTGAGCTATCTGTGACGGATTGAGAGCGTTCTTGGGGTACTGGTGGACAGCTCAATGGAAGTAGTGACACAGAATGTGTGGTGGCTGTGAAGGCCAATTCCATGCTCCGGATAATTGAAAAAGGGATTGAGAATAAAACAGCCAGTATTAGGCCATTGTCCAAATCAATGGTAAGGCCACATCTGGAGTGTTGTGTCTCTGGTCCAAAAGAGCAACCAGAATGATTACTGGGCTGGGGCACCTCCTTTATGAGGAAAGACTGCAGCATTTGGGGTTCTTCAGTCTAGAAAAAAGGGCCTGAGTGGGGAGAGGACTGAGGGCACCATCCTAGGCGCCCAGTAGCGGTCAATGCTACATGGTACCGAGTGGCATCCCCGCATCGGTGCTCTCACTCCAAATCTGACTGGCCTTGGAGCGCCCGCACTCAGCTCCCTCTGCACCAGCCGAGCCCAGCTGGCACAGAAGTGTGATGAGCTAGGAGAGTGGGAGGGAGGGAGTGGGCGGGCGGGGGAAGGGCATTTCTGGGCGGGGGGTGGGTGGGCCGGCAGGCGTGCCGGCCCAGGAGGGAGGCAGGCCCAGGATTCAGCCATTAGGCCCCAATTCTGGCCACATGGCCTCTTCGGATCTGCGCCTGTATAAAGTGATGCACATTGTGGCAAGACATCAAAATTCACATAAGCACTGATGGGATTTGAATTATCTGTGATGAATTGAGAGTATTAATTAACCTGCCACAAATAAGTTTTTCCTGGGACAGTGTAAAGATTCACACACATGTGTACAGTACATGTTTTTACTCCTCTGCTACTGGGTCCTATGCAGTAGGATGCCATAAGATGAGTTTGGAAAACTTGACCAGCCTACAATCCCACCATCTTACAAGCTTGCCTGATCTCACAGAATTCTGTGCTACAGATACTTTCAACAGTAGGCATGACAAAAAGTTTCTTTCTAAGCAGAAATGGGTTTGCTTCAAGGATGAAATAATTTCTTATGTCCATTTTTTGTTGTTTTCCAGCTGAAGTCATTATGCACCTCTTTGGCTAGCCTTCCCCGTCACAGTTGTTAATCTAATGTGCAGTTCTTTTCTTGATGGAAATATTGTCATTCCTACAGAGGTGTATCCAGGGAAAATGGCGCCCATGGCAAGCAATGAAATTGCGCCCCTATCAAAACATGCTAGGCACACCCCCCCCCCATTTTCATCAGAACCAACAAAGCCAGCAGCCACAGAATTAACTCCCCCCTCCCACCAGGCATACCGTCAAACCCCCCTCTAGCCCCCCATTTTCATAGCCAACAAAGGCAGCAGCCACAGAATGAACTCCCACCCACCCACCCCATAGGCATAACACACTTCTGGCCTGCACACTCGCCTAGCCCCCCCCCATTTTCATAGCCAACAAACAAAGCCAGCAGCCACGGAATGCCTGCTCAGCACAATGAGTCTTATTGCCAGAAAATAAATTATTATTGCCAGAAAATAAATGTGGGGTGAAAATGCACCCTACAAGCAGTGGGTGAATGCCAGTGCCCTCCCCTGCTATTGCTCCCCTGCACATATGGGCATACTACCCCTGCATTTGGAAGTTCAAGGTAGCCATCACGGTTAATAAGCAATAGCATGGTTAACAACTGATAGACTATAGACCACCATGAATGTTTAGAATCCAGTTTTAAAGTAATCTAAGCCAGTGATCAACAAAACCCAACCCCCCCCCCACAAGTGTGTGTGTGTTATTTTGCACACACACTTAACCTCAGCATCGCTGGGAGAGGAGTAACTGTATTCTGCTAAGGCCAGCACTGTTGATGTGTCTGACGTGGACATGAACGGTTGGAGTGAGGAAGAGGATTTATGAAAGCCACGAACCACTCCCCTGGGTGTTCAGATTCCATGAGTAATAGCAAAGAGTGGAGCAGCTCAGTTGCATTAGTCAGCGTCTGCTGCCCAGGAGCCCCACCTCAGCAGATTATACAGCTGTTCCTCTTCCAGCCCCTCAGCTTGTTGGCCTTAAACTATCAGAGAGAAAGAGAGCTCAGGTCTTAGCAATGGACGAGACACAGGCCCTCCTCCATTCCAGTTACACAACACATGCCTTTCAGCCAAGCCTAATGTAAATACTATGCCAGCCAGGTGAGCAAGAAGATCTTACCTATGTGCATTGTGCACACTTGGCAGCTTGTTTAGAACAAGTTATCAGCAGCTAGGCATGCAACGTATTACCAGGCTATGTATGGTTCCTTGACATCCTGAACGGACGCCTAGACAGAGCCATGCAGTGCAGACGAGACACGGGGCGCGTGCAACGCTGCAGGGCATGCTATTCTTGCCCAACCGTCGCATTTAAATCACAACTTAGAGCAATTCCATCCCCAAGCAAGGGCTGGGGGGGGGGGCTGGATGATTTTGGACTGGACCACTTCAGATTGCAGGTAGTTCTGGATTTTTGGATGCTCTTCCCCAGAGAAGATTCCCTCATGTAGAAACTCAGTGCACCACGAAGATAGTCATGCACATTCTCCAATAGAACTTGCTACGACTATGCATGAGGGACGGAGGATCTTAAAAGGGCCACCTCCTCCCTCCGCGCAATACATGGACGAACTCTCAAGGGCGAGATCGGGTTGAGCCTTTGCAGGTCGGCGGTCCTCGCCCCAAGAGCCCCGGCAGCCTGGCCTCCTGCCTGCCCATGCACTCACCACGTCCACCACCTCCCTCTGGCAGAGTGCCTTCTGCTTTCCTTTGGGGCTCTCCTGCGCGCCAGGCTGCAGGGCAGCCGCCAGAGGAGCAGCAGCGGGAGGAGAGCACGGAGCGCGGCCAGCCACAGGAGCTTCATAGCTGGCGGACCCGGAGGGGTGCAGGAGCCACGGAGTCCAGCCACGAGGTGCGGTTTCTACCCGCCGGGGATGGGGGTGGGGCGGACTCGGCGGAGCAGGGGGAGGGTGCATCTTCTGGGGTGATGCGTGGGGGGGCTGAGGGCCATCGGCGCCCACCAGGAAACAGCGCCCATGGCTCTTGCCACCCCACGCCGTACCCTAGGACGTGGTCTGCATTCCTACTTCAGTGTAAAGTAGGAAAAGAAACAAAACAGTCTCATTGTCTTATGCAAATATTGTACACAAACGTCATTTTAAAATGTTCCCATTCTTTCTTTCTTTCTTTTTTCCCTTTCTTTTTTGCTTGTGACCAGGTTAGAGTTGAACGTGACATTCATGGGAATTATGAAGCCGTGAGGGAATTGCTGCTCAGAATAGTACAGAAGAAACTGTGGTTCTCTGACTTTCTAGAAGCCCTTCGTGAGTCTGAGCATAAAGAAGCTGCAGATGTCTTAAGCGGACAAGAAAATGGTAACCGCGTGATTTCATTTTCCTCAGAGCTGGTGATTCTTTGGTATATGTTTGAACATAAGGAATTTGCTTTTGCTCACAGTTGCCTGTGGTACTGAGAGGACAGAACTGCAGTAGAGATTGTATGTGTTCCAGTTTGAAGAGCAAGAACATTATTCGTGGGTCCGGTCCAGTGTGATCTCCAGACGTGCCTGGGGATGGTCTCTGGTTGCTTCCAGAGAACCAGAGGCCCCCAGAGATGCATTGGTATAGAGCAGTGGTCTGGGAACAGGGGTAAATTACCCCAAATGGGGTAAAAATGAAATTCCTGGGGGTAATGGACAGTCGCGCTGCCAAGACACAGCCGGGCATGCATATGAATTTATATGCATGCCCAGCTGTGTCTTGGCAGCGCGACCATCCATCACCCCGTTCCGGTTCTGTCGCTGGCTGGCTGGCTGGCTGGCCCCGTTTTGTTTGTTTTGCTCCGCCCACTTTTGCTGGCCGGCAAAACGCACCCCAGACTGCTCTGCACCTGCTCTGCTTTTCACACCATGGCAGTTTAGAGCACGTGGATGCAGCGAGGAGAGCGGCAGAGCGGCGGCGCATTGAACCTGAGCAGCAGTGAAGAGGCAAGCCAGGGATGGCCGGGCATCGGAGGTGAGGGAAGGCACGCGTCTTTCCCCCACCCCGCCTCCATTGCCCTGCCAGGGCACGCGTCTTTCCCCCCCTCCGTTGCCCTGCTGGGGGGAACTGCACACCCCTCGCTGTCCAGCGAGGGACGCGCGGTTCCTCCCGGCAGGACATTGGAGGCGAGGGAAGGCACGCATCTTCCCCCCCTCCGTTGCCTTGCCGGGAGGAACTGCGCACCCCTCGCTCAGGCTTCTTGCAGGACACGCAGCCCCATCATTTCAATCACTGCCCAAGGCCAGATGCGGCGCTTCTTTAATGTCCTGAAGTGTCCGTGTGTGATGGAACGTGTCTCCTAAGACTGGGTGCTGTTGCCAGGGGAGAGGCTGATTGGAACGGAGGTTTTTTAAAAAATTGATCGCCTAAGAGTGCAAGTCTATGAATGTCTACTCAGAAGTAAGTCCCATTATAATAAATGACCCTTACTCCCGGGTAAGTATTAATAGGATTGCACCCCATCTTAATTAAAACTGCCGTCCAATGCACACACTGCCCCAGGAGTAAAGCCCATTGAATTCAATCTGACTTACTTCTGAGCAAACAGAAGTTGACAGACGCCGGCTGGCCACTGAACGTAAGGAGCGTGCAGGCTGGGGCAAAAGCGACTGGCTGCAGAGTAACGGTCTGAGTTGACACCAGACTGTCCTCCTCCCCCTCAACTTGTAGCCCGGTGCAACGATCCTCCGATCTGGACTGGGGCTCAGCGTGTCGTGGGGTGTGTGGGGCGCGTGCGCAGGACACCAAAGAGAGGCGCCAGGCAAGCATACAGTGTGAGGCGAGGCGAGAGGGAAAGCGAGCTGCAGGAGACAAAATGTAGGAACGCTTGTTGCGTTTCTGTATTAGTACTATTTGCCTTCTCCAGAATGGAAAAACAGATACTGTGCTGCTAAGTTGCATAGCCCCATTTGTATTAGCACACATTAGGAATGGCCCTTGCCTTCTCCACAGCTATGTTTCTGTGAAGTGGGGAGGGGAGGGGGGGGGTCAAACTAATCGGGCAACAGATGTATTTGTTTTGCTCCCATTCATCCTGTTAATATGTAAAGTGGAGAGGATCTAATTTTTTACATTAAGAGATGTTTGTATGAGGCGAGCTGAATCTCCTTACCTACATGCACACTCCTTGTGATGTAAAAATGAGCTATTCCCTGTTTGACAAGTGCATGAAACAGATATCTACATAAAAAAATGGCTACTGCTATCATTTTTTGGTTTGATCCAGAGTTTCATCCAGTACAATGCATCCAGTTGTTCATCCAGTACAATGGCTCTCAAACTTTTTATCACCCAGGGCCCAAAGGAAGTGATGTCATCAAGCAAGAATATTTTAACACCCCATATGACAAAATCAAATCTAACTAAGCAGGTTAGATATTTACAATAAGAGTAAGATTAAAAAATATTTAAAGAACTTTCCTAACTCTCCCAAACCCTTTACAACTTCATATTTACATAGCATTAATTAATCAAATAAAAAGCAATGGGTTCCAATATGTAATTTTTTTTCTTTTGTTCTGGTGGGGCGGGGGTAACGTCAGCGTATCTAAATATATTTTGGGGTAAAAGGTAAAAATGTTCCCTGACCCCTGGTATAGAGGCTATACTGCATTCAGCCACTAGATGGAGAGCCAGTTTTCATAAAAACTGAAAGTGCCTTTCAAGCACTTCCGGAGAACACCTCTGGTTGCATCCAGGAGCTCAGGTCCAGACTTCTACTTACATGCAGGTTGTGCCTCGGTATCCACTGATTCAGTATCCACTGATTTGAATCACCACTGATACCAGCGTCCGCCTTTAAGTACCTTGTAACAAGGGAAAGAAGGCCAAAATCTAATTTCCTACTTTCCTGCATTCCATTATTCACTCTATCTAGTGGCTGAATGCAGTATAGCATCTACACCATCTACTAGGGTGACAATGGAAGAGTAAGAAACCTGGAAGTGGGTCTTTAAAGCTATTTTTCCATTGATTTTGGTATCCACTGATTTTGTATCCACTAGGGGCTCTGGAATGGAACCCTAGTGGATTATGAGGCATGACACTACCTCTTTCTCCGTTTTTCTTTGTATTATGTATGACTCTTCCTGTCCCCATTTGTGTCCAGGCCACTAAGTGACTACCCATTGTCACTGGTTGGCGATCAGGGACAACTAAGGGTGGAAGGCGCCCAAATTTACTGTATCCGCCACTGAGGAAGCCACATTCGCTTCATGGTTGGGCCTGCCCTGTTGGTCGTTGACACCAAGGCTCAGTTATTTTTTCCTCTGTCAAGTTAAGTTTCAAATTGCAGAGAGGTTCATTCATTGTATATATAGCCCTTGCAATTCCATTTGCCTAAACTCAGAAAAGCTCATATGCAGAAGTTTTCTCCCATGGGCACACTGCAGTTTCAAGGATTTTCACTGGGAAATGGCACAGAAGATGAGGCTGTCCCATCCGCACCCCCACCCAGCGACAGGATCTACAAATGATCAGGGGGAACGCTGGGCGGGACTTACGCGGGGCTTCTGCGTGATTGGCTGCCCGTCCATAGCGTTCCGCAGCTGTCCTGGCCTCAGGGGGGCTGCCCCCGGTTAGTGCGCCCCCCCGCTGCTCGCCCAGGCACCCGGCGCGACCCTCACCTGTCCCCCGCAGCGAGCAGGAGCCGCCCCCCCGAGGCCAGGGCAGCTGCGGAACACTACAGACGGGCTGCCACTCAAGCAAAAGTCCCGCCTAAGTCCCACCCAGCATTCCCCCTGATCATTTGTAGATCCCGTTGCTGCCCCCACCCCATTCCATTGCCCCGATTTGAATTAGGACCCTCACAGTTCTTCTTTTGTTTTTAAATGGAATGTAGTTCACATTGCAGGTCTTTCAACATTTTGTCTAAAAGATATCAACTTCCCAAATGTAAGCTCATACTGATCTCCAGTAAGTCCATACTGAGGATTTCCTGCTACAGGCAGGGGGCTAGACTAGATGACCTTCCAACTCTTATGATTCTACTAACTGCCCTGTGGCTCACTGACCTGCTGTATTAAGCACCCGGCTGCTTTTTTCTGTGCTGTTTTCTTCTTCCAGAGGCTGACCTTTGATTTAAGTTCTACTGTTTTGTTTTGTTTTGTTAATTGTATATAAATAGGATGCTGTGAAAATGGGGTCTTTGTAGAAGAGATTATGGAAATTGATGGATCGCTTGCTTCCAAAGCTGTGGACGATTTGAAAGAGGGAGCTGAGTTCAAGTGCAGTGTGGCCAGTGAGAAGAATGCCTCAGAAGAGTCATTTGGAGATCACATTTCAGGTAATCTGTTGGTAACTTTCTCAAAACCTTTCATATAATTAAATCCAACTGTCTGACACCCCAGTTCTATCTATCTACCTTCCCCCCACCTTTGATGCTGCTGGTCCACCAGAGCATGTGCTACATCCCGTGGGGTGGGCCTTCCTGTATGTCTCCTCCAGGTAAGGGAGCATTTATTCCCTTCCCAGGGTTAAGCCTCCAGTGCTGTTATGGGTCTAAAGGTAAAGGCTTCCCCATGACCGAATGGTCTAATCGTGACCGACTGTAGGGGGCGGTGCTCATCTCCATTTCAAAGCCTGTAGAGCCGGCGTTTGTCCGAGGACAAGCTCCCGTGGTCATGTGGCTGGCATGACTATACACCGTAGCGCACAGAACGCCGTTCCCTTCCCACCAAAGTGGTCCCTATTTATCTACTTGCGTTTTTAGGTGCTTTTGAACTGCTAGGTTGGCAGGAGCTGGGACAAGCAACGGAGCTCACACCATTGCATGGTTGAACTCCCAACCTTCTGGTCAGAAAGCACAGCAGCAGCAGTTTAACCCACAGCACCACCACGTCCCCCACATGATGGGTCTACTCAGACATAAATTTTTCATTTAGTGAAAGGTATGATGCAATATACTTACAAAGACAATCGGTGCACACAAAATAAGGGGGGGGGAGTAATAAAAAAGTCAAAAATTCTGCATTATCTCATTTGGATCTACAATAATAATAAAAATAAAAATAAATTTGTATTATATCTAATAATATAGAATTATATTAATATTAATAATAGTGTAATTACAGGCTATATAAATTTATCAAGAAACTGCCTCCAGATATTGTCAAATAACTCCATTCACTTTTGGCATTTATAAGACATTTGTTCGTAGGCAGATAAAGTCAAGGGTAGTCCTCCAACACATAATTAATTCCTCAAGCAGGAGATATCTTCATGAGTGTGGGATCAGCCTGCCATCTTACACCTTGTTGGATCTTTGTTCTTTGAATTAATATTGTAATAAAAAATAAGGTAGATACCACGTAGGCGATTTTCTTAAAATTTTAGCATTATGGATTCTGAAACGTTTTACATTTTATATTCAGATTCTGAAACATTTTACATTATAATAAATCTGTGCAAGGTGAACAAGAGAGTGTTATGTTAGTATCTTTTGGGTGTTGCAACATTTTAAGACTTTCCTTAGAGCAGTGTAAAGGGCTGTACAGTCTGAAGAACACAGAACATTCCTTCCATCCTCAAGTACTATTTATTCAGAAGTATTGCTACTATGCACTATAGTACTATTGCTACTACACTAAGTCATCTGGGGCACAATTCTAACCTGGGGTTAGGCTGGCACAGTTAGGCCAGCAAAGTTTGGCTGACACAAGGGACACCGTAAAATATGTTTGGACCACTCTCTTGAGTCAGAGAGGCCAGCATATAGACGTGCTCCATCTTCCCTGACTCTGAGAGTGGTCCAAATGCGCTTTACGGTGTGCCGGCCAAACTTTGCTAACCTAACTGTCCTGGCCTAACTCCAGGTTAAGATTGTGCTCTCAGCCATTCCAAGTGCATCACAGCACAATCCTATACATTGTCTGAGGATAATCCTATTCTCAGAAGTAAGCCCTGCTTTGTTCAGTAGGATTTACTCCTACATACATCTGCATAAGATTGCAACTTCATGTGCATTATCTCGTGCAAGTCATTTCACAACCCTGTGGAACTCCCTGACACCCCACAAGACACTCCCCTCTGTCAGCAGTTGCAGCACAAGGGGATAGTGAAGGAGGACATATATTCCCTTCATCACCATTGCAATAGCCTTGGGAAAGGCTAAATTCCTTCCACCATACCTTTCTCCAGGCAGAATGCTTTGTAGCAGTGGTTCCCAAACCTTTTAGCACCAAGACCCACTTTTTAAAACAACATCCTATCAGGATCCATCTAGGTTTACCACAGTTAAAAAAAAAGGAGATATAGAAAGAAATAATATTTTATATGTTTATTTATAAGTAATAATGCAGGCACTTACCTTGCAAACTGCAGGAGCTGAGCTCTTTGCAGGGTAATTAACAGCTACAGTATAGCCTCAGGGCTTGAGGAAATTAGTTATCTGATCTTTCCATCACAAATCAAAATCAGGTTGCAGCCCAGAGTTTGGGAATCTCTACTCTGTAGGAAAGTGGTTCCCAAAACATTTAGCCCCGGGACTCCCTTTTTACAATGACCATCTGTCTGGGACCCACCAGAAGTGATGTCATGTTCAGAAGTGCCATCATTGTGATACCAGAGCCTTCTGCTTTCCTGAGAATGCAGCAATAAGATGGGTTATTTCTCACTTTGCAATTGGAAAATGGCTGAATCAGAACACACACACAAAAAGCCTATTTACAATTGTGACACAAGCGAAACAACTACACAGTCTTCCCCCTTTCCAGCGTCCCGTCTTCCCATATTTTCAATATGGCTGCTCTAGGTGCTTTGCAACCCACCTGAAAATGGCTTGTGACCAGTGGTGGGATTCAGGGGGTTCACCCAGGTTCTAGAGAACCGGTTGTTAAATGGCCGGGCCCCGCCCACTCGCTTACCTCGGCTGGCTTAGGGTTTTTGTTGGCTCCGGCTATGACATCATAGAACCAGTTGTTAATTTATTTGAATCCCACCACTGCTTGTGACCCACTGGTGGGTTCTGAGCCACAGTTTGGGAATCACTGCTGTAGGATATCAGGATAACAAACTTGTGTGTGTGTGTGAGAGAGAGAGGGAGGGAGGGAGGGAGGGAGGGAGGGACTGCTGACCCTGCTTCTGTAGCAGTAATTAAAGAGCAGGATGGGTTTGGATTGGGCTCACAGAATGATCTGATTTCTCCCTCAACCCTTTGAGAAAAGGCATCAGATTATTTCCAAGTTGCCTATTTGAGGCAAATCTCTAGTCAGGATACCATATTTAATTGTGTTGTGGTATGTGATCTTGGCCGAAAAAGAAAATATTCACTTTTTGCCAGCAGAGGGTGTGCTTAGCCGTGAAATAAATGCAAACCAGTAAATGAGAGCTGGATGAGAAATGCATTTATTTATTTTTGGCGTGTTGTTTTTTGTCTGAACTTTCAGAGTGGTAGGAAGTGTGAAGGGCGCCTGTTCACTCGTCAGTTTCTTTGGAAGGAGAAGGGTGCTGAAGCCTGGCAGGGCTTGTAATCATAGGCCACTAATTTCCAAAGGAATGGGTTGAGTCAATGGGGAACAAGCAGGCCTGGAGGAAGCACTAGTGCAGCAGTTTTCAAACCGTCAGGGATAGTTTGCGCCGCTGTATATGTGTGGGGGAGGGTGGAAGGCAGCGACGCGATCCCCAGGTCTTGGAGTGAGAGCACCGATGCGGCGGTGCCACTCAGTACCACGTAGTGCCCTCAGTCCTAGAATGGCGCCCTCAGTCCTCTCCCCACTCAGGCCCTTTTTTCTACTGAAGAACCCCAAATGCTGCAGTCTTTCCTCATAAAGGAGGTGCCCCAGCCCAGTAATCATTTTGGTTGCTCTCTTCTTACAGCTCTTCCATTATACCCTTTTGGACCAGAACTGTACACAATACTCCAGATGTGGCCTTACCAATGCCGGGCTCCAAGGCAGCAGCGTCATCCTCAAATTAAGTCCCGGAACGCTAGGCGGGACTTACCGCTTGATTGACAGGCTGTCCGTGACGTGTTGCTGCCTACCCGCCCGCTGAGCGGACTCCCTCCGGTTGGCGCGCCCCTCCGCAGCTTGCCCAGGCACCTGGCGCGCCCTCCAGGCAAGCGGGCACCCCCTCTGAAGCAGCCAATCCTGCAGTCCTGCCTAGTCCTGCCTAGCAGTCCTGCCTAGCGTTCCGGAACGTCGTTTTAGGATGACACCACTTCTCCAAGGGGTATAGTAGCATTGTAGTGAGCATTGTAGTAAGGAGAAAAAAAAGCAATCGCAACCCACTTCCAGGTTGTGATTGTGAAACCAGAAGTGAATTGCAATTGCTTTTTTTTTTTATTAAAATGTTGAGAAGGGTAAGTAGATCACAGCGCCTGTCACCCCTGGCAGTGCCTATCACCCGATCCTGGGGAAGGTGTCGCTGCCTTCCACCCTGCCCCGCCTCTTAAAGGCTCACTGGCAGGTCGTGACGCCTCAGTTTGACAACCTCTGGACTTGTCCCACAGTAATTAGTTCAGATCCCCAATATCTCAGAAACGCTTCTGCCTACTAAAAACGTCTTGGTTATTTTGCTCTTCCCTAAATTTAAACTGCAACAACTTACACACACACACACACACACACACACACACACACACACACACACACA
>JAJKFI010000046.1:7693288-7744137 GCA_029204185.1 Lerista edwardsae
ACACACACACACACACACACACACACACACACACACACACACACACACACACGGCCCTCTACGGAGGTGAGACTGTGACATAAATTTTAGTGGCTTGGAATTAGTGATGGGACTCAAAGGCCACTACCAAAATTCTTTTTGCCTCCATCAAATGACACACCATACAATCGCCTGGAGAAGGAGACTTTGCATAAAGAAGGCACCTAAAAGGAATATATAGTCAGGATAGTCCAGGATTCCCTCTCTCAAAGGCTCCTCACCTATATTAACATAGTCCCCTCAGAAATGGGGATTTGAAATTGGGTTTCCCCATCTAACATGGGACATATTTCTCAGTCTGAACTGCAATATGGGGATAATAATATCTTGCAGGGATGCTGTAAGAATACACCCACATTTGATGCTCTTTGCATGTTCAAACAGTGGTATACAGTGGCATGGTGAAGGGGGCAGGCTGTACCAGGTGATGCGCACGGAGGGGGAGGTGACACCACCAGGGACCAAAATTGCTAAGATCGTGGCTTTGAAAGATAATACCATCATGCTATATACCATTGAATTTCACCCGGAATTCAATGAAAAAAATTGGAGTGTAATATCTTCATTCTATCAAAAGTTATGGCCAAAAATCTAAAAAAAAAATAAAAATACAATTTTTAATGTAAAAATCACAATTTTTAAAATCACGGTTTTGCAGAATAATACCATCATGTTATATACCGTTGGATGCAGAATGTTATGAGGAATTCAATGAAAAAACCTGGAGTGTCATATCTTTATTCTATCAAACGCTATGGCCAAAAAACTGAATTTACAACTTTTTATGTAAAAAATGCAATTTTTTTAAAAAAATCATTATTATGTGTCAGTTCTCATTTCTATGTATCAGAGCTAATACTAGAACTTTTATTTAATTGTGTGAGTGTCATCAAATTGGCCATGGGTTTTTTGTTGGTTACTAATTTGTTGGGTGACCTGCACTAGAGTTAAATAAACAAATAAAGTTGTTGTATGGTTTGGGAGGAGGAGATCCATCATGGGGGGGGGGGGTTGATGCGCTGACCTCCCGCTCAGGGTGACGCAAACTTTGGTGACGCCACTGGTGGTATATATAATAAGAGTTAAGTATTATGAGTGTAGAACATTAACCTGTTCTTAGTTGAAAAAGAGGTTTGAATTCCTGTAAGTTTATTAAAGGCCAGTAGGTGGCAGTCTGCATGTTTCTGGGAAGTATGCTTGGTTAAAGGTTTTCCTGAATAGAAATATTAGTTACTGTGATCCAGTCTGTAACTATGCCTCATATAGGCTTGACCCTGTATGTTGTATAGTAGCCTTGTGAGGACACCCCTATGCTTCAGGATGCAATCCTAAACTGAGTTAGGACGGCATAAACTAAGCCAACGAAGTTTGGCCAGCACAAGGGCAACTGTAAATTATGTTTGGACCACTCTCGGAGTCACAGAGGCCAGCACACAGAGGTGAGCCATCCTCCCTGACTCCGAGAGTAGTCCAAAGTAGTCCATGCTTTATGGTGGCCCTTGTACTGGCCAAACTTTGCTGGCTTAGCTTTTGCCAGCCTAACTCCAGTTTAGGATTGCGCTCTCAGTGTAATGATGGCTTTTGACATTGTGGGCACAATCCTAACCTGGAGCTAGGCTGGCATAGTTAGGCCAGCAAAGTTTAGCCGGCACAAGCAACACCGTAAAGTATGTTTGGACCACTCTTGGAGGCAGAGAGGCCACACACAGATGTGCACCATCCTTCCTGACGCTGAGGGCGCAATCCAACCCAGCGCCACCGGAATGGCAAGGCCGGCCGGCCAGTGCCATATCCAACATTCGTTCCCTTACCATAGGGGAGGCTCCAGCCTCCCTATGTGCTCCTCGGATCTGCGCCCACTAAAGAGTGGGCACAGATCCGAGGAGAAGGCGCGGCCTCTCTGATATGCCTAGGATTTGGCCTTATGGCTGAATCCGAGGCCTGCCCATGTCCCGCCCTCGTCCCACCCACATTCCGTCCTCCTCCCGCCAATCCCCGGGGCGCGCTGTCATGGCGCCTCCCTTGCACTGGCCAGCTTCGGCCGATGCAAGGGAGGCGCTGCATGGGCGCTACAGGGTCGGTGCCCCTGCGTCAGCGCTAGGTACACAGCGCCGGCTCAACCCCGTTGTGCCGGCGCTGCACGCACTGTAGGATTGCGCTGTGAGAGTGATCTAAACGTGCTTTACAGTGGCCCTTGTGTCAGCCAAACTTTGCTGGCCTAACTGTGCCGGCTTAAGTCCAGGTTAGGATTTCGCTGTGTGTCTAAAGAATCTCGGAGCTGCTAAAGCAGCGATCTCAAAAGGAATTCTACATTTCAAGCATTTGAAGCACTGTAGGTTTGCTTTGGTGCTTAACGTCCAGGAGGTGGCTTCTACATCAGTGCAATTCTTCGAACTTTCCGCTTGGCTCGATTTTCAGAAAATGACATTACAGAGCAAGTGGGCCTGTTTGGATGTGTCCAGTTATCGGGGGGGGGGGGGGGGGTCTGTCCAAGGCCAATATGACTGTGAGTCATGAAATATTTAGACCTGTGTTTGTCTGTTTCCCCTGCCAGAAGCTGATGTCAGTTTGCTGGATGCAAATGTCAGCGATGCGAGCGAAAGCTTCGTCGGTGGTGATTCAGGTAGGAGTTCTTCTTTGTACTCTAGCAAGCATGAAATAAGACCCAGAAGCAACTGGTCACTGCTGCAGAAGCTGAGATTCCAAGTGTCTGGTCAAAGAACCCCAGAGCAGGGAAATGAATGCATGTGCATTGTTTTTGTTGTTCCTGGTTGCACCAGCTGCAGCCATAATTAAGGGCGCAATCCTAACTTGTGCCAGAGCAGGCAGGTCGGCAGGCCGGCACTGTATCCAGCACAGGTAAGGAGGCACCGGGACCCTCACCGGGGCAAGGTCACATTTGTGCCCTTACACCAGGGGAGGCTCCCCTATGGGCTCCTTGGATCTCACATCTGAGGATGCAGCACAGCCCGAATTGGGATTGCGCGGCCTGGGGACGAGGCCTTGCATGCAGCCTAATGGCCGCATCCCAGCCCCACCCCCTCCCCAGGCCGGCACGTCCAGAGGTCCACCCACCCCTTGTCCAGGAATGCTTCCTTCCTGCCCTCCCTTCTCCAGAACCTCCCGACTTCGGCTGGTGCACGGGAGGCTCTCTATCGGCACTCTCGGGCTGACATTACTGGTAGCGTTGGCCCAAGATAGTAGAGCCCACGTTGGTGCTTGGATTGCATCAGTGGTGTCATTCAAATGATTTAGGAACAGGAACTCACTTTTGATTGGCGCTTGTCAGGAACCCGGAACCAGCCACGGAGCCCGTTAGGATCCGGAACGCCCGTTCTGGTCCGTTCCCCCTGAATGACATCACTGGATTGCATCCTAAGTCAGTTTAATGGTTTAGGCCACCTAAATGGGTAGCTACCATTTACCTGCTTCAAATTCTCCTTTTCTATCCACATGAGATGCTCTCTGCGACCACACAAGATGCTCTGTCTTCTTTTCTGCTGTTACTACTCCTTTATTTGTTAATGTTTTGATATCATTGCATAAGGACAGGGACTGCAGTTGTCGTTTTTGCCCTAAGCTGTGCTCTAGTCCAGTGGTTCCCAAACTGGCAGGTCATGACCCACCAGCCAAGAAAGCACTTGTCCCTGTCCCTTTAAGGGGCATGGGGAGGGAGAAGGCAGCAATGCGATCCCCAAAATCGCACTGCTGCAGGAGTGGAGGGGGTTTTTTTTTCCTACTTACCTCTGCCCGTGTCAGCCTCTAGAGGATGTGGGGAGCCCCTCAGATGCCTCTGCAGGATTCCCCATGCTTCCCGAACAGTTAAAAAAAAAAAGCTATTGAAAACCACTTCCAGTTTTCGATCAAAACCATGAAGTGGTTTTCAATCTTTGTTTTTTAATTGTTCAGGAGGCTTGGGAAGGCATGCAGAGACATCTGTGGGACTTCCCACACCCCCTGGAGGCTGGCATGGGCAGAGGTAAGTAGGAAAAAACCCTCTCTGCTCCTGCAGCAGTGCAATCCAGGGAATCGCATTGCTGCCTTAGCCCCTGCTCCCAACTCCCTTAGGAAGCACTCAGTGATGTCATCCGAGCGCGCCAACTACCGGAACGCTTGGATGATTGACAGCCCTCCGCCCCTATGGCGGAGGGCTGCCATGCCCCCCAAGCCTCACTGCGCCGGAATCGCTCCATTTTAGAGCGATTCCGGACGCAAGGGAGGGAGGGCGGGCCCAGCAGCAGCTCGCCTGTCCTCCGAGGCAGTGGCGCGGCCCGGAACCTCCGCGGAACTAGCAGAACGGAGTACCAGGCCGTTCTGCCTGAATGACACCTCTGGAAGCACTGTTCTAGCCCATTCCATGAAGCTCTTTTTTCATCCAAGAATGGTGACCCACCCTGTAGTCCTGCCTTGAAACCTGTTTTGGCTGTACAGCTGGGGTTGGTTCACATGTCCAACTTCACGTGTCTGTAGTCATGACTTGCCCCATTTGTATCCTTGAAGTCCAGTTTGTGACTTGGCAGCAAAATTAAGGTTCCAACTCTAGGACCAATCAATCTATGCAGCCCGTGATTCACAAAGCCAGAGGCAGCCCTTGTATTGTGGCCTGTGACTGGGATTGCTCTGCCAGGGCTATATTGACCATATTGGGCCATCCGGGAGAGGGAGAGGGGAAAGAAACGACTTACGTGTTCGGCGACTGTGGAGCAGGAGGCAGTCTGGTTGCTAAGGCAACTCGAATGTGGCCCTGGTTGTAACAGCTGTGTAATGTGCTGTACTGATTTGGGAGTCAGGGAGAGGTGGCCAAGGAGATAGTTTGAAGCCCTGGAGAGCAGAGATTTAAGAGGCGGGGACGGAGGAGGGAATGGGCACTTGATAAACTGCTTTGGGGCCCTTCAGAGAAGCAGAGAAAAAAGCACTCAGGAGCCCAGAGGTGACTGCTGAAATGTGGCCTGAAACTCAGCTTGACTGCTACTAACAGATTGCGCGCACACACTCATGCACACACACACACACACACACACACACACACTCACATCTTTGCAGTCCTAACATGCATAGAAAAAGAAGTGTTTTATCAAATCAATCATTGGGCACACATGGTTCAGGATTAAGGGTGCAATCCTAACCTGGAGTTAGGCCAGCAAAGTTTGGCCAGCACAAGAGACACCATAAAGTATGTTTGGACCACTGTCAGAGTCAGAGAGGCCAGCACACAGACATGCACCATCCTCTCTAACTCCAAGAGTGGTCCAAACATACTTCACAGTGTCCCTTGTGCTGGCCAAATTTTGTTGGCCTAACTGTGCCGGCCTAACTCCATGCTAGCATTGTGCTATAAATCTGCCTGTTGGAAAAATGTGACACATGCTGAAAGGAATTGTCATACACTGTTCTTTTCTCGTGTCATATCTTTTGTTGTTCCTCTCATCTGCAGATGATGCTGATGCTGAAGATGTGGATAAAAGAGCATCCCCTGAACCGGAACTGCAGCTCAGAGACTACCAAATGGAAGTGGCAAAGCCTGCCCTGGAAGGGAAGAATATTATCCTGTGCCTCCCTACCGGCAGTGGCAAAACTCGAGTGGCCGTTTACATTGCCAAAGACCACTTGGATCGGAAGAGAGAAGCCAAAGAGCATGGGAAAGTTATAGTGCTTGTCAACAAGGTGTGCTAGTTCATTAGGTGCATTTTCAGAAGCACAGAATTGTAGGATGGGAAGGATTCATCCAGTCCCACAAAGGCCAAAATAAATAGAAAAAAAATCACAAATAAAGTAGCCAACATTTTAAAATGCAGCAACACATAAAAAACAGTTGATGCAGTCAAATCAACAGGCTGATGAAAACAGGTCTAAAAAGCCAAATGGAGAAAATAGCTTTAAGCTCCCATTAAAAAAAGGTCAAAGGGGGATAAAACTGAGGGCGCAATCCTAACCTGGAGTTAGGCTGGCACAGTTAGGCCAGCAGAGTTTGGCAAGCACAAGGGAAACTGTAAAATACGTTGGACCACTCTCGGAGTCAGAGAAGCCAGCACACAGATGTGCGCCATCCTCCCTGAATCTGAGCGTGGTCCAAATGCGTTTTATAGTGACTTTTGTGCCAACCAAACTTTGCTGGTCTAACCATGCCTGCCTAACTCCAGTTTAGGATTGTGTCCTGAATGTCTCTGCAAGGGAAGCTCTCTGCAGCTCTAGCACTGAAAGAACCCAGTGCCTGAGACTTGCTAGCCAATTACCCGCCCCTCTCCCCAAGAGCAGAATCTCAGGAGCCAATCTGAGAGTTGGGCAGGTTCATAATGGAAGCCACCCATGATGCAGCAGGGGTGTGTGTGTGTGCATGTGCGTGCGCGCGCACACGCACTTGGAATGTAACAAAGCAAATTATTATGGTATATGTCCTGTGTTTCTTCAGGTGCCTTTGGTGGAACAGCATTTCCGGAAAGAACTGCAGCCCTTCCTGAAGCATTGCTATCAAATCATTGGGCTTAGCGGTGTATCGCAGTTAAAAATTTCATTCACAGAAGTTGTAAAGCAGCACGATGTCATCATCTGCACGGCTCAGATCCTTGAGAACGCATTGCTGAATGCAGACACAGATGAAGAAGACGGAGTCCAATTGTCAGGCATGAACAATTTTTGCTCCCATTTTGTTCCTTTGTGGCTCTCAGAGATTGGAGTGTAGTACTGAAGAATGATAGCATGTGGTTAGCGGTGTGGGTGTGGGTGTGTACATTAGCTCAGGATGGTATGTTTTATTTCATTTTTTTTCGAAGAAACAACTTCCTTGCTGGTATATAAGCAGTGGCGGGATTCAGGGGGTTCACCCAGGTTCTATAGAACCGGTTGTTAAATGGCCGGGCCCCGCCCACTCGCTTACCTCGGCTTCGGGTTTATTTTTGCTCCAGCTATGACGTCATAGAACCAGTTGTTAATTTATTTGAATCCCACCACTGTATAGCAAACTGACATCTTTCATACTCTGACTTGAAGCAGTAAGACACATGGAAGTAAGATACTCCCATATCTAAGATCATGACATAAGGAAGCGTGAAGAAACACTGGACTCCTGGGAATTCCAGACAGACATGCTATATTTTCTCATGAGTGGCCACATAGATAAGTCCTTCCTGCCTTATGACGTTGTGTAATCACAAGTGCCAAAAGCAATGTTTTTGGAACTATACTTGGTTCTAGTTGTTCTTTCTACCCTCACATATCCATGACTGACCAGTTAGCAAGGTAGAGTTGTGTGTCCTCTCCTGGCTTCCTTCATACAAGAGGAGAGAATTGCCAGTCAGACAAAGAAAGACATTGCTAAGGTTGGATGGAGGGGGCCTGAAGAGAACTTGTATGTGTCACAGTTTGATCTATAATGTTGTGAGTGCAGTTGAATAGAACATCTTTGAGCATGTCTGTAGCTGTTTTTCTTTGCTCTTACTTTTTTGAAATTGAAGCATGAAGTTGTATGTATATAATATGTATGTACAATTGGACCTCAATATCCATGGGGGAATCCATTCCCGGACCCCTGCCCATGGATACCGAAACCCACAGATAAGCTAATCTGTGGCTCCAGTCCAATATGACCTCTGGATACGAACAGAGATGTTCTCCAGTTGTGTCCTAAGATATTCTGAGGCCCAGGGGGCCAGGTGCAGTCTCTCCGGGCCTCAGAATGGCTTCTGGAGGTACAGGAGAGACACTTCTGGCTTTCTCTGTTTCTCTGAGCCTCAGAACCCTTCCAAAAGTGACCAGGGAAACCTTTTTTTGGTTCAGGGAGTTCAGGTCCAGCACTCCATCAGCGAGTTAAATTCACAAGTTCTGAAGCTGCAGATAATCAGGGCAAACCTGTATGTCTATGTTTGTGTCCCATCCTATGATACTATATACCCAAAGAACCGTATACTTAACATATCAAAGGAACAAAACACAATAAATCCTATCTTTTAAAAAAAAAATCACATTAAGGGTGCAATCCTAAGCAGCGCCAGATTGGCGAGGCTGACGGGCACTCCCTTACCATAGGGGAGGCTCCAGCTTCCCCTATGTGCTTCTCAGATCTGCCCCCGCTAAAGAGCAGGTGCAGATCTGAGGAGACCGCGCGGCCCGAATCGGGGCTGCACAGCCTCGCTGATGGGCTTAGGAAGTGGCCATATGGCCACCTCCCAAGCCCGCCCAAGTCCCGCCTCCCCCCTCCCACCAATCCCTGTCCCAATACGGGACAGAGAATCCCTTGTGCTGACCGTCTTCGGTCGGCGGAAGGGAGGCTCTCTGTTGGTGCTCTGAAGCCGACACTGCAAGTAGCGTCGGCTTCAGAGATGAAGCGTCGGCACAGGGGGCACGCTAGGATTGCGCTGTAAGGGCGCAATCCTAACCTGGATTAGTCGGCGTAGTTAGGCCAACAAAGTTTGTTTGGCACAAGGGACACCATAAAGTATGTTTGGAACACTCTTGGAGTCAGCAAGGCCAGCTTTATGGTGGCCCTTGTGCCTGCTAAAAAAATCCCTGATTCTAGTGGAGGCTGTTCTGGATTTGTGAACTATCCTCAAGGGCAACCCCACATGAAACACATGGCAGAGGTCTAATTGTGAAGTTAGATGCCGTATCTAAAGTGCAAACACCTGGAATAAGAAAAGAGTGTTATACTATGGGTCCATTAGGACTGTCCTTAACTATGCCAATTAATTTCTGGGGATGGATATTCTGAGACACCTATATCTTGGATTAATACCAATTGTACTTCCAGCCACTAAGCAGACAATTATATAGGCATGCCCTGGTATCTATGGGGAATAGGGATAGGATACTGCCCCCCCCCCGGTGGATTCCTGAAACCATGGATAAGAGGGAACCTATGTTTACGTTTCTCGCTTACGTTTTCTTCTGAGCAAGAAGATTTTTTAGCAACACAAAGTAAGAATAAAGGAAGGAAAGGGGGGGGCCCCCAACCCGTGGATAATTGAAACCACAGATCCGGAGTCCATGGATATGGGGGCCCACCTGTATCCCAGTAATTTCCACATAGGAGAACTGATCAATTTGTATTAATGTCTTACAGTGTTCTCCCTGATTGTTATTGATGAATGCCATCACACTCAGAAGGAAGCCGTCTATAACAGCATCATGCGCCGCTATTTAAAGATCAAGAGGGAGAATGAGAAACAACGAAAAGATAACAAACCACAAACTCCTCAGCCTCAGATCTTGGGACTGACTGCTTCACCTGGTGTCGGAGGCGCAAAAAACCCTTCAAAAGCTGAGGAACATATTCTGAAAGTAGGTCACCCTTAAACCTGAGAGAAAGCGAGGAATGAAGAGGCTGTTGTATGGGAAGCCAGTGTAGTAGAAAAGAAACGAAAAGAGAGTGACCAGAAATAAGGAAAAAAGCACAAGCTACTAATTCCTTAAAACTTAAATTCTGAGTTTTCTCAACCCAGAAAACAGTTTGAGATTGAAATCATACTGTGGTTGTGGGTTTTTATTTTTTGACAAAGTACAGGTTCTTTATTTGGACATCTGAAATCCAGACAATTCCAAAATCCAGACATCTGTGTCCAGTATTTTTAAAAATCTTTCTATAGAAAGAAGGTCTTGTTGACATTCCCATGTACAGGCTATAAGTTTTATTCTCTGCTCTGGGGTGTGTGCCTATATAGGCATTGTCAAAAGAAGCCAGCGGACACCCAAATGGGTCACAGTGAAAAGAGTAAGAAGAAGCATTTCTCATTATAGTTATGCAGTTATTCCAAAATAATAAAAAAAAGCAAAATCCTGACATCTTACCATCCTAAGCAGTCCAGATAAGGGATAATCAACCTGTATTAAACTATTATGATAAAAAGGACGAAGCGGTATACCAAGGCTATAGTTACGAAGCTCATATCAAGATAAGAGATCCCTAAGTAAGTAAAAGGGACGTGGTGGCGCAATGGGTTAAACCGCTGCTGCTGGGCTTTCCAATTGGAAGGTTGGGAGTTCAAGACCACGCAATAGAGTGAGCTCCTGTTGCTTGTCCCAGCTCCTGCCAACCTAGCAGTTCGAAAGCACCTAAATGCAAGTAGATAAATAGGGACAACTTCGGTGGGAAGGTAACGGCGTTCCGTGCGCTACGGCGTAGAGTCATGCCGGCCACATGACCACAGAAGCTTGTCCTCGGACAAAACGCCGGCTCTACAGGCTTTGAAACGGAGATGAGCACCGCCCCCTACAGTTGGTCACGACTAGACCATTCGGTCATGGGGAAACCTTTACCTTTCAAGTAAGTAAATCTCAGTTAAATGGGGAGTAAACCTCATTGAACGAATGAAAATGTAAGACTGCCTTCCTGCTCCACAGGGCCAGGAGCTGCCCGAATCCAGCCCGGGGACGGGGGTTTGGCTCAATGGCCCATCTCTGCCAATGGCGCTGCCCCCTTCCATCTCCCGCCTGCCTCTGTCACACTCTCGGCACAGCTCTGCACTGGCAGAGCTAAGCCAGCACTCGACCCAGCCACCGAATCCATGGCACAGACAATGCCAGGTTAGGGTTGGGCTGTGAGATAAGTGCTCAGGGAAAACCTTGTTAGAACTCAGGTGTGTAAAATGCAATCAAGTTCCGTGAGCACAGAATTAAACTTTGTTGCTGCAGCAAACGACATGGGCTCAAGATGTTTCATCAAACAGAGTTTGCCGGGTTCATTTACTTTTTAATTAATTTGCCTGTTCGTAAAGGCAGAGATGCAGGAATTTAATCATAGCCAGCTGACGATGAGAAAATCAGAGAAAGGGGAAAACAAGGATTATTCAAAGCAGCCAAGCATTAAACAACCATAAATCTACATTGTGGAGTCGCCAAAATTTAGCATTCTTCAAGCCAAAAACCCCAGGCATATATTTCTTCATGGCTAGACTCTTATTCATCTTGGGCTATGAAAACTTAATAAAGGAATCTGTGTTAAGATTAATTTCCTGGGGAAAATGTCACCATTTTGGGTAGCTTTGCTCACAAAAATGTGCATTATTTCTGTAATGATTTCCTCCAGATCTGTGCCAATCTTGATGCAGATAGAATTATGACAGTTACAAAACATGCTGCTCAATTGTCCAATCAAGTGAAGGAACCCTACAAGAAGTTTGAGATTGCAGGTGACAAACAAAAGGTGAGGATTTCTGTTGCAGTTTATTAGCATTGATTCCCCCCCCCCGCCCCGACTGTGTTGTTATAGCAAAATAAGTATGTGTGGCTGCTTAAGGATGCAGTCCTAACCAACTTTCCAGCACTGGCGTAAGAGCAATGCAGCTCCAAGATAAGGGAACAAACATTCCCTGACCTTGAGGAGGCCTCCCTGACCACTACTCCACGGCAGAATGCCAAACACGTCCCGTTGGCACAGCTAGGTCAGTGCTGGAAAGTTGTTGTGGATTGTGCCCTAGATCTATGTACACCTGTGCGTACACAGAGTTACTAGCATATGGTGTAAGAGGAATTGAAAATATAGTAACTGGGGGTACTGTTCGCTCATTGAATTGTCAGCCTTTCAGGGACATACTATTCATGTTTGATTACTCGTTAACAAAGACTGAAAATTAAGGGCATACTTCTCTCGCTTTCATATATGGAGAGCAATGCATGAAGAGACCTACACAAATATATTAACTTCACCACCACCACCAGACCATCCCTGATGCTGTGCAGGCTCAGTAGCAATCTGTCGGGTCGCCCACAAGGAATGAAGATCTTCCTGCATTGCGCCACGCTGTATCCAGCAGGCCACTCCTCTCCCTACTCTTGCTGCACATGCATCCTGCATACCAAGGGCCTGGAGAGAAGTGAGGCACAGGGTTTAGTAAATGGAGGCCGCCATTCCCAATGGAGAACTAGATGTTTGCCTGCACTCACAGAGGTGGCCTCGGAAAGAGCATTCCAGTACAGTGTATTTCTGTAAGCTTGCGTTGGCTGAGGGCAACTGTTGGACAGGATGGCTGGAGGGTGGAATGGAGGCGTTTGGAGGCAAGCACAGGAGGGGGTGGAACCAGTTTGGGTGACCTAGACTGTATCCTAACACCCCTCTTGGCCCGCCCATCATTATATCAGGCTGCTCGGATTTGCGCTAGCGATTTTGCTGGCTCAGATCCAAGTAGCTCCATTGAGGCGGCTGCTGTGTGACAAATAAATAAATCCCCTGACTCTGAGGGCTCAGTGCTATGCCGCGCCGGCATGGCAAGGCTGACTTGGCAGCGCCATATCTGACACTGCATAGGAGAGGCTGGAGCCGCCGCCCCCCCCCCCCCACAGCAAGGGAGCATTTGCTCCCTTACCTTAGGGGAAGTTCCAGCCTCCCTTACGTGCTCCTCGGATCTGCACCCGCTAAAGAGCGGGCACAGATCTAAGGAGACCGCACGGGGCCACACGGCCTCATGGATGGGCTTAGGATATGGCCATATGGCCACCTCCCAAGCCCACCCAAGTCCCGCCCCCACCTCCCTCCCTCCCACCAATCCCGGTCCCTATATGGGACAGAGCTTCCCATGCTCGGCGCAAGGGAGGCTCTCCGTCAGCACTCTGAAGCCAACACTATGAGCAGCATCGGCTTCAGAGCATTAGCAGCACCCCCACGTCGGCATTAATGACATAGCACTGACACAACGAGGTTATGCACATTATAGGATGGCGCTGCCCATTGTGTGGCAGCCACCTCTCACCCTGCACTGGATACAGTTCAGGTCTCTTGGCCTGCCTGTTGCCATGCAGGTTAGGATTGGGCTGTAAGGTTAGGATTGGGCTCCCGAATGGGAAAGAAAAGAGACTCTTCCTTTAGAGAATGAGCTTTACAACCCTGGTTTTAAAGTTTTAAATGGCACTTTAAAACCAACCAGTGACAGCTGGTGGACCAGTGCCTCATTGCCACACAACCATAATGTGATCTGTTGGTAAGTTACATTGTCAGAGATGCTACTTCCTCTGTGCCTCATTGGCACCTCACAATGTGGTGCCTGCCTGCATCCTTCAGGGGCCAGATGTGGCCTTATGGCCTCAAGTTGCTGACCTTAGTTAGCTGCGGTACAGTAATATTAATTAAGCTGAAGTGTGAGATTTCTACATGTTGTTTGCTTCCTTCAGTTTCCGCTTTGCAGGCACTGTTCATTGCTAAGAATTGGCTTGTGAAGTGGCACGACCATTCATTTTGAGAGGAGCACGTCCTTGTTTTTTTAGCACATTCCTCTAGATGATATTAAACCAAAGGAATGCACTCTCTTGTTGATGTTGGCAAAAAGTTCAGCATCAATTTAATGAATGCCCATGTGTTTCATTTTTAGGATCCGTTTAAAGAGAAACTCATAAACATAATGACAGCGATCCAGGCCTATTGCCAATTCAACCCAAATGCTGACTTTGGATCTCAGACCTACGAACAGTGGGTAGTTCAAGAAGAGAAGAAAGGTAACTTTAATGTTTTAAGTATTTTTAATGTATTGCCACTTTGGCTATCCAAGGCTTTTGCAGACATCTGTTTGTTAGTTTTGTAAGTACAATTTTTCTCTCTCTCTCTAGCTGCCAAAGAAGAGAATCGCAAAGAGCGTGTTTGTGCAGAGCATTTGAAGAAATACAATGATGCCCTTCAGATTAATGACACCATTCGAATGATTGATGCGTATAACCTCCTTGAAGACTTCTACAAGGAAGAGAGGAATAAAAAGATGGCTGTGCATGAAGATGAGGACGAGCCAGTAGCTGCAAAACTGGATGAAACGGATACATTTCTGATGGATTTGTTTTACGGTGAGCATGAGTACCTTGTTGTATACATTTCATTTAGCTATACAAATGTGAAGAACCAGAATCAGGTCAGTCCTTACAATTAGGTCATGCTGTAGGAGTTAGCGGGAGCACTTTGAAATAAGGTTTTTAGAGATTACAGCCAATGGGATAGTGATAATATCAGATGTCTGAGATTAGAACGCTGGAACTTAATTCCGTAGTATTGTTGGTTCGTGTGCCTTGCTCTTCACTTATACAATAGGACAGTGGTTCTCAAACTTTGTAGGCTGGGACCCACTTTTTAGAATGGCACTCATGTTGGGACCATCATAAGTGATGTCATTAATCTGGATGTCATAGCCGGAAGTGCCATAATCAAGCAGAAACTGTGATGTAATCAAATGACCCTCCCGGAATGCAAACTGGCATTCTTGGACTGAAGCAAATGCACAACCATGACACATCTTTGGCAGAAAGAAAAATTAGGATAAACTATTATGTAAAAGCACTGAACAATTTTTTTTTTTCAAACTGTTAACACTCACCAAAGGAATATAGCAAGAGTAAGGTCTGGCGCTTCCATGATGGTGGCTACCAGTTTTCTGCAACCCACCTGACATCCCAACCCACCAAGCGCGTCCCTATAACACTGCAATAGGAGAATCTGTTCAAATTTTTGTAGCGAGAAACCCTCCCACCTTTCCACCCAAAGCATAAACCTTAATGAAAAGCATATAAAGCGGTATGTAGTTTTCTGTTGCCCCAACTGAGGAACTGAGATTTAGCTAACATTTTTTAAAAAAAGGTAATCCTAGATTTGCAAATGGACATCTGACCAAGGAAGACAGACTCTCCTCTGTTCTTTTTTAAAAACCTTGCTAATGAAAACATTTATAAAACGTTAATGAACGTTAATAAAAAAAAAGTTTAACTTATTCACATTGTGAATTTTGTTAATAAGCCATTTTCATTAAAATACATTCCCAATGCATGCATGGGCTTGCCTCCTTTATATTAAATGCGTGCGCTCCCTTACCATAGGGGAGGCTGCAGCCTTCCCTATGTGCTGCTTGGATCTGCGCCCGCTAAATGGCCCCGAATTGGGGCCGCATGGCCTCACTGACGAGCTTAGGATGGGGCCGTACGGCCACCTTCCAAGCCCACCCATGTCCTGCCCAAGTCCCGCCTTCCACATCCCACCAATCCCCGTCCCAATATGGGACAGAGAATCCCTTGTGCCGACTGTCTTCAGTAGGCGCAAGGGAGGCTCTCCGTTGGCGCTCTGATGCCGACGCTGCGAGTTGCGTCAGCTTCAGAGATGGAGTGCCGATGTGGGGGTGCTGCTTGATGCTCCCATGTTGGTGCTCCGCCCCTTGTGTCGGCGCTATGATGTAGCGTCAATGCAAGGGGCATGCTAGGATTGCGCTGTAAATGTCTGAGTCAGCATTTCTTTGCCCTGTGCTGTGAACTCACCTATGCCTACACATTCATGTCTATCTAATTCTTCAATGGTTACATCTCTTGTTTTTAAAGCCAGAAAAAAGGAGCTACAACAGATAGCTACAGACATGAAATATGAAAACGAGCAGCTGACAAAATTGCGCACAACTCTGATGGAAGAGTTTACCAAGACAGATGCACCGAGGGGCATCATTTTCACAAAGACTCGGCAGAGTGCCGTTGCCCTCTGTCAGTGGATAAGGGACAATCCAAAATTTGAAGACGTGAATGTGAAAGCTCACTACCTTATTGGAGCTGGAAGTAATAGTGAATTTAAGCCCATGACGCAGGTAAAGAACAAAGATAAAATGTAACGCTAGATTGTTTTGGCTATTGAATTGCAAGGAGCAGATTCTTATGTTAACATGGAGTAGGGTTCCTTAACTTGTTTTCATCTCTGTCATTGAATTGGTACGTAGTTGGAAGATTCTAGAACAAAGGCCCATTAGAAACAAAAATGAGTATTATCCTGTAGTGGTGAATTGGTAATTGTTGTAATTGGCCTTGCATCAATTGCCTCCTACTTGAGAGACAGGACCACGTCACCTCCAATATTCTCCCTGTCCCCCATGAGTGGTAATTCCCAATTCTGGTCTCGCCCCAGAAAGCAGAGTCACAGTAGTGTTTCATTCTTACATACTTCTCCTTCCTTCTCTCTCTACACATCTTTTTTCTGGATGAAGCAGAGAAACAGAATTAAGTGTGCCCAGAGATAATCCTCCCCCCCCCCTTGGGCTTCCTTGGCAGGACAACTTCATCTAAAGATGTCTCAAGCACTGTCAATGAAACACTAAAAGGAGAAAGCCAAAAGAGGACAGGCTGAGGACACTGAAAACCCCCAAAATGCAGCAAGGCCCCTGCCAGGATTCTAAAGTGTAGGATACTGGTAAGGCTGCAGAAGATGGCAAGGGAGGCAACAAAGAGGCCAAGGATTCCAGAGGACCCCAAAGGCCAAGAACCCCAAAAGGAAATAACTCGGAGCGCAATCAACCAGGAGTTAGGCTGGCACAGTTAGGCCAGCAAAGTTTGGCTGGCACAAGGAACACCGTTTGGACCACTCTCAGAGTCAGAGAGGCCAGCACACAGACAGGCACCATCCTCCCTGATTCAGTGTGGCCCTTGTGCCGGCCAAACTTTGCTGGCCTAACTGTGCCGGCCTAACTCCAGGTTAGGATTGCACCCTCAAGAGTGCAATCCTAAACCGGCGTTGTGCCAGCGCTATGCTCTTGCGCCGGTCGAGTGCTGTCGCAAACGTGCCATCAAGCGCATCTGCGCCAGCTACTCAGGCACTGGATCGGCGCACGCAGCAGCGCCAGTGCTCAGGCACCGCTGCGCAAGCCGCACTTGGACACTGCTGTGCCTGTCAGCTGCGCTGGCCATGCACTGCTCGAGCGCTGGCGGCGCTCAGTCAGTGCAGGACCTCACAGAGGGTGTTTCTGGGGCGGTGATGGGGGTGGCAACGCATGACGGTTGTTGTGCCATATCCTAAACCCCATCCCTGGCCAGGGCAGCCCCGATTCAGGCCGTTGCTGTCCACGTTGACCTGTGCCTGCAAAGCAGGTGCAGATCCAAGCAGCAGCCCCATAGGGCTGGCTGGGGCTTACCCAGGTGCAAGGGGAAAACCTCCCCTTGCCCTGCGCTGAGCTGCTGCCGCCTCCTGCTGGGCTTAGGATATGGCCCTGCTATGTCAGCCTCACTTAGGATTGGGCTCTCCTTAGGATTGGGCTCTCCTGATTGGGCAATCACTCTCCTAAGTCAACAGGTAGCAAGAAATTTATTCACATCTTCAGCATTGTCACTATAGCAACAACACTGCAACAATAGCACCTCAGTGCTGACTACTGTCAGTAGAGCCCCTTCTTCTAATTGGTGTAATGTTGGGACAATGACACAATTTGTCACAAGCTGGCGTACATGGAGATGTGCCAGCAAATTTAGAACACAGGATTGGGCCATTAGACCCATTTGGGCTGGATCTTCCTGCTCTAAGAAGGCAGATCTTTTCCATTTCAAACTCTCTAGAAGATTTGGACCTAACTGGTACCTCTTAAGGTCAGCAGTGGTTTCATAATTGAAAATTGGGTTCCTTTGAATGTTTGTTCAGGTTATCTAAGTGTAAAAACAGCTTGCTAAACTCAAAGAAATGGTTCCATTTGTGTATGAATATTGAAAGCAGTTTCATGCCCTGAATGAATCTGTCAACAATATGTTTGTACAGAATGAACAACATGAAATTATTGAGAAGTTCCGCACTGGAAAAGTAAACTTACTCATTGCTACTACCGTGGCTGAAGAAGGCCTGGATATCCCAGAGTGTAACATTGTTATACGCTACGGCCTTGTTACCAATGAAATAGCCATGTTGCAGGTATGGCCTTTTTGAAACTCTAGATTCCCATCCACCAATATTATATTTTGTCATGCAGTGGTGGAAGAATTCAATTTTTAAAGTATTTGTTACTAGAATATGTTTAAGATTGCAATCCTAACCTGGAGTTAGGCCGGCACAGTTAGGCTAGGAAAGTTTGGCTGGCACCAGGGACACCGTAAGGTATGTTTGGACCTCTCTCGGAGTCAGAGAGGCTAGCACACCATCCTCCCTGTCTCCGAGAGTGGTCCAAACATGCTTGATGTTTGGCCTTGTGCCAGCCAAACTTTGCTGGCCTAACTTGTGCCGACCTAACTCTAGGTTAGGATTGCACTTTAATTGTGTTAATATTAGAATATGTTTAATTGTGAGGACACACCATATGGCAGTCTCCCATTTTACCACAGCAGCACGGTGTGTATGGCAGGTGAGATTGGTCCATCTGCTGTGCTATGTGTCATCAGTTTCTGTATCCTTATAACAGCTTACAACTGCAGTTGTGCAGCTTAATACTATTAGAGGGGGCCGCATGTTTGCGGAATGCCTTTCAAATGCCCCAAAGGGTCTTGCTCCATTCCAACTTTGCCAGAGATCATTTCTGCACCAGAAATGATTTTACGTTGCTGCTGTTGTTTTAGCCAGAGACCATGAAAAGTTGATCTATTAGCAGGTATATACTGCTATATACTGCAGAAAAAAAAATACTAATGACACAATGTGCACTGTTAAGACCATTAATTTGCCAGTAAAACAGTATGCTTGTGCTCAAGTGCACCCATTAAAGCTGATTTATGCCGTTAGAGATATGGCAAAACCAGGCCCCCAAAGTAATATACTACTGGGCCAGTCAAAATTTGGAGGATAATATCCAACTGCAGAAAGAGGCGAAAGAGGCTGCTTTTTAATAACGAGTCAATCAGCTAATAATGACTCAGGGTGCAATCCTATGATGGCCCTTGGGCCAACGCTACGTGCTGGGTGGGGGTAGGCGGGCTGGTGGGCATGCCGGCCCGGGGAGGGGGCGGGGCTGGGATACAGACAGTAGGCCACATCCAAACCTCTGTCCCCAGGCTGCACAGCCCCAATTCAGACCGCGCAGCTTCCTTGGCTCTGCCCCTGCTATACTGCTATTATATACATCCGGTGCAGATCCGAGGAACCCACAAGGGCACAAATGTGTCCTTGCCCCAGCAAGGCTCTGGAGTGCACCAAAGCTGCGCTGGATTCAGCGCAAGCCCGCCGGCCTAGCTGTTCCAGCGCAGCTTAGGATTGCGCTCTCAACCAGGTCAATGTATGTTCAGGTTGCAACAAAGAGACAGAATTTCTCAGCACAATAAACAACTGTGCCCTGGAATAGTTAGCCATGGAATTGTCTAAAGGAGGTTGCAAACCTGGACGTAATCCTGACTCGTGCCCAGGATCTGGTGCAAGACGTTAGTGGTTCAGTTGGGAACAGTGACCTCAGGGCTATGGAATTCAACACACATTTAAATGGAAAGTAAGTACATGCACTGCATAAGTGCATGTATTTATTTGTTGCCTCTTGTGTATTTCAGGCTCGAGGAAGAGCTCGAGCTGATGAAAGTACCTATGTACTTGTGGCATCGGAGAGATCTGGAGCTGTGGAACGTGAATACGTCAATATGTTCCGTGAAAAAATGATGCATAAAGCAATTAGACGTGTCCAAGAGATGCCCACTGAAGAGTATTTGCAAAAGGTATGGGATCACATAATCCATGGGGGGGGGGGTTACTCTTTTTTTACTAGATCTTTAAACAGAGTTGGACTCTAGTTGCTTCACAACAAAGCAATTTGCTTGTTAGCCTTCCTGTCAAGCAAAGGAGAGTTGCAGCCTCCTGTATATATCAGCAGGTTGGTGTTCGTCCCTCCCCCAGAACAATTTGCTGTAACCGATAGAAGTGCCTGTGTAGACTATAAATATTCCGCATAGCTACAGAATGTGGAATATGAATGTGGAATATCATGGAATATTTCTATGACAAAATAGACATGTCTAAGAGAAGCCATAGGAAAACTGTTTATGGAAGGGAACATAAAGAAAGAGGAGTGGTGTTCAGTGTGAAGTCTGCAGTTCTGCTTGTGAAGAGAAGGGCTCTTATATCAAGTGGCAGGTCTCTTGATATGGCAAGCTGCATCCCTCCTTCATTCAAGTACCTCTGTAAGCGGTACCATTTGTGGGTGACACATGATGTCTGCCCAGGACGCCATTTGTGGAGGAGTGCCAGGGCTGCTATCTTGTGTCACCCCCCTGCCCTCCCTTATGTTTGGAATTGCTCCTAAATGGAGTAATTCTGGACGGTGGGGGTGTGGGAAAGTGGAGCCATGACACTAGGGCCATGGTGACGGATTATGATGTTGGGGACCCCAGGCGCCGTCAAAGTCCGCAATGGCTCTGGATACTCACTATCATAAGAATTAACCTGTAAGTAGCTACCTAATTACCTAGCTACCTAGGGACGTGGTGGTGCAGCGGGTTAAACCGCTGCTGCTGGGCTTTCCAACCGGAAGGTTGGGAGTTCAAGACTGCGCAACGGAGTGAGCTCCCGTTGCTTGTCCCAGCTCCTGCCAGCCTAGCAGTTCAAAAGCACCTAAATGCAAGTAGAGAAATAGGGACCACTTCGGTGGGAAGGTAACGGCGTTCCGTGCGCTACGGCATATAGTCATGCCGGCCACATGACCATGGAAGCTTGTCCTTGGACAAAAACGCTGGCTCTACAGGCTTTGAAATGGAGATGAGCACCGCCCCCTACAGTCGGTCACGACTAGACCATTTGGTCGTGGGGAAACCTTTACCTTTTTAGCTACCTAATTAGGGACTACTACCATAATGAGGTGCAGGTTGCACCTGCTTTCATGGCAGCCTCCATCTTGAGGTCCAAACTGTTTTCTCCAGATCAAACTGGGTATGTTACCTTATCTGTGTGTTTGCCCCTTTCACATACAAAGCAGAATGCCTATCAGATTTTTACATCAAAAGGGGCACATGGATAAGGAGAACTGAACCTTTTCTCACCTTATTTCTCGATGATTGACTGTTCCAGATACTTTTCTGTCATCCTAGCTCCCATTTGGAAGTGTTCAAGGTGGAGAGAAATTGCAGGGGTGATGGCCTACAGGATGGTAGTATGGGAAAAGGTTCAGTCAAAATCTGATCCTCACCTCCTGATTGTATAAATCAGTGGGGCAGACATGTGAACAACAAACATGGATTCCTCCATCATAACTAGTTCATCCTTGGAAAAAACAAGGAAAGTGGAGCAAAGGCACCCTGATTTTTTTAAAACCAGTTCAAAATAATGGTATAGTACTGACCCCTTGTGTATCTGGACCCCTTATTCTATCTCTGCAAAGCCTCAACAGCCTATGTTCATGTAGGAGTACAGTGAGAGAGACACTGCTTATGGTGTCAAAAAATAAGCATAACTGAACAAATAAAGGACCAATTTGGAAGGCGCATCTGAACTGCCCCCAACCTTGCTCCACGCACGATTAAAGACATGGGCATACACATTGCACTGCCCCTTTCTGTGCACCTTTCTCATTTTCACAACTGAAGAGCACAACTTGTCCAAAGTTCCCTCTCACATTAAATTTGCACACTAGTATTAAATTGTATGTGATGGGGCGATCTGGATAAACAGCCCCCCCCCCCAAATGCATGCGGTTATGAAAACTGGAACAGTGTGCAGAGAGGGGAAAAAGAATGTGTCATCCACATCCATAATTGTGTGGGTGAAGCAGGCTCTGACATCTCATCCAAACTGATCCATAGGTTTTCTGAAACCTAGTTAATAATTAGTTAATAGGCACAGAAAGTGTGATTTTTAAATGACTCTTATTAGCGGTTTCCAAATATGGTGTTTCAAATTTTGCTTGGCGTAGCTTAAAAAAAAAACTTACAAGATGTGTCTCTTTCCTGGCATTGGCATATGATGATTTTATGTGTGTGTGTTTTTCAATGTTAGATCCGAGACTTTCAGTTGCAAAGTAAATTGGAGGGAAAAATGAAAGCAAAGAGAGAGGCAACTAAAACGTACAAAAAAAACCCTGACTTGATAAAGTTCCTTTGCAAAAACTGTACTCGGCAAAAGTGTTCTGGAGAAGACATACAGGTTATTGAAGACATGCATCATGTCAATGTCAAAAAGGAATTCCAGTAAGTGTTACCATCATACCTGTTTTCTTGGGACTCATGCTACTAATATGTTGGCCACTGCTCTGTAGTTCACCTTTCACTTCCCTCTGCTCAGTATTCATTGATTTTCATGGAAGGTGTTGGAACATCTACATGAAACTGCCTTAGATCAAATCTGATTGGTCCATCTGAGCAGCTCTGTCTACTCTAATTGGTGGCAGCTCCAAATGGTCTCTGGTAGAGGTCATCCTAGCTTGAGATACTTTCTGGTGGACCTTTTAGGGATTTCACCTGGTTTCTTTATGCAAAGCTTGTGTTCTGCCATTGCAGTACAGGCCCTCCCCAGTGACAGGACTTGCCCTGAGATGAACGTTCTCCTGCAAAAATTCAAAAGGCAAAATTTCCTTTTCAGTTAAACAGCTAATTCTTTTTTCCCATACACACTTGTAGGGATCTTTATATTGTAAGAGAAAACAAGGCATTGCAAGCAAAGGAAGCAGATTATAGCACAAATGGAGAAATTATCTGTAAGGATTGTGGACAAGTAAGTGTCTTTTAAGGTTTGATTGATTTGAGTATCTTCTATGATAAGAGCTGTCTCCAGCTGCCTGTAAGAGAGGAGTTGTGCTGGGTCAGCTGTTTCTTTGGTGGGAGCAGAGAAGCTGTTTATCAGCCAGCAGGAAGGCAAGCATGTGGCCAGAAAGAAGGACTAAACCATGAAAGTTCCATCTGTATGTTGTTGTAGTTCTTGAAAGATAGAACTTCTTTGTAATTTGTAAAAAACCCTTGTGGATTTAGAGATAAAGCCTGCCTATGTAAACCGCCTTGAATTAAAGCCAGAGGAGCAATCTAATGGCCAAAGAAAGGCGGTATATAAATACTTGCGTTATGATGATGATGATGATGATGATGATGATGATGATGATGATGCTAGTGTATACTTAAATAACAGTGCATAATCTTATTGAAATATCACTTCTTCTTTTTTTACCAGACTTGGGGAACTATGATGGTGCACCGAGGTCTACACCTGCCTTGCTTGAAAATCAAAAATTTTGTGGTTGTATTCAAAGACAAGAAAACGTCCCAAAACAAAATCTACAAAAGGTGGGCGGAATTGCCCATTCGATTTCCAGTATTCAGTTATGCAGATCATTATGAATCCAGTGATGAAGATTAAGAAGGCATGAGAGACTCCAGAGGCAGACACGTTTGTTTTCTTAGCTCTTCAGATCATACGCTAAAGTTCTTAATATGGGGTCGAAGGGCAAGCTCACACAGTAAGTGCTACATCAACTGATCACTTGTAAACCTGACAAGAGCATTCCTATTATCTCAAAGGCGGTACTTTTGAGTGGAAGCAGTTCATGCATTCAGCTGAGTGAGAAATTATCAAAAGTGCTTTGTAATGTACATGCACGTGTAAATAAGCAATCAAAAGGTTGGGTGGGGCTGTTCATGTTTTGTAATCCATGTTCTGCACACATTAAATTTTTTAAAGTTGCTCTTTGTTTGCATTTTTTTTCAGTTCAGTATATCTTCTAGCATTCTCAAAAGGAATGAGTTTGACATGCTTGCATTTTCTTGCAGTGCCCCCACCCCCACCCCGTGCCCTGATATTGTCACAGAACACCTTGGAGAAAATACCTTGTATAACTGTTAAGTGATTGACTAGATCTCTTCTCATGAATCTCACCCACGTTCACTAAACATAGGGCCATGCTCACTGGCCCAGCCCCTGGTGCATGCTGGCCACAACCTCCCTGTTGGCCATGCATTTCACTTCTATGCCTGAGGCAGTGGTGTCATCTACTCACCAGTAGACGGTACGCTGGGCGGGACTTAGCATGATTGACAGCCCGTCCACTCATTTCCGCTTTCTTTGCGCTCCCCGCGCGGCTTTCCCTCGCCTCAGAGGGAGCGCCTGCTCACCAGGGGGGATGGGTGGGGGGCGCGCCGGGTGCCTGGGCGAGCAGGCGCCCCCTCCAAGGCGCGGGAAAGCCGCACGGGGAGCGGGAAGAAAGCAGAAGTGAGTGGACGGGCTGTTGATCATGCTAAGTCCCGCCCAGCGTACCGTCTACTGGTGAGTAAATGACACCACTGGCCTGAGGGCTATCCACTCTATGCTGGTGCGAACATCCAGGGTCCTATCAGCATGGTGTGTGTAGGCACGGTTCCCTTCCAAAGCATACCAAATTCGTAGCTTCTGGGGACATAGTCAGTGGGTGAACTGGTATCAGTGGGTACATTGGTATCCAGGAGACATGGCCCTCCTCTTGGCATTTATTGCATGTGTGGAGGGTTGCTGGAGCTGGAAAAGGTGCGGAAAAGGGCAACCAAGATGATGACAGGGCTGAAGCATTGTCCAAAGAAGGAAAGACAACAAAACGGGGACTATTTAGCTTAGAAAAAAGACCACTAAAGGGGATGCACAATTGAGGTTTCTAAAATTATACATGGGTATGGGTTAAAATGGATAAGAGAAACATTTTTCTTCCAATACTGGAATTAGAAATCATCCAATGAGGTCAAAGATTTAGGGCAGACAAAAGCAGTACTTCACAGGATGCATAATTAACCTGTGGAATTCGTTTCCACAAAATGTGGTAATGGCCTCTAGCATAATGGCTTTAAAAGGGGATTGATTGGACAAGTTCCTGGGGGACACATCTCTCACAGGCTAGTAATCGCAATGGCTGTATGCTACCTCCAGATTCTGCAGCAGTGTGCCTCTGGAATTCCGCTTAAAGAGGTGCAATGGCAGCAGAGCATCTTTTGCTAATGGGCTCCCAGAAGCAACTCTCATTGGTCACTGTAGAGTACAGTATGCTGGACAAATAGCCTTTTAGCCTAGTTCAGCAGGGCTCTTCTGTTAGTCCCAGGTGAAATAGGTGAATATTTGTTTGTGAAGTGGTCCATGTGAGTATCTGATTTCAAGAAAATTGGCCCCAAATGGTCACACAGTGGCATATTACACCCTGGAAAATACTGTATATCAAATGTACAAATGTGAGACAAGGAAATGTTGGCTGCATCATTCATTAAAGCAGATTTTAATTTGAATTTAGCACCAGAATGTTCCTTCCTAGTTATACTGAGCCCACTAAGAATCAAAGGTCAACAGCCAATTCTACAGATTCACAGTTGCTAGAATAATATGTGCTGGAAAATAAAAAAAATGAGCCATTTTCCTTTTTCTAGACCAAGTTAAAATGAGTTAACTAAAATGTAAAAATCATGCTAATTAAAATGACAGTTTTATCATAAGACAACAGAACTACATACATGGGGTGTTCAGTATTGGCTATATTACAGAATGCATTCATAATCACAATTATCAATAAAGTAGATTGGCTATGAAATTATGAATTTAGGCTGAATCCATTGTAGCAAGTACAAGGTATAGATGTGGAAGGAGCCCAGCATGACTGTGAATTTATTATAATAATGTATTACTTGGTGGAAAGTCATTTTTATGTTTGTCATGGGAGTTTAAATATGTAAAAGTGTGTATGTAGTACACTTGTGAACAGAGCTTAAGACAACTGAAAATGTACTGGTTGAACCTACAAAACTGGGGGTGCAATCCTAACCCATCACCAGGGTAAGTAAGAGTAATGCAGTTCTGAGGTAATAATAATTTAATAATGCTCGTATTTATATACCGCCTTTCTTAGGTCATTAGATTGCTCCTCTGACTTTAACTCAAGGTGGTTTACATAGGCAGGCTTTATTCATAAACACAAGGTTTTTACAAATTACAAGAAAGTTCTATCTTTCGAGAACATACAACATGCAGTTGGTATTTTCATGGTGTAGTCTTCTTTCTGGCCACACAATTTGTCTTCCTGCTGGCTGATAAAGCAGCTTCTGCTCCCACCAAAGAAGCGGCTGGCCCAGCACGCTCCCCTCTCACAGGCAGCTGTAGCTCAGTTCTAATCAGTCGCAGTTTACAAGGTCTGCCGCTCAAGGAGACTTCCGGTGATCCCGAACTGGCGACCTTCGGATGTTATCTTCAGGCAAACGGAGGCTTTAACCCTCTCGACTACAACATTCCATTACCTTGAGGAGGCCCCCCATGACTGCCCCTCCCCCACTGCAGAATGCAACACATGCCCCATTAGAACAGTAATGTCAGTGCTGGAAAGCTGGTTAGGATTGCACCCTGAATGACATCAAATAAATGTATGGTTAGCAAGCTGTTGGTAACTCTTGTCAAGAACTGCACAAGAATGCTTCTTTCCACAAGAGGGCCACAGAACCAAGCAGAGGTTTTCCTTGCTTGTTTTGCTCAATATGGTATTAAAGCCAAGGGAGACCTTCAGGGAAGCAGACACTTCACAAAATCATCAAGTGGGAGAGGTAGGAAAAACAGCAAACATTTACGAAAGACTTCCCTTCTGTATTTTAAATAGCAGACAATGAAGTCATAGGTATTTCAAATATTCTGTGATTATTCAGTTTTCTTCTGTGATTATTCAGTGTCAGCCCTAGTTACTGGTTGAACTTTTGTTTGATAGATTATGCATTCAAGTGTAAATTGGTTCCTGGTTTAAACATGACCTCACCCCAAACACACAGTGCAACCTTAGGTAAGCAGTCCTTGAACAGTATGGAACTAATAATACTAGCCCGTTGTGTTGTATACAGACTCAGCAAATTAACTGTGTACTGGCCCCTTAAATACAGTCCCGCCTGCCCTTCCCTTGGCCTAAGAGAAATTGCATGGCAGACTGGTGCATGATGCGCAGCCAAAGAACTAATTCTTGTATGGAACCTGAATCTGTAGTCTGGGTTCCTGGGGTAACACACTTCCCATACAGTGGTATCTTAAGCATTATGAAGATAATATGTGTGAAGCATGGGACATCTGAGATCTGCTATAGACCGTAAAAGCTAAACATGCAGTTCGGAATGTTGGTTAACTGTTGCTTCTTCTTGTTTGCTTTGCTAAATGGACATTTTAAAACATGATGATATGATTCATTGAGACTTCCAAAGTGTAGATCACCATCTCTGCCAGAACATCTTCCCACACGCACATACAAACAAAAGCAAAAAAACCCTAAACCAGTGGTTCCCAAACTGTGGGTTGGGACCCACCAGTGGGTCTCGGGCCAATTTCAAGTGGTTTGTGAAGCACCTAAAGTAGTCATATTGAAACTATGGGAAGATGGGATGTTGGAGGGCTGCGTGGTTGTTTTGCTTGTGTCAAGGTTGTGTATAGGCTTTTTTCCTCTGATTCACTTTGCTATTGGAAAATGGCTGAGAAATAACCCAGTTTCTCACTGCATTCTCATGAAAGCAGCAGGCTCTGGCATCACAAAGATGGGACTTCCAGCCTATTATCATTTTCAGTGGGTCCTGGACAGATAGTCATTCTAAAAAGTGGGTCCCAGTGCTAAAATGTTTGAGAACCACTGCCCTAAACCCTTGTTAAAGTTCTGCTACTTTGTCTTGCAAAGTGTCTTGTCTTACTTTGTCTTACTTTTGTCATTTGGAAGATGTTTGCAGCTGGCCCAAGTGACCACTAGAGCCCACCGTCGTGTTTACCAAATGCTAAGCAGATATATTTTGGGATTCATAGGGGGAAAGTGCAATGTCTTGGAGAAATATGTCAAAGAAACAGATGGGCTCATGTGGGTTCCTGATTCTGCTATGATACTGTCTCATGACTAATATTTGCCCCACCTCTTGAGTCTGCAGTTTCCTCATTGCCTTGCTTCCCCCGCCCCCATCTCTGTTTTTCTCAAGTCTTTTTTCTGGGCAGTTATAGAAGGACTATTATTGTTGTTGTTCAGTTGCTAAGTCATGTCCGACTCTTCGTGACCCCATGGACTACAGCACTCCAGGCCTCCCTGTCCTCCACTAGCTTCCGGAGTTCGCCCAATTTCATGTTCATCGCTTTGGTGACACTATCTAACCATCGCATCCTCTGCCGCCCCCTTCTCCTTTTGCCTTCAATCTTTCCCAGCATGAGGGTCTTTTCTAAAGAGTCCTCTCTTCTCATAAGGTGGCCAAAGTGTCTGAGCTTCAGCTTCAGGATTTGTCCTTCCAGGGAGCATGGAGAAGCATGGGAGCATGGCTTGACTTCCTGTAGGATTGACAGATTGGGTCTCCTTGCAGTCCAGGGGACTCTCAAAAGTCTTCTACAACACCATAATTCAAAAGCATCTATTCTTCGGCGTTCTGCCTTTCTTATGGTCCAGCTCTCACAGCCATACATTGCTACTGGGAAAACCATAGCTTTGACTATATGAACCTTTGTTGGCAGGGTGATGTCTCGGCTTTGTATTAAGTTGTCTAGGTTCGCCATAGCTTTCTTCCCAAGAAGTAAACGTCTTTTAATTTCATGGCTGCAGTCACCATCTGCGGTGATCTTGGAGCCCAGGAAAATAAACTCTGACACTGCTTCCATTTCTTCCCCTTCGATTTGCCACGAAGTGATGGGAGTGGTTGCCATGATCTTAGTTTTTTCATTGTTG
Source organism: Lerista edwardsae (assembly GCA_029204185.1). NCBI lineage: Eukaryota > Metazoa > Chordata > Lepidosauria > Squamata > Scincidae > Lerista > Lerista edwardsae. The sequence continues at coordinate 7,721,572 of JAJKFI010000046.1, forward strand.
AGCTTCAAGCCAATTTTTGCACTTTCCTCTTTCACCCTCATCAGAAGGTTCTTTCGGTCTTCCTCACTTTCTGCCATTAGAGTGGTATCATCTGCATATCTGAGGTTGTTGATATTTCTCCTAGCAATCTTGATTCCAGCTTCTGAATCATCCAGTCCAGCTTTTCTCATGATGTACTCTGCATATAAGTTAAATAAGCAGGGTGACAAGGGTGACAGTATACAGCCTTGTCATACTCCTTTCCCAATTTGAAACCAATCGGTTGTTCCATGTCCAGTTCTAACTGTTGCTTCCTGGTCCACATACAGGTTTCTCAGAAGAAAGATAAGGTGGTCTGGTCCTACCATCTCTTCAAGAACTTGCCACAGTTTGTTGTGCTACACACAATCAAAGGCTTTAGCATATAATAGTCAATGAAGCAGAAGTAGATGTTTTTCTGGAACTCTCTTGCTTTCTCCATGATCCAGCAAATGTTGGCAATTTGATCTCTAGTTCCTCTGCCTCTTCGGAAACCAGCTTGTACATCTGGTAGTTCTTGATTCACATACTGCTGAAGCCTAGCTTGTAGGATTTTGAGCATCACCTTGCTAGCATGTGAAATGAGTGCAATGGTGCGGTACTTCGAGCAATCTTTGGCATTGCCCTTCTTTGGGATTGGAATGTAAACTGATCTTTTCCAGTCTTGTGGCCACTGCTGGGTTTTCCAAATTTGCTGGCATATGGAGTGCAGCACTTTGACAGCATCATCTTTTAAGATTTTGAGTAACTCAGCTGGAATGCTGTCACCTCCACTAGCTTTGTTGTTAGTGATGCTTTCTAAAGTGGACTGCACACTTCACAAATAATGATCCTATTTTCAAGATATAGGAGAGCCTAACTATCATGAGGGCCAGATCAAGAGCTTCTCATGAGCCTTATATTTGATACTCCTGCATTAGGTAATTTAGGGCACAGTCCTAACCAACCTTCCAGCATAGGCATAGCTGTTCCTGTGGTGCATAGGGGCCTGTGCTGCATTCTGCAGTGGGGGAGGGGCAGTCAAGGAGGCCTCCTCAAGGTAACGGAATGTTTGTTCCCTTTCCTCAGAGCTGCACTGCCCTTAAACAAGGACCTGGAAAGTTGGTTCGGATTGCCCTAGACTGTCCTAGAATTGTGCTAGACCCCTATCCTAGACTGGCAATGACTTTCCAGGGCCTCTCAGGCAGACGTCCTTCCTGCCAATGCAACTAGAAATCGTTTTGAGATGTCAGGACCCTGGATGTCATGTGCCCTGCCTGCTAAGCTACAACTCCTCACAATTTTAAACTATTTGTTGAAACTCATCATTGAGGCTTGTGGTTTAGGAAACTATTCTCCACTTTAGAACCCTGTCATTGACAAATATGCTGAGCACCCCGGCTAACTGGGCAAGAGGCACTTTTTTCAAGTGATGTTCCTCTTATATTCAGCAGAGGGAGATTAATTGTCCCTCTTCACCCCTGCGCAGTGTCTTTTCTAGTGGCTGTTGCTGGTGGTGTTTTGCATTTTTTAAAATATTGTGAGTCCTTTTGGGACAGGGAGCCATTTAACTTTATTATTATTTTCCTGTAAACCGCTTTTTGAACTTTGTGTTGAAAAGCGGTATATAAGTACCTGCTGATTGATGGATGGATGGATGGATGGATGGATGGATGGATGGATGGATTGATTGATTGATGAAAAGCAGTATATAAATACTGTTGATATTATTGATAATGACTCAATACAGCACCCAAATGGCAATTGTTGTTTTTTTAGATCAATCACTCCTCATCGGGCTAAGAGGATGAAGAAACAGAAAGTTGAACTTTCTGCAAGCAACTTCTTCATCATGACACAGTGAACACCTGACACCTGCTAGCCCCACATCTATGGTGCTCCCCCTTAATTTACCTTGGCTCCTTTAAAGCTACATGACAGGCAAACACTGAGCAAGCAATACTTTCTGGATTCCTGTACCTCTCTGGGAGAGAAGCTGCATGTCTTGGATCTGTGCCATGCTGCTCTTAAAGGCACAGGAGATACTTTAGAAGGAGGTGACAATTTTGGACCCACATGGATCTAAACCAAGGGTCTCCAAATCCTGGCTTGGGGGTCAGATATGGTCCTCAGAGAGCCTCTATCCAGCCCTTAGCAAGCCTCTGGGCCCCTATGAGCCTCTGGCCCTCCTGACCTTACTGGCACAGGCTGCACCCTCCAAACTGTGCTGTGGTTGTGTGTGGAGGGTATTCTGAGGGCCAGGGAGGTAGCATGCAGCCTCCTGAGCCCTCAAAATGTTCTCAGAAGGCCAAAAATCATCCACTTCCTGACCTGGACGTGATGTTTTCAGGCCATCTGAAGGCTTTAGATGGCTTTCTGAGCATCAGCGAGGATTCCCTGGCTCTTAGTGTTTTCCTGTGGTCCACTGGTTCTGAGATATTTACTTCAGCACATTTAAGTAAGCTGCTTGTGGGATGGGGAAATGGGAGTCCACTGAAGTGTGTGCTATATTTCTGTGATGTGTGTTGGTGCTTGGAAGACTCCTGGAACCTTGAGCCCATTCATATATCATTGGCAAGGTAAATTAATGCTGAATGCAATGAAACAAACCATGTTGGAATATCTATACTCTATCAAACATTCTGGCCAATGAACTAAAAAACCTTGTATTTACTTAATAAATCAGATTTCGTTGTGCTACAAAATCTTCTTTGCCCTGGGTAACAGCACACCACTGCGTTGCGGTCTGCACTGGTACCAGTCCCGGCCAGCGCTACTAACTCCAACACTATCGCAAAGTGCAACTAACTCCAACATTGCTGCAATGTGCTTTATTGATCCAAGACTGAGCAACTAAAAAGTTTGGGGTCCAAGACTGCCTTCTCCCACGTGAGCCTGCTTGCCCAGCCATTTCTGTCATTAACTACTGCCTTATCTACATCCTGTTGCTATGGGTCCAGTTTCCTGGGATGCCGGACAGAGCCATCTTAGGGCGCAATGCTACCCAGTGCTGGGGTAGGAGTGCCGGCCAGCCAGCGCCCTATCCAGCGCTGGGTAGGTGGAGGCTGGAGCCTCCCCTATGGTAAGAGAGTGCACACTAAAGAGCGGGCACAGATCTGAGGAGACATGCAGCCTGAATCGGGGCAGTGCGGCCTACCTGACGGGCTTAGGATGTGGCCATATGGCCACCTTCCAAGCCCGCCCACGTCACGCCCAAGTCCCGCCCTCCCTCCCTCCCTCCAATCCCCATGCCGCCTCAGCGCCGGTCCTGTTGCCTTAGCGCCGATGCAGGAGACACTGCGCAGGGTTTAGGATTGCCCTGTAAGTCACATTGCCCAGATTTCACAATTCTATTATGAGGCCTGCTTTGTCAGGAATCCAGATATAATATGGCAAAGTCCGGAAGCCTGAGTGCATTTTCTCTGTGAAAAGCCCTATGACAGGAGCAGCTAATCAAGAAACACCTGTGAGAAGGAGAAGCAATGTGCCTTCATCAAGGCCAGCTGTGTGGGATGCCTATGTGCAGAACCGCATACATTGTGGGGCCGCAACGACCAGAGCTTGGATTGGTGTTAATTCCTCTGAGGGAAGTATTTAAGGGGAAGCCTCACCTCCTATCCGTGGTGGGTTGGAAAGGCAAGGAATGCTGGAGGAGGGAGGTGCTGCTCGTCTACTTGTGAACTATAAGATCTTGCCCGAACTGTAAACTGCTTCCTATCTGTGATGCCTGATTATCTGTGTATTGACCACGAGACTGCCTGCTTCTATAAATACAATTGAATACTCTTACTACGGTACGCAACATCTGTCTTTCCTTATTCTTTCACGTCTGGTTCACCAGCGTTCCAGTTCACCAGTAGGGGGCACAGCTTCACTTACCATAACATGCTTGAGCTCAGCCGAGTGAAACATGGTCTGCTCTCCTTTCTCTCTGTGCAATTTCAAATGTTCTTGCTGAAAGGGCCCCTCTTCCAAATTCTAGCTGGTGTGAAAGGCTATAAGGAAATTCCAGACCTTTAAGGACCATCCATCTTCTTTTGTCCAGCCCCGACCACCCACTTGCCAAGTCAAGCTAAACCATAGCAACAGACTCCTTCAAAATGATCAAGTCTGCAAAATTTGTAACATCATATTGTAGGGGAAAATGTGAGTTTCATTGGCAGAGAATTTCAGAACTGACCCAGGGGACAGAGAAAGACCACTCCACCAACTCCATCAAGCCCCCTTTTTGTGAGGTGTGACTGTCCAGAAAGTCCTCACATCATCTGCTAGCCAAGCATTAAGTACACGAGCAGGAACTAATTGCATGGTCTTCCTCAGTTCATCCTTGCTTCCATAAGAACATAAGAAGAGCCCTGCTGGATCAGGCCAAAGGCCCATCTAGTCCAGCTTCCTGTATCTCACAGCGGCCCACCAGGTGCCCCAGAGAAGCACGAGGCAACAAGATGCTTGGATCCTGTTGCCATTCCCTTGCACCCAGTACTCTGAAGTAGCCCACCACCAATGTAAGGAGGTTGCACAATCCATCATTGCCTATAGCCCACGATGGACCTTTCCTCCAGAAAGGAAACCTTCCAGAAATGGACCTTTCCATTTCCCGCCCCTTCCTCCATTGCCTCCTGCGTGTCACTTTTCAAATAGTGGGTCCCTTTGGTGGCAGGGAGCTGTCTCATTCCTTTGCAATGGAAACCCTGTTGAAACGTTGTTGCTTAGAGTGGTTTATAAACAGTCCACAAATTAAATTGGGATCCACTAAAAACACATTTGGAAACAAATGACCTTTCTTATGTGAAAAACATAACCAAAGCTACAAAGGGTCTTGTGATAGTATAAAGACTCACAACATTTTTGTAGCATTAGCTTTTCTGGTCTGTAGTCCACTTGGCCAGATGAACCGCTTGTAGCCCTCTGTAGGCAGGTTTACAGTGTTTGCATCCAATGAAATGGGCTGTAACCCAGCATGACAATGGGCAGCGCAATCCTAAAGTCCACTTGAGGCCGGTGCAGGCCCCCTGTGCCTGCTCCCAAGTGTCGCAAACTGTGCCATAAAGCAGGCCGCACAGGCACAAAAACGTGAGCCAGTCTGCCAGTGCCAGATCCCATTTCTACACCAGCCTAGGCAGATACGTCTAGATTCCTACGACGGGAGGTGCCGTGGGTGGGAGGGCATTCCAGGGGAGCGGAGGAGGTGTTTCTGGGTGGGGGTGGGAGAACAGGGGGAGGATCAGGACTGTGAGAGGGTGGGGTTGGCAGTGGTAGGACATGTCATATCCAACTTACTCTCCTGGCCCTGGCAGCCTTATCCGGGCTGCTTCGATTTGTGCCAGCTGAATAACTGACGCAGATCCGAGTTGCCCCATAGGGCAGGCTGAGGCAGTAATGTCCCAAGAGAGGGGCTGGAACCTAAGTTTTGCAAGTTTTACCTTGCCATGTAAATAGCTCCCTCCCCCTCTCTCGTAGCCAGTCCTTGCGGAAAGCAACATTGCCTACTGGCTATGATGGCAAGGAAGAGGAGCAGTTTACACTGCAAGGTAAGGCTCCTTGCAAAAAACAGCACCCTGCCCCCCCCCAGGGATGATACTGGGCTGAGGTGTTAGATGGGGTAAGGAGACGGGGTAAGGAGAAAAATATCCCTTTACCCCGAGGTGACCTCCAGCAGCCTCTTAACCTGCATAGGATAGTTCACAGGCTACTGCGGTCTGGCTGTACCAGTGCAAGTTAGGATTGTGCCCTTATTCTCTATCAGGGCTTTTCAACCCTTTTTTTTCCTGACAACCTCCCACTTTTGCAAGTACCGCCCCCGCCGCCCAGGATGGCAGCTGAAGAAATGAGTGGGTGGCTTCCCCCAGTGGATGCGTCACTTTGCACCCTTCTCTCTCGAATGGTGCCATCTTTTGAAGGGCCAAGCAGGGTCAGGCCAGGCAGGGCAGTGCTATGTGGTCACCACGGCACTGGGACCATGCACATGCCATGCCACAAAATGCCACTAGCAGAAAAACACAGTTCCACACTAAGGAAGCAATCCTAACCGACTTTCCAGCATCGGGTAAGGGCAGGAAAGGGGACTCTGAGAAAAGGGAACAAAATTCTGTTCCTGAGCAGGCTTCCGTGACTGCCCCCCCCCAAAACTGCAGGATGAAGTACATGCCCCATTAGCACCACTATGTCAGTGCTGGAAAGTTGGTTAGGATTGTGCCCTAAATGTGTTAGGACCGTATCCTATCCAATTTTCCAGCACTGATACAACCATGCCAACAGGACATACACTGCATCCTGCAGTGGAGGGGAAGTCACTTGAGGCCTCCTCAAGGAGAGGGGAATGTTCCCTTGCCTTGGGGTTGCATTGTGGCTGCATCGGCACTGGAAAGTTGGATAGGATGGGGCCCTTAGTCTTTAAAATGTCTCAAGAATCTTTGTAGTTTTTGCTGCCTGCTATAAAACTTTGCTATCTCCCTTTGGAAAAATTGTGTACAGAATAATGCTACATTGTGGGTCACTGAGATTTATAGATGCACAAACAGAGTTGGATCCAGGGCTAAGCCTCTCTTCCTTTGATGGATGGAATTTCCTCTGACAGAAAAACTCCTTCCGTTGGGGGAGGCTTTTTCCCTTGGAGGAACAGAAACTTTTGATCCAGCCAATTATTTATATCAACAGTGTATGATTTTTTTTTCCTCCCTTCATTTGTTTTTCATCTTAATTCTAGGTTAGTTATTCAAGTTGACATGTTGCCAAAACACCCTGTAAACACTTTTCAGAGTAAAACGGCACATCTGCAATTTGCTATTGAGTCATAAAGCCCACAAACTTTGCATGTGAGCAGATTTTGGTGACGACTTACACGGACAGGGAATAATAGAGGCATAACCCTTTGCAGCCACCCACAGTTCATTTTGGGGCTGAGAACAACCCTCACAAATCTGTTTCCATTTTATGGAAGACCTTTGAAATTTGGCATCGTTGACTCGACCGAAAAAAAAGCTTACAAAAATAAAGTCTGTCTGAGATTTGGCCATTTGAGAAAGCGAGCACTGCTTTTCCAAGCGGCTTTCAGAGATCCAGTGAGCAACATCAAGAAGAGTAAGGGAGAAGTTTTAGAACACCACCAGAAGAATGAAGGTCTGTAAAAGCAAGTCTGAATGTCAGTTTTTTTAACTACTGAATATGTTGCCTTTTGGAAGAAAATGCCTGAGATATAAGCATGCTCATTATAGGAAAAAGGGAAGAAAAATTATTCTAAATATACTTCCAAGAAACTTCTGCTGTTGGCATACTAAGAGTTCTGAAATTTGATAGTCCGGCCAAGGGAGGAGGGAAAAATGAGCTATAGCAAAAATGTTTGTTTTGGGAAGATTTGACTCGAGTTGGTTTCTACCCTGCAGATCCATACAAAAATCCTCATTGGAGTGCTGTTGTGCCTGTTGGTGGCTTTGTTGCCAATGTGCATTGTACTGATTCCTTCAAAACGTAAGTTCTTGTATACCAGGAAATTGACACAAGATCTCAGTCTGTGGCAGGCAACTCTGTGTCAGGCAAATGACATTCTTGCCAGTGGGGCTTAAGTCGGGGCAAGATTGCACCCGGCATATATATTTGAAGCAAGGAGCTGTTGGAAGTTTGGAAGTTTGTGTGTTATGTGGTCTCGCGAGTGTTACTGTGGACTAGCTGAAGTTTAGGGACGTTGGGCTGACCTTGTCCCTCCCTTGGAAAGAGAAAAATGCCAGCACGTGTCAAGGCAAGGCATCCTTTCAAGTGAAAAGCACACCGGCATTCACTTTGCCGTGCTTCGCAGGTAATGTCCTTTGACAAAGCTACGAAGAGTGCCACCTACCTGTTTGCAAGCACGGCTCTGAATCAATGACCTTCATGGTTTGTTACCTGCTGCAGTCGATATAGTAGATCTGTTGATGTTGTTCATCATCCTGGGTCGATACAATATTCAAGCACTTGCAACTGATATAATTTCCTTGTGTTAGATGACAGCTTCCTACGTATACATATGAAGCAACTTTCTAATTAGTAAAGCTCTTAGTTTGTCTGGTTCAGTATTGTCTTGTCTAGTCAAGCTGATTTAGAGCTGCTCTCCAAGGTCATCAGAGGGCTTTTCCAGACTTGCTACCTTTCAGTTGTACTAGGTTTAGATTCTCCTACTGATGTTTTAGCACATATCTAACTAACTTCCAATAACATCAGTAAAAAGAGGATTACATAGATCAGTGCTTCCTACCTGCAGAATCTTTCGGGTACTAAAAAGAGAATTGAATAATGTAGTAGGTCCCCAAAGTGGTGGGTCATGACCCACCACCCTGGGAATAGAAGCAATTGCTTCTGCCTCTTTAAGGAGCAGGGAGCGGGGGAAAGCAGCAATGCAGGATCACACTGCTGCCTTGGGCAAAGGGGCTTTTTCAGACTTGCCCTTACAGGGCTGGCATCCAGGGTGTGTGCCCCCCCCACAAGCCTCAGAATGCATTTAAAAAGCAATTGTGACCCACTCCTGGTTTCACAATTGCCAATGTGTATTTTATTTTTAATATATTTAGACATTATGCTACCATGATATGTGACTGTATTTGGGAAATGTTACAAATCTGTACTGTTACAGATCTGTACTATATATAGGCATGAATCAGTACCCACTGATTCAGTATTCATGGTTTCAGTTATCCACAGATATCATGGATACTGGATGCCTATTAAAAAGATAGAGGAACATTAAACAAATCTCTTTTTTTTACCTTGTTACAGCAAAACCACTGATGTTCCCCTATCTTTAAAAAGGCATCTTCAGTATCCACAGTTTCAGGTATCCACGGGAATCTGGAACGTAATCGCAGTGGATACCAGGGTATGCCTGTATATGCTTTTTAACAATGATAGACAATGGAGCTTACTCCCAGGTGTGAATAGGATTGCAGCCTTTGGGGAATGTTTGGGGAATTTTTTAAAAAACAGATCAGCAACTGCTTGGGAGAGTTAGGAGGGTTCTTTTTTGTTTTAAGTAAATTTTTGAACATTGTAAACTTTTAATTTAATTAGATTTAATTTTGTCATTTTAGAGTGTTAAAAATTTTCTTGCTTGATGATGTCACTTCTGGCTATAACATCACTTTCAGGTTAAAGACATCATTTCCAGTGGGTTCTGACAGATTGTCATTCTTAAAAATATGGGCCCCGGTGTTAATAAATAAATAAATAAATAAATAAATAAATAAATCCCTATTCCGTCACATTTTCAACTGATCTGCTTTTACAGACATTCTTTTTTTAAAATGAACGTAAATAAACTTGTTCAATGTTTTTAAAAATAGAGGAAGACCATTGGCCTGTATTCTTGACACTGGCTGGCAGTGGTTCTCCAGGATTTTAGACAGGAATTTTTCTCTGCTCTGCCTGGGTAGTGAACTTCTATAGGCAAAGCTGGTGCTCTAACACAGAGCAAGGGCCTCTCCCCCAAGACAGGAGACACAGCCTTGGGTTGGGTATCAAAAGACCTGGGCAGAGGTTTCTGAGGGCACAATCGTAATCTGGAGTTAGACCGGCATAGTTAGGCCAGCAACGTTTGGCTGGCACAAGGGACACCGCAAAGTATGTTTGGACCACTCTTGCAGTCAGAGAGGCCAGCATGTACCATCCTTCTGACTCCAAGAGTGGTACAAACGCACTTTACGGTAGCCCTTGTGCCTGCCAAACTTTGCTGGTCTAACTGTGCCGGCCTAATTTAGGACTGTGCTCTGAGTGTAATCTTAGTAATAGTATCTACTATGTAGTAACCTACTAAGAAGTAATTCAGTATAAACTTCTCTGTGGATGGCATTTCTAAATCCAGGGGGGTTTGAAATGCCCTGGACAGGGCTAAAGAAACAGGATTTTTCCTATCTTCCTGTGAGGTTAATTTCATCCTAAGGTACTCCTGTGACATAGAAGTTAGAGGCCCTCCTTCTAATCAGCAGCCCTGGGTATGGCTTATGGGGGGGGTACTAAAGACCCCAGTTCATCTATTGGGTCATCCCCCAGGCCATTGCTGGAGCAGGATTGCTAATTCTTCCAAGGCTGCCCCCTCACTCTCCCCGAGCTAAATAGGGGTCTTCCTCTATGCCCTTTTTGATTCCGGTATCAGAGTTATTTGATGCCCCTATGGGACCTCTTTCCTCCTTTCTCCTCTGCCTCCCACTTGGTTCTCTCCAAAGCTCTTCTCCACCTTTCTAGTCTACCCAATCTTCTTTTCCCTTATCTTGTTCCTTCTCCTCTCCCTCCCCTTCCAGGCTCTCCTAGTTTACTAATCTCTTCTCCCTCTATCGTGCTTGCTGTTACTCCTCTCTTCAACTTTCCTTCTCTCTCTTCTTGGTCTTCATTTCCCTCTCCCAATCTGGGCCATTGTGTGGCTGCTTTGAAGGCACTCCTTAAGTGCCTCTGCCAACTGGCTCAGTTGACCGCTGAGGTCATGATGCATACATCTTCACTCCACAGCCCAGCTGATTGGCAGTCCCTTGTTCATTGCTTGGTGAATCATTGCACCTGGCCAGACATCACACTTAGGGACAGCTTCTCCTGTCCTTAAGCATGTGTGAAGGTTTTTTCTCAGCCAAACTGAAAAAAACTGGACTGTTGTGAACAGTCTGTTGCTGACAACTCCTATCACCAAAATATTTATGAACGTTCCATGGTATCACATCAGCTCAGTCAACAGGTACTAGAAGCTTCACTACAACCATTGCCCTCACAATATCCCTTACCACATTACCACAGACATTATACCGTGACTCCTGAAGGGAAAAGCTTAAATTGTGGTGACTGATACCTCAGCTATATCACTGTTTCTCAGTGATCACAGGTGGGTCATAAGCCAATGTCAAGTGGGTCACGTAGCACCTTGGACAGCCGTCATTGAAAATATGGAAAGGGGAGCGCTGTGTGGTTATTTTGCTTGTGTCAAGGTGGTAAATAGGTTTTTGTCCTTTCTTATTTACTTTGCTATTAAAAATGGCTGACATATAACCCAAATTATTGCTGCATTCTCAGGAAAGCAGCAGGCTCTGGTGTCAAAATGATGGCACTTCTGGTCATGACATCTCTTCTGGTGGGCCCCGGATAGATTGTCATTCTAAAAAATGGGTTCTGGTTTTAAATGTTCGAGAACCACTGAGCTAGATAAATAAGTGGCGAATGTATACTGTGATCCTGTAATTATACTCTAATTTGGAGTAACAGCTCGAGGAATTTTTAGAGCGCAATCCTAAGCTGCGTTGGAACAGTACAGGCCGGCTGGCCTGTGCCGTATCCAACACAGCTAAGGACTGCGCTAGAGCCTCCATGGGGCAAGGGCCTGTTAGCACCCTTGCCCCCAGGTAGGCACCAGCCGTGCCTATGGGCTACTTGGATCTGATCTCACTATATAGCAGGTGCAGATCTGAGCTTCCCACGCGGCCTGAATCGGGGCTGCATGGGCCAGGGGCCAGGGTTTGTATGCAGTCTAACGGCCGCATTCAAACTCCACCTCCCTCTCTGGGCCACAATGCTTCCCAGATCACCCACCCTACCCCATTCCACCCTCCCTCCTGCCTTTCCCCTGCCCAGAACACTGGGGGCTTGTTTCTGCGTTGGTGCTCCGCCAGAAGTGCTGGCGCACACATGCTTTACAGCACACGCACAACCTTGCTCGGAGGGCACAAGAGGCTTGCGCCGACCATGGGGGTGGGGTTGGATTGCACTGTTAATTTAATTCATATTCTGGTTGAACTGGGATAGTGTGATTCACATTCGAGTTGCATTACTATAAATCATTTAAGGATATTTTCACCTACAGTATTAGTAACTTATTTGTCACTGCTTAATATAAATATAGGATTAACAGAGGATTATCTCCTTCCCTGGGACGTCCCTCCCACTATTTTAGTTTATTGACTAATCCTAACTTGAGAAGAGCCTTTATGCTTGCCCGTTTTAATATTTTTCCATCGGCAATTCATTATGGCCGCTTTTCCAAAACTCCACATGATAAAAGAATTTGTCTCTTTTGTCACCAGACTCCGGACACTTTGGAACATATAATATTCCGTTGTCCAACCCAAGATATTGAATATCTTCGAAATTTGTATCTGAAAACCTGGCTATCTTCCCTTTCTACCTCCTTTGCAGACCTTCTCCCTATCTTTCTGAGTGATTGTTGTGGTCCCCTTATAACTTCTGTCGCAAGCTTCTTAGCTGCGATTCTGAAATTAACCCCTGCATCGTGATTCACTATTCTCCTATTTCCATTTCCCCCTTTTCTTCTTTCCCCCTACCTTACCTCGTAGATATTGACAATTCCTGTGTCGTTTGGTTATTTATGTATGCCAATAAAGGTTATGGAAATGGAAATGGAAAATTGCTGACACAGCTAAAGAACTGATAAGAATCCCATTATCTTGTGCTGAGACATTAAAAACAGCCTTTTTAAAAATGAAGTGTATTATAAGGTTTTGTTCCTAATTTTGAGGCTCTCAATTAGAATCAGTCATAGCCTCCTTCACAAGAAAAAAAACCTAGCTTTTTCATGAAGCCTTTATTTTCACATCTTATTGCCAACTCAGTGTTTGCTGATGATACATCTATGCCTAGATTGCCCTTCAGTTTTATTTATCTTGACAGCTTTCTTCTGCATTAGTGCTGGTGAGGTGCAGTGTCAACAGTAAACCTGACATGTGTGTTCTAGAGTAACTAATAGTTACTTAGCAGAAAAGCAAGCGATATCATTAAATACATGGACCTGTTAAAGTAAACATTGTGAAACTCCGAATATGTGGCCTTGATAAGGACAGAATGAAGCAGTTATGGAGGAGCAACAAGTACCATCAAACCAAATGATCAGATAAGAGTCATGGACCCCAGTTCAAGGATTGCTGGTCCAGGAAAGTGAAGCTTCTTGTCAGATTGACTGACAGTAGATAAGATTCAAGACAAATAAAAAGGAAATACAGGTCCTACCTTTTTATACACTGATTTTTTTGTCCACAAATTAGACTCAACGCTGATGGCCACTGCAGATAAGAAGGACCCTGCTGATCCCTGGAGAAATGGAAAAACAATGTCCATTCTAAAAGCTCCTTTCCTAGGGAGTCAGGCTATTATAACTGCTATTTTGCAGCTTGCTCTAAAAAGTAACCCTCACCCTGGCTTGCTGAACAATGGAATGTGAAAGTGATTAATCACTTTTGCATTCCATTCTTCAGCAAGCAAGAGCTAAAGGGGGGTCACTTTTCTCAGAGCAAGCTGCAAAATAGCAATTTTAACTGACAGCTTGACTGACTTTTTTTTTTTTTTTTTTGCTTGCTTGCTTTAACTGATTTTATTTAACATGGACTTTGGCATCAGCAGGGAGTCCCAGCGGATACCAAGACATGACTGCACCATTTCACATAATTAACACCTTAATTTCACCTAATCCTAACCAATATTCCAGCACTGATGCAGCCAAAATGCAGTCCTGAGGTAAAGGAAGAAATGTTCCCTTTCTTTGAGGAGGTACCCAAGACTTCCCCCCTCCACAGGATGCAGTGCACCCCCTATTGGCACAGCTGTGTCAGTGTTGAAACATTGGATAAGACTAGGCTGTAATTCAGAGCACAATTCTACCTTATGCCGGCCTAGTAAGGCCAACATAGCAGGGCCATATCCACAAGCCCATTTGAAGGCAGCAGCAGCAACATCCTTGCACCCGTGTAAGCCCCAGTCATCCCTATGGGCCTGCTCAGATCTGCGCCGGCAAAATAGCAGGCGCAGAGGAATGTGCACGGGAGTGGCTTGAATTGGGGCTGCCATGGCTGGGAACCGGTGTTAGGATATGGCATTACAGCCATCCTGCATCACAACTGCATCTTAACTGCCATCTCCGCCTGCTGTGCCGCCCAGTTACGCCCCCAGAATGCCTCTGAAACGCCCTCACGGAGGCCCTGCACTGACAGAGCGATGCCGGCACTCAACTGGCGCCGCCACCGGTTGCGGCAGTGCCCGAGCATTGGTGCTGCCACTTGCGCCGGCTGAGCACCATAGCACTGACGCAGATGCGCTTTATGGCACATTTGCAACAGTGTTCGGCTGGCGCAAGAGCACAGCGCCAGCGCTAAGAGGGGTATAGGATTGAGCTGCCCATGCAATTTGCTTCCTCAAGTTGTGGTGATGGCTACAGACTTAGGTGGCTTTAAAACTAGTTTAACCAGATGGATCAATGGAGAATGAGAGATCTATCAACAGCTATATTAAACCTGATAATGAAACTTCCCAGCTTAGAGGCATTTTGCATCTGAACACCAGTCACTGGAGGTGGGGAGCAGCTAGTTGCTGCTCCTACCCTCTTGCCTGCGTGTGGATTCCCCCAGAAGCATCTGTCTGGTCATTGTCGGAATAAGATGGTGGATTATGAGATTCTTTGGGTTGACATGCCACAAAGCTTGTATTCTTCAAATCTGGGCATTTGCTGAAAAATCTTCGCTGCCCCTTTCCAGCAAGCACAACTACAAGAAGGCACACAAAAGGGTATTATGTATCAGGCAGATCTACAAGACTGTTGCTTGCATGTCAACAAGAACCAGATTTAAACAGATTAGCTTTATGGCTAATCAAGTCCTATCTGGCCCAGTCCCTTGAGCAAGAAAAACCTGAAAAGGGCTGGCTTGGAATCTCATATTGCAGTACCTCAAAATGACTTGTAGGAATATCTCTGCCTTAGATAGATGACAGCAAGGGGCTTTAGGCAATGGGCTTGTTGGCAGATGGTGCCACTGTACCAGAGAGCTCACAGTACCAGAGAGGTCTGAGCTCCCCAACCTGGGGACAGAGTTGGGTATCGCAACAACCTGCAGGTTATTCTTCTTTGGATAATGCCTGAAGGACTTCCAGCTTCTGATGCTAGCTCCTGCACCTCAGGCTCTCTGTCTGAGATGCTGAATGACTGGGTCAGGCAAGAGCTCCCTGCTATCATACCTGACCAGGAAGACCATTTTTTTCCAGTGGTGCAGATGGACATGCCCAGCGATGGGATCTACAAACGACCTGGGGGAATGCTGGGTGGGACTTACGCGGGCCTTCTACGTGATTGGCTGCCTGTCCGCAGCATTCTGCAGCTGTCCTGGCCTCAGGGGGAGGCTGCCCCCGGTTAGCGCGCCCCACTGCTGCTCACCCAGGCACCCGGCGCGACCCTCACCCATCCTCCGCAGCGAGCAGGAACCCCCCTGAGGCCAGGGCAGCTGCGGATTGCCGCGGACGGGCTGCCAATCACCCGGATGTCCCGCCTAAATCCTGCTCAGCGTTCCCCCAGGTCGGGGGTCAGCAACCTGCCTCTCCGGAGCCGCATGTGGCTCTTTGAGCCGTCTGCTGCGGCTCCGGAGTCCGGGTGAAAGTGGCAAAGGGGGTGACAGTCTCCCGGGCCGGCTCTCACTCGTGGCTCGTCCTCTCCTCCGCAGCAAAGTGCTCCCCAGCCACAGCTCCGGTCACTTGGCGAGAGGGAACAAACACAGCGGGGTTTGCGCGGTTCCAGGTTCGGCTGCGGGGCGCCTATAAATAGCACCCTTTTGGACAGGCTCAGCAAACAAATGAGAGGAGAAGGCGTAATTGTGCGCGGGAAGCCCTCCTTTCGCTCGAGAAGACAAGCACCCCCCCGCCCCAGGCGGTTGCCGCGGCTGGAAGTTGTAGGTCTCTTTTCGCAGGGAACGGGGCTGGGGTGGCTGTGCACATGCTTGGGGGCAAGCAGAGCGGGGCGGCTGCTCGTCCCGGACCTGCGGGCTGCACTGGCGCGTCGTCTGCCCCGAGCTCACCACCAGCACGTGGGCGAGAACACCGAGCTCACCCGCTGCCCGAGTCCGGAATGGGGGACTGGAGTGATGGAGGTGAGAAGGGTGGGGCGTGATATGAAGGTGTTGTGATGGCGGCTGTGCAAAGGAGGACACCTGGAAAGGGTGTGTTCGGCACTAGCCTTATCAACTCGGGGTCTGGGGGTAACGCAGTGGGGGTCTTCCAGGGGAACCGGGGCTTTGCTTTCACTGCGTCAGAGGCTGGGTCCTGCCCGAATCTGGGGCGAGGGAGACTGGAAAGTATGTCCTTCCCTGCAGTTGGACCGCAGCTCCTCTCCACCGAAATCTGGTTTCTGCCCCCATCGCAGTGCTCACCGAAGGCTGCAGCTCTTGTGGCTGCAAAGTCTCCGGCCTCCCTAAACCGAATGCAACACCCTGGTATAACCTTTGCCTGTCCTCAGTTGGTCTGCAAGAGGGTAAACCCAGAAGCCCTGCAAGGCGCTGCTTACTGATCCTGATTTATATCTGAAGTTTATACCCAAACATACCTACTCTCAACTTCCCTGATTCTATTAGGCAATCACAGTAACACAGAGCACAATCCTATGCATGTCTATTTGAAGTAAGGCCCATTGTGTGCAGTGAGACTTACTCTCAAGAAAGTGAGTTTAGGATTGCAGCCACAGCCCTCCTGGTGTGAATGTTTCAGGAGCTACGACATGGTTTTGCACTCGCTGAGTGGAGTTGGCGACTGTTTGGGAGTTCCAGCGGCCAGGGTGTGTGATGCCATCAGACATCATGTGGCACCGACTCTCTGGGAAATGTCTGCTCCTATTCAGCCGGGCTTCCAAAGCTCCAACACAGTGAGACTCCCAGAGCATCCCTCGAAAACGGGAAAGTCATTTCAAAGGACCTAAAAGGCTCAAAGTAGTTCCTCTCTCTAGCCAGCTTTTCTCTGTTTAAAATGTTTTCTTCCCCTTTCTTACCAATTTTTTCAGCCCCCTTTCCTTCCTTCCTTCCATCCTCCCTTTTTCTCCCTTGTATGTTTTTGTCTTGTTTTTCTTTCTTGGTCACTTTTACTTTCATTTTTTCTATAATTTCTTTTTCTTGGCACTTCCTATTGCCCCTTCTCTTTTGAAAATTATCTTTCTTATATTACCAATTTTTCCAGTCCTTTTCTCTCTTTCCTTATGTTCTCTTTCTCTTTGTGGTTTACTTTATCTTTTTCTTTCCATTTTTTTCTCCAGCCTTTCCTGTAACTACTTCTTTTATTCACTTATGTCACAATTTTTCCTCCCATCATACATTTCTTTTTCTGTTGTGCTCTTTTTCTCTTGCTTCTATTTTGTCCCATGTTATTTTTCCCACCATCTGATAACATTGTCCCCCCCTGAAAATCAAGTGAGATTCTGGAGTGTATTGACTGAGTAAAAATGTCTAATTACCTGAAAATATTTAAAAATATATAGAAGGATAAAAAGAATATAGAAAAATACCCTTTTGGGATTCTTCGTTCCCTTTTCTATCCCCTCAGGTTCAGGAAATATGTAGCTCGGTTATATAAATTTATATGAAAGATTCCTTTTCAAAAGGGAATTGTACTTGGACATTTAACAATTCTGAATCCTTACTGCGAAACCAAACTGCTCCAAAGCTGAAGTTCTGTACTCAGCTACTTATAAATCACTGCACAGGATCTCTTAGATGTCAAAAGGGTTTTGTGGCTCCCGAGGTTTTCTTTTCTCCGGAAAATGGGTCCAAATGGCTCTTTGAGTGTTTAAGGTTGCCTACCCCTGCCCCAGGTCGTTTGTAGATCCCATCGCTGGACATGCCCAACTGTATTGCACAGCCCGTAAAAAACCTACCGTGCACATTTTTGTCTTCTAGAACATGAGATGTAATGGCAGTCAGATTTCTTTAAAAATAATTTTGTGTATAATACACGTGCAGACTAAAAGAGGAAAAGACATTTGCAATGCAAAAATAGAAAAAATTCTGTAATAGAAAAAGGATACATCACATATCTGTGGAATAAGGAATAAAAAGGGGTAAAGAGATAGAGGCAAATAGGAACACATAGGAGGTCTATCAAAAGACAAAGCTTTCTAATTTTTTTCTTCTGAAGGAGGCTAATTGAGAGCCTCAAAACTAAGAATAAAAATTAGGAATAAAAATACAATACACTTCATGTTAAAAAAAAGCTGTTTTTTTTAATGTCTCAGCACCTTCTTGTCTCATGTTCTCGTTAAGTGACACCAACTCAATCTCTGGCTACAAGAATAATTCATAACACAAGGGGCAAGGCAAAGACATTCTCATGATTCATCATAAATCTTATGTAGGGATAAGCAAAAAACCCTACATTTACAATGAAAAACATGTTGGTGATCCTATTGTTCTGAAGGGAGGGCTGATTCACAAGTCATTGTGACCCGAATGGCTCAAATGAGTCATGCTCATTTCCTGTATCATCATCTATATATTGTATCATCATTTCCTGATTTATTGCATCATTGCAAATGCAAATATCATTGCAAATTATTGCAAATATCAGTTTTGATATCTAGGTAAGGAAGACAACACATGGCAAACTTGGAACAGTTATTTTCTCAGGAATCCCTCAGTTATTGGTAGATAATTGTCACCGTCTGGCTGGCGGATGTTATAGTCTGGCTGGGTTGATGTTGAAATACACACTTTTCTCATAAACTTGCTTAAAGATTCTTGCTTGACTGACTGAGGCTTTTCTGGGATTATTCTCTGATGAATCAGCAAAAAAAAAAGCCTCAAGATCTGTGTGTGTGTGTAAATTCTGGTCTTTACATAATGTGAAACTGGCAAAACCAAAACCTTAGCTACATGTCTTTTTATCATTCAAATATAAAAGTAAACAAAAATCACGAATGAAAGAGTAAATGAAGACAGATCTACAACAGGCATCACTTGGCAAAATTTGTAAGTGGGGTAATTATTGCAAACTGTACTCTGACGGAAAAACACCAGAATGAAAAAAAAAGAATAGATGAAGTGACATGGTACTTTCAGAGCCAATAGAGCCTAATAACTTCGTATATTATAGTGAGTGAATATCTGAAAGTCAGTGAATGTGGGCTTAATATGTGAATGTTAACAAGCCCAGAATAAGTTGGTAAACATCTGCAAATGGATATCTATTTCCCCAGTTTTTTGGGTGGGGGATTGCTGACAGTTTCATTTCAATGACTGTCAATATTCACTGTGAGCTTTTGGACACTCACGAAATGAATCTTGAATGGACTTTTGCATTCACCGTACCATGCACATTCTAAAAACAAACACAGTTTGTATTTAGAAGAAGAGAATAGGGTGAAAGTCTTGAGATACTGAGCTTCAACATTCTTACGCAGGTAAGCCCCATATCCACTGGGGTTGTGTTCTGCACTCCCCCAGTGGATACCTGAAACTGTGGATACTGGAGACACTTTTTTAAAGATAGAGGAACATTAGTGGTTTTGCTGCAATAATGTTAAAAAAAGAGATTTGTTGAATGTTCCCCTATCTTTTTAATAGACGCCCCAGTATTGATGGTACCCATGGATAACTGAATGTGGATACCAAATCAGTGGATACCAGGGCATGCTTGTATCTCAAAATTCCCTATTGGGAAAGTCCTATCTAGAACATAAGAACATACGAAGAGCCCCACTGGATCAGGCCAAATGTCCATTTAGTCCAGCTTCCTGCATCTCACAGTGGCCCACCAGGTGCCTAAGGGGGTTCAGTATACAACAAGATGCTTGCATCCTGTTGCCACTCCCTTGCACCTGGCATTCTGAAGTAGCCTACTATTAATGTAAGGAGGTTGCCTAACCCATCATGGCCTATAGCCCACGATGGATTTTTCCTCCAGAAATCCATCCAGTCCCCTTTTAAAGGCATCTAGGCCAGATGCCATCACAACCTCCTGTGGCAAGGAGTTCCATAGCTTAATTACCCGCTGGGTAAAAAAGTATTTCCCTTTATCTATTTTAACTCTCCCAACACACAACTTCAGTGGATGCCCCCTGGTTCTGGTATTGTGAGAGAGGGAAAAGAACATCCCTCTATTGACTCTATCCCTCCTATGCATTATTTTATGTCTCAATCATGTACCCCCTCAGGCGCCTTTTTTCCAGACTGAAGAGCCCCAAATGCTGCAGTCTTTCTTCATAAGGGGGTGTCCCAGCCCTGTAATCATTTTTGTTGCTCCCTTCTGCACCTTTTCCAGCTCCACTATGTCCTTTTTGAGATGTGGTGACCAGAACTGTACGCACTACTGTAGATGTGGCCTTACCATTGATTTGTACAATGGTATAATAATTTTTGGCTGTTTTATTTTCAACCCCCTTTTTAATTACCCCAAGCATGGAATTGGATTTCTTAATTGCTGCCACACACTGGGTCAACCCCTTCATTGAGTTGTCCACCAGCACCCCAAGTTCTCTCTCCTGAGCTGTCACAGACAGCTCAGAACCCTTTAGCCTATAGGTGAAGTTTTGATTTTTTGCCCCAATGTGCATCACTTTACACTTGTCTATGTTGAAACGCATCTGCCATTTTGCTGCCCATTCCCCAACTTGGAGAGTTCCTTCTGGAGCACTTCACAATCCCTTCTAGTTTTTACCACCCGAAAAAGTTTTGTGTCATCCGCAAACTTGGCCACCTCTCTACTTATGCCAGTCTCCAGGTCATTCATGAACAAGTTGAAAAGCACCAGCCCCAAGACAGATCCTTGGGGCACTCCACTTTTCACCTCTCTCCATTGTGAAAATTTCCCATTGACCCCCCAATCTCTGTTTCCTGGCCCTCAACCAATTCTGAATCCATAAGAGGACCTGCCCTCTTATTCCCTGACTGTGAAGTTTCCTCAGCAGCCTTTAGGAACTGTGTCAAACGCCTTCTGAAAATCCAGGTATATGATATCCACAGGTTCCCCCACATCCACGTGCCTGTTGACCTTTTCAAAGAATTCTAAAAGGTTTGTGAGGCAAGATTTACCCTTACAGAAGCCATGCTGACTTTCCTTGAGCAACACTTGTTCCTCTACATGTTTTAGGATTTTATCTTTGATGGGGCTTTCCACCATCTTACCTGGAACAGACGTTAGGCTGATAGGCCTGTAGTTTCCAGAGTCCCCCCTTCTCAACTTTTTTTAAAGATTGGTGTGACATTGGCTATCCTCCAATCCTCTGGCACCATGGCTGTTTGAAGGAACAAGTTGCATACTCTAGTTAAGAAGTCGGCAACTTCATTCTTTAATTCCTTGATAACTCTTGGGTGGATGCCATCAGGGTCTAGTGACTTATATTTAACTTATCATTTTGATCTAAAACATCTTCTTTATTAACCACTAGCTGTTTGTGACCCGGCGTTGCCCGGGGGCAGACATTATTCCCAGGCTCTATTAGGAGGAGGAATGAGTTTGCTCTGCAGTGCACCCCCACCTCTGGGGGCGTAAGGGGGGCCCTACCCCCACAGTATATCTGTCCAGATCGTAAGGAATAAGTGCACCACGTGTGGTGAACATCGTTGCAGGCGTTCCAGAGTAATGGTGGAACATACACACAAATATACAAACCTCCCTCAAAAGTATGACATAGTGAGATCCATAGATAGACATATAGAACTCGTCCCTGAAATAACACAGTATTGCTGACGTGGAACCCAAAACGCACACTATCACTGTGAAATGAATGAGGAAACAGGGACACCCTAACCTAAGAGAGCAATATGAAGGTCCCACTTACTGTCTGCAGGCCCTGTTGCAGGGTAGCCCTGACGTATGAGAAACAGGCAGAGGTGGCCTGTGAGCTCCCTGGACATAGGCCCCTCCCAGATCCGACTGGGTGCTGGAAGTCTCTGGATCCGGCTCTTTCCACCCTGGGCCACTCAGGCAACGCAGGCTTCGCTTTCTGTTCTGCCTCTGTCTGGTAGCTGAGCTGCTCAGCCCTCCCACATAACCTGCAGAATCGCCTGTAACCACAGGGTGGCAGCAGACCTGTAGCCCCATGCAATCCCCTTGGTTCCCGACGATCTGGGCCCCCTCCCTGAAAACCGGGGGGCCGTAGGGGGGTCTGACCCCCGCAGTGATTCCTTCCAGGCTGCAAGGAACGTGTGTGCCAAGTTTCGTGGCCGTGGGTCAAGGGACGGAGATTTGTATAAGGAACATACATACCCGCATACATACACACTCACGTCCATTTTTATATATATAGATTATCTGACTTAAATCCTTAGTTAGGAGAGGCAGTTCGGGCAGTGGTATCTGCCCAAGGTCTCCTGCCATGAAGATGGACACAAATAATTCATTTAATTTCTCTGCAATTTCCAGGTCCCGTTTTATCTCCTCTCTCCCTCCCTCACCGTCCAGTGGGCCGACCGCTTCTCCGGCAGGTTTCCTGCTTCTAACATATTTGAAGAAGCTTTTATTGTTTCCCTTTATGTTTCTGGCCAGGCGTTCCTCAAAGTCTTTCTTGGCCTCCCATATCACCCTCTTACATGTCTTCTGCCAGAGTTTATGTTCTTTTTTATTCTCATCATTTGGGCAAGACTTCCATATCCAGAAGGAAGCTTCCTTGCTCTTTACAGCCTCTCTCACTTTATTCGTCAGCCATGCAGGCACCCTCCTGGACCTAGTCGAGCCCTTCTTTCTTTGTGGTATACACTTCTGCTGGGCCTCTACTACTGTTATTTTAAACAGTAGTGGGTGGAAGATACTGATATATTGCTAGTTCATTCATTATGTATGTATGTATGTATGTATGTATGTATGTATGTATGTATGTAT
>JAJKFI010000046.1:7749696-7760077 GCA_029204185.1 Lerista edwardsae
CTATCTATCTATCTATCTATCTATCTATCTATCTATCTATCTATCTACACACACACACCCCAAAAGACAAATAATTGTGTTCAGTATTTGTATGCACTCTCGTTTGGGCTCTTTCCCAAGACATCCATGTTTCCTTCTTAGGAAAATCAGAACAAGCTTATCAAATGGTGATGTGGTCTTCAGTCACTTGACCAATTTATTTTTGACAGTGTTTATTTTTTGCTTAGTTGGAAGTTTTAACACAAATTCTCCTAAGTGTTCATTTAACAAAGGAATGAAGTAAAGTTTCCTGTCCAGAGCGGCTCACAGTCTAGAAATAGACACAAGGGAGGGAAGTGGAAATAAGGATACACTAGGGAAGAATATGCGTGGGCATGATTTGATATTCCAGTCCTTAAATTTAGAGCACAATCCTAGCCTGGTGTTAGGCCAGCAGAGTGAGGCCAGGCCAGCAAAGTTTGGCCTGCACAAGGGCCACCATAAAGAGCATTTGGAGTCAGGGAGGATGGCGCACTCCTGTGTGGTGGCCTCTCTGACTCCTAGAGTGGTCCAAACATATTTTATGGTGGCCCTTGTGCCAGCCAAACTTTGCTGACCCAACTGTGCCAGCCTAGCTCCAGGTTAGGATTGCACCCTTAGTCACAGAATGAAAGAAGGATAGTCACTCCTCACAGCAACAGGCTTTATGGAGTGGATCTTCTTTCTCATCAGGCTAAGTAGTGTCTCTGAGTGCTCCTGCGGCATTCTTTGAACAGGGTAGTAATGTCATGGCATTATGCCACCATAAAGATCTCACAAATACAACAAGAATGGACTGCATAATAAAGGTAATCTATAGCTCAGAATTTGAGCTATAGGTACCCGTATTTCCCCAAGTATAAGGCGCACCAAAGTATAAGACGCACCTTAATTTTGGGGCCAGAAATTTGAAAAATGTCTGCCCGGCACACCCCTTGAATAAGACGCACCCAATTTTTAGCCCCCGTTTTTTTGGGAAAAAGGTGCGTCTTATACTTGGGGAAATACGGTATTTGCCAGGCAACAGGACTTTGGTAAACCTGCCTGATACGTTTCAGTGTGCCCACAATGTGACTGTGCCCACAATCCTGGGCACATTTATTAGGGAGTAAATCACATCGAACTTAGTGGAACTTCTGAGCATTTAGGGTTGCAATGTAATTAAGTATAAAGAACTGCTAATGCTATAGAAACGACACATTCACCCTGTTGAATGCCAGCATTTGGTGCCAGCACCATAAAATAAATATGGTGTGGGAAAGTATCTTTATTTCTTATGCTTTATTATTGTTATCCTGGGATATTTGAAGCAGATTCGTGACAGACACTTAGAGCACAATCCTAACCTGGAGTTAGGCCGGCACAGTTAAGCCAGCAAAGTTTGGTCGGCACAAGGGACAGTATAAAGTATGTTTGGACCACTCCTGGAGTCAGAGAGGCCAGCACACAGACATGTGCCATCCTCCTTGACTCCAAGAGTGGTCCAAACATGCTTTACAGTGGCCCTTGTGCTGGCCAAACTTTGTTGGCCTAATTGTACTGGCCTAACTCCAGGTTAGGATTGTGCCGTTAAGCTACATTTATACAAGGGTACTTGAGTGGAAGCCACTAACCTCAGTGCGACTTGCTTCTAAGGAAACATGCATAGGACAAGTTGAATCCAACCTCATCCATGCAGTGGT
Organism: Lerista edwardsae; assembly: GCA_029204185.1. NCBI lineage: Eukaryota > Metazoa > Chordata > Lepidosauria > Squamata > Scincidae > Lerista > Lerista edwardsae. Next base: position 7,751,397 of record JAJKFI010000046.1, read on the forward strand.
GTTCCTATAGGCGGGGTGGCCAAAACCCTAAGTGTTGCAGGAGCCTGAACTCCTATGTAATGCAGCCCCTCCCACTTGCCTCCAAAGCCATTGTTGCTCGGAGAGCAAAGCCTCTGAGCCAACTTTCCAAGCTGTAAATGGCTCCTGCAACATTAAGCGCCCCCCCCCCGTAGGAACACCACTGCATCTACGTTCTGGTTGTCTCCAACTTGGATAGCTGTGGGTCACATTACACAGAGCTGCTCCTGAAGATAACCCAGAAATGTTGATTGGTTCAGAATGCAGTTGCCAGTGTTTTGTCTGGGGCCAAGAGATTGAGGGCGCAATTCTAACCCGAAGTTGGGCCGGCGAAAATCCCTTGTGCTGGCTCAAGAGTGGCACAACTGCACCGTAAAGCATGTTTGGACCACTCTTGAAGTCAAGGAAGGTGGCGAAAGTCCATGTGCTGGCCGCCCTGACTCTGAGAATGGTGCTAACGTGCTTTATGGTCCGTTTGTGACAACCCTGCACTGGCACAAGGGACTTGTGCTGTCCTAACTCCAGGTTAGGATTGTATCCTGATTGAATTATATCAGGCCAACTTCTCTGTTTGCCTGTTACCTTAACTGGTTTGTTTCCAGGCTCAGTTCAAAGTATGGGAGTGGCTTTGACCTTGAAAGCCCTAAACTATCTAGTACCAGAATATCTCAAGAACCCCTCATGCCCTTACTCACCTGCCCGGGAATGGCATGAGTTCATTCTCTATATTCCCCTGCCATCAAAGGTGCAGTGGCTTTGTATGAGAGACAGGGTCTTTTCGGTTGTGGCACCCAAGTTATAATTTACTTAAAGCAGTATGCCTGGGACTATCATTGGTAAGCTATCTGGACTGTAGTATTATCCAAGTCAAAGGTGAATGTTTTAAAATTAAATGAATAAAATATTGTAAGCAATGAGCTACGAGCACATGTCATTTGGAATAGATCACACCGCGGTTCGGGAGCATTTTACTATATGTATAGCTATGAATATCAGAAACTGGGCATGTGAAACTCGCAGATGAATGCTAAAAATCCTAGACAACTCCCACCGAACTGAGCTACAGGGCACCTTTTGAGTGTTGATTCTTTTATATTTAGTGAGAGTCACTGGCCGCATTCACTCCAGCATGGCATCTTTTCCAGTAGCTCTTTACTTGCTGATATCTTTTTTAGATTGTGAGCTCCTTTGGGCTAGAGAACCATCTTTTCATTTCTTCTGCTATGACAACCCCTATGTGAACATTTTGTTCTCTGAGGAAGGAAGGTGGGGCCTTCAAGAACCACATGGGTATGCTTTTCCAATGGAAAGGCAGAGTCTGACATCCTTGAAGTCGCCTCCTCTTCCTGTGGAAGGGCATCCCCAAAGTCCCAGTCCAGCTCTGCCTTTGATCAGTTGTTGGGGGGGGTGTCCCAAAAGTGGAGAAATAGGTCTATGTGGGGACAAGCACAAGATTAATTTTTTATTATTATTTACATTCCTGGGCTAATGTCAACATTCCCCAAGTTTTAGACACTCACTGTAATACAAGCGAGTGTATTTGTCCTCTGTGGTGGGCCATGATGCAATGCTCAAATCTGTCCCCAAAGTCTTACTTGGAGTTCCTGAAGGCTGCTTCTGGGTTTCACTAGCCCCAAACCTCATTCCCTTGGCCTCTGTGGGCTTCTGAATGCTTCCTAGATGTGACAAGAAGTCATGGAAGCAAATCAGAAGTAAACCAGAAGTAGCCTCTGGTCATATGGGGGAGGTTTGAGGCCCACAAAGACCAAAGGAGGCCTGTAGCGGGCTGGCACAACCTGGAAGCAGCCTCTTGGGACTCCCAGTAAGGCTTTTGGGAGTCCCAAGAGTCCTTGGGACAGATTTGAACATTGTGACTGATGGCACGTCATGTTGCCACCCACCAGTGGGTCACAACCCACAGTTTGGGAAACGCTGCTGTAATATATAAAGTGACTGACCCTATTGGCTTGAAAGCACTGCCTCATTCAATATCTTTTTAATTTTTTCATTCTTAGCGAGTTTGTGACAGATCACGAGCTTCCACATGAGATTCAGTATATCAGCTGGTCACCCACCGGACACTCATTGGTCAGTAAGTTGTGAAATGTTAGAATGTTACTTATTGGTGTGCTGGAGGAGATTGTGTTTGCCTTTGTTGTTTGCGTTGGCATTAGTTTCACAGGCCTTTTATCTGTGTTTACCTACTGCGCTTAAGGATATTGAACATTAAAGATGACACATTGTAAATGCATCGATTTCAGGCCACGTTCGTTTTCAGATAAAGTGTGCATTGAAGTGGACTTGTGATATTGTTTGGCCCAAGGTATAACACTTTAGTTTGTCCAGAAGTAGGAAAACCAAAGTAAGAGTGCAATCCTAACCCGGAGTTAGGCTGGCACAGTTAGGCCAGCAAAGTTTGGCCACCACCAGGGCCACTGTAAACCGCATTGGACAACTCTCAGAGTCAGGGAGGATGGCGCACATTTGCCTGCTGGCCTCTCTGATTCCGAGAGCAATTCAACAAACTTTACAGTGTCTCTTGTGCCAGCCAAACTTGGCTGTCCTAACTGTGCCAGCCTAACTCCAGATTAGAATTGCATCCTCAGTCATGTTTCTGAAAGACCAGTCATTTCTATTCTTCCCATATGTAAAGAGAAAGCTTTAGCCATTGGAGAAGTCAAACATTTGCTTATTATATGCCCATTCAGGGATTTTGTTGGCGTAAGCTGAAAAAGCTGCTTGCTGTCTTGCTGGGACATGGACAATGAAGGTTTGATTGCCTCAGCACAGTGCTCCATTACATCTTGGTGGCCCTTCCTTGGTGGTCCTTATGAGGGTGCACTGTTTGTAGAATTTCTGTTCTGGCATGAGTCCTAATTTATTATCTTGGCTGCTCTGTCAGTGCGAAATAAGCCAAGAAGAGTGGATTAAAGTCTGAAAAGCTAGAGTGAGCAACATGCTTGTCTGGGCAGAGGGGGCAGATAGGTTGCTTGGACTGCATCAACTGCATTTAGTCGTTTAGTTTTTACGACTAAAAAGTAGGTCTCTTACTTTTGTGAGCTCAGAAATCCTGCACAGAGACTTGGCCCTTTATGTACCATCACAACAAATTTACATATTACCATTTTATTTTACCGTTGCTCAATCTCATTGCCATTTTGTCCAAGCATAACAAACTATGGTTTATGAGCCGAGATGTGAACCTAGACATCTCTGGTCTAAGACCAATATATCCACTGACTAAACCATTGACCTGGTGTTTCTGGTGTGCTTCTGGTGTACAACATCAATCTTAGGATCTACGATTCCTCTGTGTGAGTGCTGTCATTTCATTCTCAATAGAAAATTGTTCATTACTTCTCCAGGCTCTAGGACAGGTTATGCCTCATTGCCAGAGAGTTTCCCGCCAGTGGCGTTTCTATAGGGAGGGCAAAGCTCTAAGTTTTACAAGAAGCCTTACCTTGCAGTGGAAATCACTCCTCTCCTGCACCGTTTTAGCCAATCCTCACAGGGAACAGCAACATCTTGGCGTTGCTTACTGGCTACAGCAGCAAGGGAGAGGAGGGATTTACATGACAGGGTAAGGCTTCTTGCAAAACTTAGAGCTTTGCCCTCCCTGTAGAAATGCCTCTGTTCCCCGCCATACTATCAGGGGGGAAATCAATTCACACACCCATACACAAACAAAACTGCCTTTTGATAACATCCAACAATCTTTTTGTCAGTGGCGTAGCTAAGGGGGTGCAGGAGGGGGTCCACTTGCACTGGGCTACAAGCTAACTTCAGTGGTATGGCAGCAGCTGAACCAGGATGGGAGAGGCACAGCAATTCAATGCCCCTTACTTCGGGGGCTTGAGGGAAGCAGGGGAGAGGGATGGGGAGAGGCAGTGCAGTAAGAGGCAGCAGCAACAAGAGACTGTGTTTGCCGCCGCCTCTTGCAAAGAGTTTGGGTTTTTTTCTTTAAAAAGGTGGTGCTGGGGGCAAACATAGATGCTCGTTGCTTCTTGCTTCCGGGGCTTGGGGGCTGAGGAGGCTTGGGTGCAGCAGGAGGGGGGGCTGAGGCTGGAGAAAGGCAGCGGAGCAAAAGATGGAAGCAGGAAGCGACTGTGTTCACTGCTGCCTCTTGCGAAGTGTCCAGGTGTTTTTTTTTCCCCCCTGGAAAGAGGTGGCAGCAGCAAATACAGTTGGTCATCAACTCTTGCTCCAGAGGCTTCAAAAGCCCGGGCATGGCGTCATGTCCGGAAGTGATGTCACTTCCTGTTGTGACATCACTTCTGGGGTATCATTTTGCCCTCTGCACAGGGCTACACTTTCTTTAGCTACACCACTGCTTTCTGTCTAATTCTGTATTTTGATGTGTCATGCTCTATGCAAAGTCCGTTAGTGCCATTTAGTGCTAACGGGGATTGCCCCCCCACAGGAGCGGGCTGCAGTTGCCACGCTCCCATTGGCTCATTTGAGCCAAGGGAGGGCAGGGCCGAGGGCTAAGTGGCCACGAGGCTCCTGCTCTCCCCATTCTGGTGGGGAACAGCGACACCCTCCCTCCCTCCCTTTACCTAGTCTGGGATTAGCTGACCGCTTTCCAAGGGTCAGGTAGGAATTTTTTGCTGTCTTCCTGATTGGCCTTTGGAAGGCAGTTTTTTCGCCTACCCCAGACTGGGTTTCAGCTCGGGATGGGTTTTCTCAGGGCTTTTGACACCAATAGTTTTGTTAGTGCCTTGGCATGAAGCATGCGGGGTACGGGTAGGTACGGTATGTCGGTGTTCATCCAAGATGGCAAAGTCGAGGTGTAAGTCAGGACCTCTCGGATGATGCCTAACCGGCTCGAAGAGGCTGAACTGGCAAGCACCTCGATTGGATGGGCAGGGCCTGGCAGGATTCATCTGCGGGCCAGGACGTCCCGCTGTCTTGACCCTTCAGGGGTGGCAACAAAAGGCTGAATCAGTGCATGGCACTGAGGGTAGCCTGGAGCCAGATGTTTTCGCCCAAAGAAAATGGGGAGGTAGACGGCTAGGTCCATTTCCCCTATTGAGACCCTGCACGCTAGGGGGTGGGGCTTTGTCACAGTATGGCCCACCCCTAACCTTGTTGCAATGTTTGTTATTCAGTTTAATAAAGTGGCCCTATTTAAATTCCAGAAACTGCAGTCCGCGTATTTATTTGGGGGTGCATGGGTAATAGCTTTGACTGCATACAGTTAATAGTATCTTGTGCATTTGCATAAAAGAATTTGGATATTTTTTTCCTCCAGGCTTACGTGTATAACAATAATATCTACTTGAAACATGATCTTGGAAAACCTGCTGTTCAAATCACCACTACTGGAAAACTAAATGAAATATTTAATGGAATTCCTGATTGGGTGTATGAAGGTAACCTGCATTTTAGAATCACTGTTCTTGCTGCAGATGGCAAGAGTTGGATAATAAGGTGTCATAACTTTAAACAGCAATAAAACATGGATGGCCAGCCCAATGCTAACTAACTCCCCACACAGTGATGGTGGCACCAATGTGGCTTCCGTTGTATCCAGCAGAACACTTGTTGTTGTTTTCATATTGAGGTCTCCTTGGTGTAAGGTAATGTTTGTTCCTGTGTCCTGGGGTAAGCCTCAGTTTCTGTCATGGATCAACATGAAGCTGCACATTATTTTTTAAAGAAGTTAAAAAGCTAACTAAGCATTGGTTAAATTAAGCATTATTTTTAAATAAGTTTTTATTTCTCTGAGGAATATAGCTTCTTAATATCATTATTCTAGGCTTTTCATATCCTTTACACATTTTTCTCAAACATTATGTTACATAAAATAGTATTTCCTAGGGCACAATCCTAACCAACTTCCCAGCATTAACATAGCCATGCCAAAAGGGCATGGGCTGCATCTTGCAGTGGAGTGGTAGTCACGGAGGCCTCCTCAGGGTAAGGGAATGTCTGTTCCCTTACCTCAAAGTTGCACAGCCCTTACCCCGGTGCTGGAAAATTGGTTAGGATTGCGCCCCAAGTCAACGTCTTCCCTGATTTTATTCCTATCCATTTTTTGTATGTCTTTAGATGCCTTAAGCTAGACATATAAATATATGATAATCATGATGTCAGTTCATCTTAGATGTAATGCCAAACATTACATGCATAAGCAAATGTGAAATGAGCTCTTGCACTCTTTTCTTCTCCTCTCTACTTCTTCTTGTGCTTGGTTATTGAATACTTTTTATTGGTTAGTGGTGTTTAAACCATAGTTTGACATTTTGTCCAAGCATGACAAACTATGGTTTATGCAAACCATAGTTTGCCCTTAAACCAGAAGTACAAGACCCAGTAGGATCTTGGTTTGCAGGCCAGGTTAAGGTATACATTAAAGATCCCTTAAATGTATAGCTCTCTGACCTGTGAGATTTGCCTGACTTTCTCATTTTTCATGCATTGCTGGCTTTTAAAAACTTTCAGTTTAGGAAAGTGTTGGAATCAGGAGCAGCATGACCTGGAATGCCATTCAATGTCTTGGGTCCACCATTTCTGCACTACAAAAAAAAAAAAAAAAAAAAAAAAAGGCCAAAAACTCATACAAAGCTCCTCACACACTGTGTCAAACTTGGAAGCACAAGACTTCCTGTTTTATTTACAGGGGCAGCACAAACAATGTGTCAATTGCATTGTCCTTCTAAATAAAACTGAGGGCGGAATTCTTACCTGGAGTTAGGCCAGCACATTTAGGCCAGCAAAGTTTGGCTGACACAAGGGCTACCGTAAAGTATGTTTGGACCACACGTCTGTGTGCCAGCCTCATGAACTCCGAGGGTGGTCTGAACACGCTTTACAGTGTCCCTTCTGCTGGCCAAGCTTTGCTGGCCTAACTGTGCCGGCCTAACTCCAGGTTAGCATTGTGCTCTGAAAGTTCTGCACTGGTGGGTTTGATGACAGTGCATGAGGAGCACGGTAAGGAGGGAAGTCATGCTCTTCTTGCTTGAGCAAGCAGGGAGCAGATCACTGTGGCTCCCATCTGTGGCTGGTTGGAGAGAGGCAGAGACCTTAAGGAAGATTCAAGGTGAATGGTACCCCAAATTCACCATCCTCTTGGACTTCTTTCAACTTGCTACTGAAGCATCCTGCATCAGTTGCTTCCTGGATGGGCCAGCCCTGGTTGGGGTTGTCATTTATTTTCATTGGTTCTTCCTGATTTTTTTTCCCTGTTGCTTTTGTACTGATTTGCTATGCTGCTGTTTTTATTGTATTATGAATGTTTGTATGGATACCTTGGCACTGTCTGAGTAGAAAGATAAGATTTTAAAATCCCTAAGTAATTGTCCTTATAAACTAATAGCAAATCATGTATAATCCTATTTTGTACTGAGAGATGAATGTCATCAAACATGATTTCTTTTTAGAGGAAATGCTGGCTGCAAAATTTGCATTGTGGTGGTCTCCAAATGGAAAGAACATTGCATATATCCAGTTCAATGATACTGAAATACCAGTTATTGAATATTCATATTATGGGGAGGATCAATATCCTAGAAAAATAAGTGTTCCATATCCAAAGGTAGGCTTTGTTGTTGTTGTTGTTGTTGTTGTTCAGGTTTGGCTCTGCAGAGGCGGAGGAAGGGTGTATCCTGGAGTGGCACGAGCCATGGGCGCCGGCAACGGCGGGGTGACGGGGTACCATTGTGCGGAGTCCGCAGAGTAACCCGCGCGCTGTCTGGCTCATCCACCCTCCCTCACGTCCATTCCGCTCCAAAATGGTGCTATTCTGGGTGAAGGGAGGCGTGGCTGGGTGACGCACGGGGGTGGGGTGACGTGCTGGGGGCGCGGTCTCATCGCCCTGCCATGGGCGCACTTGGGGCTCCATTCGTCCCTGTGCTCTGTTGAATAAGATACTGTAATATCTTAACATATAGACAGGTAGATTTCTTTATTTAACTGTGGAGCAACAATACTTAATGTGAAACGAAAAATCAATTTAAATATTGCATCTTTTAGAAATAGGGACCCAATTCACACCATTTGCTATGGTGGTACTATTGGTACTTGTCTATTAATAATAATTACTGCACAATCCTATGCATGTCTATTCAGAACTAAGTCTCATTACATCCAATAGGACTTACTTCCAGGAAAGTGTGCATACAGTAGCATCCCTACGGGGGGCGGGAAGAGTGGTAAGTTTTGCAAGGCATCTTACGTTGCCATGTAAATCGCTCCTCTCCCTTACCACCGCAGTCAGTAAACAATGCTGAGGCATTGCTTTCCCCGTGAGGACTGGCTACAATGGCAAGAGAGAGAAGTGATTTACACGGCAAGATAAGGCAACTTGCAAAACTTACCGCGCTGCCCCCCATAGGGATGCTACTGTGTGCATAGGATTGGAGCTGGGCAGCCAAATCCTAATGCCCAGCCAAATGTCCAGGTGCTGGAGGCACAGCAGTAGCCAAATAGCTATCAGTGCTGGGCAGGTGCCAGAGGCACCTCAGGAGAAGGGAACACAGGAAAGGGGCACAGGGTTGCCTCTGGGTCTCCTCAAATCTTTGTCGGCTATTTCACCAGCGCAGACTTGAGGGCCTCCGTATCACAGCCCAACACAGAGACTAAAATCCACTGCCGGTCCCCCTGCTCTGCGCCTTTTGTTGCAGTTTCACATCTCACAGTCCAGAACTGGCTGAAACTGGCAT
>JAJKFI010000046.1:7768601-7779055 GCA_029204185.1 Lerista edwardsae
TATTATTATTATTATTATTATTATTATTATTATTATTATTATTATTATTATTATTGCCCCAGCAATGTACAGGCACTTTACACAATGAGAGGACTAGACTCTGCCTTAAAGGGAAGATGAGTGGAGATAAAGTAAACAGGGGAAGAATAAATCCACTCTCCTCCATTTCCTGCTTTTTCCACTCAGTTAATTAGCATAATTGTTAATTTTTTTCCACTGGACTCCAAGCTGACTTGGTGGGAGGAACTGCAAGCACCAGTTGTGCGCCAGTTGTGTTCCTAATCTAGCTAGAGGATCTCTTTCAGAGACATGGCCTGTCTATGGTTTTGAGGCATCTGATTTAAAAAAACCAAGAATCTCATAGTCTAGCTTTTTGAATAAATAGGCATTCCAGGATGCAAACCCATAACTTAGTCATGGAGCCACTGAGTAATTCACCTATAAAATTGTGAAGATGACTTCCATGTTTAATAGTGATGCACAAATATCCAAACTATTTTTTTTAACGCTAGCTACATAAATCCAGAGATTTATGTAGCTAGCTCTTATGTAAAGCTCTTCTACCACTTTCTGAAAAAATAATTGGTGGCGAGGGATTCCTGCACGGAGTTCAGTCCTCTGTGACAGGACTGGATGGAGGGGTGTTGCTTCTGAAATTTCCAGACACACTAGCACGATCAGACACACTAGCACGATCAATTTGTTTTTCTCCAAAATAAAATGTTTAATGCCAATTAGGGCACAATCCTAACCTGGAGTTAGGCCAGCACAGTTAGGCCAGCAAAGTTTGGCCAGCACAAGGGACACCATAAAGTATGTTTGGACCACTCTCAGAGTCAGGGAGGCTAGTACACAGATGTGTGCCATCCTCCCTGATTCAGACAGTGGTTGCAATGCACTTTACGGTGGCCCTTGTGCCAGCCAAACTTCGCTGGCTTAACTGTGCTGGCCTAACTCCAGGTTAGGATTGCATCCTTAATATGCTATGATTTTCTCACTCTGCTGAAGCACAGTTTAGTTAATAACATCAGTTGCCTTTCAGATACTATTCAAGCAATGAATTTGAAGGCTATCCAGGGAGAAGAAATATTTACAAGTAAGTTACCATTTGAGAATATTATTTGCTTTTTGTTTGTCTGAGGGATTCCTGATAGTTAAGAGGCATTAAGGTAGATTGATTCCATCAGAAATTGTGAAACACTCACCAATTACATCATGGAAACCATGTAGACACTAACAGCGCAATCCAAACGTGTTCCTAATCCTAACAGGACCAGTGTAAGTTCCTGGATATGGGGCAGCCTCTCTATTCTAGCACGGGGTTAGGGTTGTGCCCTAAGTTGCCACCCAATTAAAGACTTCTTATGGCCCAATTCTCCTGGGCCTCTATACGGCCAGAATATGTGTTCCGAGAACTCAGGGTGCATTCCTAACACCCTGTGTTTTCAGCACTGACATAGCTGTGCCAATGGGGCATGTTCTGCATCCTGCAATTGGAGGGCAATCACGGAGGCCTCTTCAAGGTAAGGGAATGTTCGTTTCCTTACCTCAGAGCTGCACTACCCTTACCCCAGTGCTGGAAAGTTGGTTAGAACTGCGCCCTCAGAGGGTTTCATGGACATCACAATTTTGTGATGTGCTATAGAGCTTCACCGCAATAGATTACCATCCACTCCTGTGTGATGCTGGCCACTGTAGGACCACCGGTGCCAGTAAGCTCTGGGGGTGAGCAGTGGGCAGGGGGGGCAGGAAGAACAGGGAGGGGAAGGGAGGAACAAGATGGAGACCAGGGCACAAAGCGGGGCTACCGAGGCCAGGAAAGGGGGGGTATTGGCCTCAGCAGTGCTGCCGTTGTTCTATTCTCCCTTCCCAACCTTGATCCATCAATCCAGGTCCACTTGGACTTGTGCCAACATAATTGTTGTTGCAGATCTGAGTAGATCCAGGGGCAAAGCAAAAATGTACCCCAAGGCACTTGTTTCCTTATCTCAAAGAGGCCTTCGTGGCTTAAAACTCCCCCTGTAGAATGCAGTGTGTGCCATGTTGGCATGACTGCTTTGGTGCTGGGGGAGTTAGGTAGGATTGGGCTGCCCATTGATTAATACAAATTAGTTTTATTAGATAAATCCTGTCATTAAGGGCCCAATCCTATGGGCCTCCTGTGCAGAGCCAGGGATGGGTGCGGGTGTGTGTCGAGGCCGCAAATGTATTGGCGGTGGCAGCACTGCCAACAACCTATTACACTCCCTGTCTTTGATCCACCTGTCCAAATCCACTCAGATTACTAGTGCAGGACTGAACAGACCCAGCCGAAAAGCTAAGGCTTACATCCAGGAAAAGGAAATGTTCCCTTAGCTGAAGGAGACCCCTGAGACTGCCCCCCTCCCGTCTGAGATAGTGTACGCTCCAAGGGCTCAGCTGCATCTTCAGGGGTGCTAGATAGGATTGGGTTGTTTGTTGTTGTTCAGTCGCTAAGTCGTGTCCGACTCTTCGCGACCCCATGGACCACAGCACGCCAGGCCTCCCTGTCCTCCACTAGCTTCCGGAGTTCACCCAATTTCATGTTCGTTGCTTCAGTGACACTGTCTAACCATCTCATCCTCTGCCGCCCCCTTCTCCTTTTGCCTTCAATCTTTCCCAGCATGAGGGTCTTTTCTAAAGAGTCCTCTCTTCTCATCAGGTGGCCAAAGTACTTCAGCTTCAGCTTCAGGATTTGTTAGTGATTGATAAAATCGTCACACATTTTCAAGTGACTATAATCTTCATTTTGTGGAAAAATATTATTTCTTGCTTTTAGATACTATATGTCTTTGCTGCAGTAGTGCCAGCAAGAGGCATCAGAAGAGGCATTTGCTCCCCTAGAAAAGTGGAATGCCTCTTCCAAGACTGGGTCTGCCGTCTGCTGTCTTCCTGATGCACATATTAAGTATTATGAATCATTTTAATTGTCAATTTAAATTTCAATGGTTTTTTTTTTACCATTAACCATTAAAATGCATTTAAACACATTTTAAGCACCATTTCAAAAAATTGGTGATGCCTTCTATTTAAAAAGTATTTAATTGATTGATTAAAATGATTTAATTAATTACTGATTATAGCCCTAGGAGAACATTATACCCTGCTATTGTAGACTGATTACTCCAGCAACTGCCACCCCCTTTTCCATACCCACAACCACAAGGCTCATTAGAACTGCATTCTACCCATAAGAATTTGGGTGCATGGGGAAGCCTTCTCAATGGCCTTCTCAGTCCCCTCCTTGTGGAACGTGTCCCTCAGTAGTTTTGCTGAGCCAATCTCTCATTTTCGTGCTTGTGGAAGACACATTTTTTTGGTCAGGCTTTTTAGGATTATGTTTAGTTCATCTGCCTCCTATGGAATGTTTTTATTGTGTAATGTTCTTGCGTTGTTTTATTGCTGTCTGTTTTCACTGTTTAGTGTACTTTAAATCATGTTGTGAGCTGCCAGGAATCCCTTGGGGAATGAGACTGGGATAATTTTTTTTAAAAAGGAAAAGGTCCAGCACTCCTTATCAGTAATTAAGAGCACAAAACAGCAGGGAAGCAGACCAACCCAGCATTCTTTGGGTGCTGCTATGTGCCTGTAAGACCTCTTGCTAGCATATTCAAGACTGCCTTCAACCAGAAGAGCTCAGCCAGATATTGTATTTATCAATTTGGAGGCCTCCACTCCTTCAAATTAGGTGGCTAGCCAGAGGGCTGTTACCTGGCACTGACTGCAAAGCTGTTTTAACAAGTGAAGGCGTTCAGGAGTGCAATCAAAACTGTTGTAATTACTTTCTGCTCTGCTGAGCTCTTGTCACATCTTTCTTAGTTTTTGGACTGAAGTTTTATTTCCGCATGTTTTTATTGTGTTGTGTTCTGTTTGTTGTCCTGTTATTGTTTGGTCAATTTTCTGAATGGTAGCTTTCAATGTGCTGAGTATAAATAAATTCAGTACCACGGTTGTTTTCAAGTCATGTTCCAAGAAACCCTGGGGATCCTTAGAACAGTGGTTCCCAGCCTTTGGGTTGCAACCCCCAGGAAAATCACAAGCTGATTTTCAGGGGGTCGTGGAGACCCCATTTACTATCATAGATATGTTTGGCAACATTTAAAATGTTTTTGGGAAACCTCCCAACAGAGAAATATATTTTTGAAAAAAATTTCAAGGTGTTTCCACATACCTAAAAGCAACTGTTGCATTTGGTAACCTGTGGTAGTCTGCATGCATGGTTTTTACAGGCACAATTGTGTCATTTCATGTGTAATGACATCATTTCTGGTCTTAAGGGGGTTCTGACAGTTTGCCATACCTAAAAAGTGGGTCCTGGTGCTAAAACGTTGGGACACTCTGCCTTAGGAGTCTCTCTGTTCATGTCAGGCTGTTCATGTTCCCTTTAAAGGCATGTGTGAATGTGTTGCAAAGTGCAGTTTCAGGTTCATGCAGAGCAATGATGATGCAAAGCAGCTTTGGTTGGTACTCCTCATGGGCTGGGCACCCTAAGATACACTGCAGTCCAGTGTCTTCTGTAAAACTTAGTAGTTATATGGCAGATATTCAGGGTTTCTTCAGTAAAGAAGTCTGTTGGAAAAGAGTTTCTGGAAGACAGAAAGTTAGAATATGAGCTCCTAGCAGTTTCGCCGTTTAGACAACTCTCAAGATGCAGTTGGAGTGCATGGAAGTTTCCACGCATGAAAAGGAAATTCTAGAAAGTAATGTCTTTTTGCATTCTTCCTTTTTATTGCAGAATTACTCTTGGAACAAACCCTGTAAGAAAGCAGTGCATTACTTGTAATTTGAGAAAAGAAAGATGCCAGATCTATGGTGCAAGATTCAGTTACAACGCCAACTATTATTCTTTAAATTGTTATGGTATGTCATGCAGACTAATTAGAACCTCAGTAGTACTTTTCAGCGATGCAGTAAGCACTCTGCTTCAAAGCACAGTAAACCCACATTAAACATTAAGGTTTGTATCCAAAGAAAATTAACCCAGAATATTGCTCTTTGTGAAATCTTGGTTTTTGTATATGAATTGCATTGTTTATTTTATTTCTATACTGCTTTCTATAAAAAAAAAAAAACAACTCAAAGGGGTATAAAACAAAAACCATTAAAGTAGCATATAAAATAAAAACCATTAAAACAATTTAGCAAATAAAACAGCAATAGTAAAAGAGCAGTTTGGCATATTAAAAATGTAAAGCAACATAAAAGTGAAGAAGGGTCCCTAGAGTGCACCTCCCTCCCCAAAAGCCAGGCAAAAGAGATGGATCTACAAGCCCCACCTGCAACCCCACACAGAGGAAGCTGCCCTCAGATCTTCTGGAAGCTGGTTCCAGAGGTGTGGTGCCACAACTGAGAAGGCTCTACACCTTACTGCCATCCCCCTGGCTTCAGGTGGTGTCTGAAGTGGTATCCTAAGAAAGGCCGTCTCTGATGACTGCAGGGGACCTCCAGGAATATATAGCAGAAGGCGATCCTTGAGGTATCCCGGTCTAGGATATTATTTGGATCCAGCATAAGAATGTCTGTATTCATGAGTGCATCTTCCAGAATTGGTTCTGTTGACTACTCTAGAAATGCTTGTAAATTATAGACTTTATTGCTTTTGAGAAACATATAGACCAAAGCCATGATTTGGAGAGCACTGTGTTTCAATCCTAATGCCCCAATACTATCCCTCCACCAGTTTGTGCAATGCAACGGCACCAATAGAAATTTCACTATATTGAAATTCTAACGGATTTTGCCCTGGTGAACATATATCTAGTTATTTGCTTCCACTGTAGTAAATAGCGTTTACAATTTGGACTGGATGTTCAAGCATGCAAATAATAAAGTCCCCAGCTAAGCAAAGAAGCAAACTTAACAAGATGATAACAGCTTTCAATCACCCTAGCCAAGGATGTGATCACACAGGAAATGTGCTCCCCTTGAGAAATGTGTTACGACAACTTCTCTAGTTCCCATTGAGCATGGTTAATTTTGGGCCCAGGTTATGTAACTGTTAGAGCTGGGCATCACTTCATCTCTGAGCACAAAAACCTCTCTAATATCTAAAGGTTACATTTCTTGGTTTCCTAAGCAGCATTTCTGACATCATCTGTGAAGCGCATTCTATGAGACCTCTATATTGCACAAATCTATACTCAACATTGAAGGTAGTCCCTATTCCTATGCCTCACACTGTTATTTTACATGGCATTGCCAGTGTTAATGTTAGAAGCAGGCCCCTGCTCTGAGCTGCTTACAGTTTAAAGTTATAAAGATGTACAGAGGCGTGAGAAAAGGGCTGTGAGCAGTCACAGTTGCAAGTCTTCTTGATCAAGGAAGTGAATCTGAAGGCATAACTAACATAATATGTTGGAGTCACTGGTGTAGCTAATGAAAGTGTAGCCTGGTGCAAAGGGCAAAATGATGCTCCGGAAGTTACATCACAACAGGAAGTGACATCACAGTTGTTGTTTTTCATTTTCTTGGGGTTTTTGGCCATAAAGTTTGATAGAACGAAGATATTACACTTGGGTTTGTTAAATTGCATTCTGCATTAAATTCTGCATCAAATGGTATATAACATGATGGTATTATTCATACATATCAAGGTTTTTACAATTTTGGCCACTAGTGTCAAGTTTAGCTTGTTGCCGCCTAGAGCTTGTTGCCTGGTGCAATTGCACCCCTTGCACTTCTTTAGCAACACCCCTGGTTGGAGTTCTGTGATTTGGACCTCCCATTGTAATTTTCTTCATGTAAAAGCAGCTGAAGTAAAGGAAACACACATTATCTGAACTGTGTAAGTTCTCTTCCATATTGATTCCCCAACTTAAATCCCTTCCTCAAGCCATTCTTACTAGGCCAATCCTATCCAACTTTCCAGTAGTGATGCAGCTGCAATGCAGCCCCTAGACTGAGAACAAATTTGACCTTGAGGAGGCTTCCGTGATTGCCCACCCAGCCCCAACATCAGATGTGGAACGAATCGCAGCATGGCTGCATCAATGCTAGGAAGTTGGTTAGGACTGAGTGGTCAGTAGTTGCAGTCCTGCCTGATTCTCAGTCCTGGAACCAGATTTCCACACCTAGCACTACCTCCCCACTCCCTATGCTGCCCCCCACCATGTCCCCAGTGTACTCTCCATTTTGGAGCTGTATGGACACAAGGGCAGACATGCTAGCTGAACCCTCCTGCCTCTGCGAGAGGCAATCTACATGTGCACCACCACCCACTCCACCAACGCGGTGCCAGGGGAATTTCCCACACACACACAACAATGGTAGGACTGCCACTGGTGCTTAGCCTATTATCCATGGCTAATAGCAGCTGATGAAGGGTTATTTGGATCAGGGCCAGGAGAGGGGAGAATGATTTGTCCAAGGAATCCCTATCCTTCCATTTGCGGTTGGGCAAATGGGTGCTTCTCTCTTAGGTCCCAACAAATGGGTGACTCATGCAACTGTCAGTGTACAATCACAGACAACCTGTGAATGGTGAGCTTATACGACTTTGTCTTGATGATGCAATTAAGTAATCTGATTGGCGGACTGGAGCCCACCTGAGTCACTCCACCCCACCTGTTGACCTAGATGGACAGACTTGGATGCCCAATCACTAAGTGCATACCAATCTGGGGGGGGGGGGGTTAGCCATTCCAGACAGAAAGAGCAGCCCATATACGCTCATGAAGTTTCACACAGATAAAGGCTCTCTGAGAGAGGATGCCTTGGAAGCTTTTTGCTGTAGAACGTACACAGGGGCTTTTAGGGGGTTAAAAGTGTCCAAAAATACAGAAAAACAGCAAAAAAAAATGGTGATGGGAGAACAAGGTATTTACCTATACAACCAACCAAGTTCATGTTATTTTGATTTGGTAGTAAATGATTATACTTTAAATTTTTCTTTTTTGTTCCAAATGTCATTGTAGGTCCAGGTATCCCCATCTCTACCATTTATGATAGTAGATATGACAGAGGTATGTTGTACTACACATTTGCGTGCCTTTTTGTTAGTTTATGATTGAAGTCCAATGCATGCTTACCTGGGAATTTTCATTCATTGAGCTTTACACCAGAGTAAAAAATGTATAGGATTAAAAATGTTTTGAATTTCATAAGAAATCCTTTGTCTTAAATTCCATTACATATATACATAATATATAGGCCCAGACTATTTATTTACTTTTTAATACATAAATCCATCAAATAAGCAGTTGGTTGCTTAGGACCCACCTACCTACCTATCGATCTGTATGTCTATTAAAGTCCATCCTAACCCTGAGCTGGAAGACTCAAGTGTTGCATTTCTTTGCCTTTAGTCCAGTGATTTTCAACCACTATGCTGAGGCACATTGTGTGCCATGAATGGTTGATATATCTGCCACTGGCATTTGTGGGAGGAGCGTTTATTAGTAGGGCCATTGGGGGATGTTATCCCCCTACCAGCAGGGTGGTGCTGCTTTACAATTGCTTTGCAATTGCCAAAAAAAAAAAATGATGGTGTGCCTTGACAACATTAGTGCTTTATCAGTGTGCCACGAGATTAAAAAGTTTGGAAATCACTGCTTTAGTCTATTAGCTGTTCAGCTGCATTGCCCTGTCTCCAGGCCTAAATCAGTTGTTATTTTACAAGAACAGACTCTTTTCTAAGATATCTGGCATTTCCTGTTCATGATTAGTCTTGAAATGTTTGGGGGGAAAAACAGTTTATCTTTTGTTATTTCATCACCAGGAAATGGTTTTCTTAAGTGCAATGTAATGGGAGGGGGGAAAAAACCTGAACAGTAATTTAAATATGTACTATTTTAATATGTACTTTGCTATTCATATGCCTGCACAGGACGTGCATGGTCAGAGCATTCTTTTTTAGGTGATTAACTGGGTTCCATTAATGGACTACTAAATTAATAGCTTACTGTAAAAACTCAGTGTCAATGTTCAATCAGGCAATTTCTTTCAGGGACCTCCCTGCTTTTCCACACACTGCTAGGGGGGCCATGAGTCCCTTAGCGCAATGGTAGATCTCCTGTTTTGCATGCTGGAAGTATCCGGTTCCATTCCCAGGTAGGGCTGAAGAACTTGAAACCCTCGAGAACTGCACTGAGCTTGATGGACCTGTGATCTGATTCAGGGCCAGCTTTAATAAGCGAAAGGGACCAATGTCATCACATTGGGCCCCACACTTTGAGGGCCCCTGCCCCTGCTGTTGCAGCCTGGATCTCTATGGACTGAATGTCAATGGGGCAAGCAGGGCAGCTTTATCTTGGGTCCTCCCACTTGCCTCCTAACTGCCCCAAATGCGCCTCCTGGAAGCAGTTGCCAATGATGTCATCGGTTCACCACCAACTATTTCCAGGTGTCGTACACCTGGTGAAAAGCACTACAAGCACTTTTTTTTGGCGAGTGGGGGGGGCACGGGAATACCCCACATTGGGCCCTGCAGCTGCTAGAACCGGCCCTGGTCTGATTCAGTAGAAAGGCAGCTTCATGAATTGATATTTACGACACTGGTACTTAAACTCCTGGTAGCTTTTTTTCCTGTTGTTTCAGTGTTAGGCAAACACTACACCCAGGATCAGCAGTAGATTCTATCATAAGTCTAAGGAGGGTTAGATCCAGGAAAAAAAAAGTTTTCTGTATTTCTTTTTGTCAAAAACCACATGGCTGTTTTTTGAAAACCATGTGAGAATTTTCGATTTGCAAGCAGGAATTAATTATACTTGTAAACATGGATTTCATAGATTTTATTCATTTTTTTATTGTATGTTTGTTACATAATAATGATAATTTCATTAACCTGGAAATGTTTTTAACGTAGAGATCACAGTCTTAGAAGATAATAGGGATTTGGAATCTGCTCTGCAAAAAATTAAAATGCCCACAGAGGAAATCAACAAACTTGAAGTGGATGGTATTAGTAAGTACAGTCAACGTTACCTCTTTCTCTCCCTTGATTTTACAATGAGTGAAAATATTGTAGATGAGCTGGGACAATATGATTGCTGATGAAATCACTTACCATGTGATTACTGTCACCTCTGGTCATGGCAAACTTCACATTATCATATGCTCCCCGGCATTTTATTTTTGGAGCAGCTGCAGGGGGTTATTCTGTGTCTCAGAGGATATATGTTATCAATTAGTCACACATAGTAACACTGTTGTAGAATAGTTCTATGTATGCTAACTCAGAAGAAACATCTAGTAAAACAAATTTAGCATTATAGCCTAGGTCAGTGGTTCTCAAACCTTTTAACATCAGGATCCACTTTTTAGAATGGCAATCTTTCAGTACCCACCGGATGTGATGTCATTAACCTGGAAGTGATGTCATAGCCAGAAGTGACATAATCAAGCAGGAAACTTAGTAACAATTTTATATAACAAAATCAAAACAATCAACCAATCCATCCATCCATCCATCCATCCATCCATCCATCCATCCATCCATC
>JAJKFI010000046.1:7786191-7799658 GCA_029204185.1 Lerista edwardsae
AATCAATCAATCAATCAATCAATCAATCAATCAATCAATCAATCAATCAATCAATAGTATTTATATACCACTTTTCAACACAAAGTTCACAAAGTGGTTTACAGGCAAATAGTAATAATAAAGTTAAATTTCTCCCTGTCCGAAAGGGCTCACCATCTAAAAAATGCAGACCATTTTTTAGATGGATAGGGACAATTGCTCTCCCCTTGCTAAATATAAGAGGAACACTACTTGAAAAAGTGCCTGTTGCCCAGTTAGCAGGGGTTTGAAGCAAAAATGTTTGAAACAAAGGAAGTTCATTGGTATTAGAGGTCAAAACCTAACATTTTTTGTACTGCATTCATCTTAAGAAACATTTTTAATTCTGTTGGCCAGCGTTCACCAAACTGTCTAAAAGTGTATGTGTTCATAGGATTAAATGATGCAATGTATAAAAGATTCCAGTGCAGGCCTTTAACATCCAAGAAAGGGTACATGTGAACATGCTGGATTTACTAAGTCCGCCATCCTATAAGGAGGAATTTTTTAAATCTTTCTCTACCGTTCCTAGATTCTTATCAATGGGCACTTAAGAAGCAATAATAGATGTGTCATTTGTTACCCCCCATAAATAGGGTTCCTGGATATAAATTGGGACAAAGTGCCTATACCTTTAACCATTGCATAGAAGAGGGAATTTGGGCAGGTGCAGCTTATCACTGAAGGGTTTCAGAAGCTGCACCTGCCCAGATTCCCTCTTCTATACAATGGTTAAAGGTATAGGCACTCTGTCCCACTTTCTATCTGATAACCCTATCCATAAAACTATTTGGATACTGCTAGCTGGGACATATTCTTGCATTGTTATATTTCAAACCCTGCATTCTGTCTTGCTTTCTATATTGTCCTTTAAGCTTCCAGCAAAAGAGATAATGTTTGTCACAGCCTCCTACAGCTTTCTCTTATGGGCTGACGTCTTAAAGATTCTGTCTTCCACTGTTGACCTGCCCATGTTGGTGAAAGTGACTTTCTTTACTTCTGTGTCACTGCCTTCCATCTGTAGTCACTAGCTATAGATGTGGACAGTTTCAGTGACTTGGATATGATTTCATTTTTAAAATACTGCAAAAACCCTTTAGCCCTGTGACTTTCTTCCCTTTTCAACAATGTAGTAAGAAAGTTTTAATCTTTGGTTCAAGCACAAAAGACTGCATTCTCTTGCTCTTATTGTTCTGTACAGTACCCCTCCTGGGTCTTCTCAGATATCAGTCTCCAAGTCTCTCTCTGAGCTCATAGTTCCAGCCTAATATGAACTCATCCTCCCCTACCGATTTCCAGCCGTTTGTGTTATGCCAAGAAGCAGCAGCAGGTTGAAGAGAGCCACTGCTCCACCCTTGAGCTCTGAAGGCAGGCAGCTGGGCCTTCCAGTACAGCAGGGAGAAAAATCCAGGGATGATATAACTATGTGGAATGATGAGATCTTGTCCCATTATGCGTCAGGTTCCGTGAGTGAAGACACTGTGTGCAACAGCTCCAAGTCTTTATTTAGATATGACACACCAGAGCTGTGTCAATTGCTCTCTGATTTATTGGCTAGGCTCCTTTGGCTAGATGGTACTCGATGAGGTGCCAAATTGAATATTGTGAATGGGGTGCGGACCATTATTGGCTGGAGCCTTGTAGCAGTTATTTATATAGGACACTCTCAAACTATACTAGAACCCACTAGGTGGGTCATGTGCCAATTTCAAGTGGGCCACAAAGCACTTAGAGCAGCTACGTTGAAAATATTGGAAGACAGGCTGCTAGAAAGGGGGAGAGATGTGTGGTTATTTTGCTTGTGTCAAAGTTGTAAATAGGCTTTTTTCTTTCTGATTCACTTTGCTCTTGGAAAATGGCTGAAAAATCACCCAACTTCTTGCTGCCTTATCAGGAAAGCAGCAGGCTCTGGTGTCACAATGATGGCACTTGCAGCCATGACATCACTTTTGGTGGGTCACGGACAGATTGTCATTCTAAAAAGTGGGTCCCAGCGCTAAAATGTTTGCGAACCACTGATGGAGGGCAATCTTATATATGTTTCCTCGGAAGTAACTTCCGCTTGGTTCAAAGGGGTTATTTTCAAGTCACTGTGCATAGAATGACACCTATTGAAAGACTATCTCAATCCTGTGCATTTTAACTCAGACCTCAGTCTCACTCTTTTCCATGAAGTTTCCTCCGAGTAAGTGCACAGGATTGCAACCTTACCCCCAATTCTACACATTTCTATTTAGAAGCAGGGCTGGCTCAAGACCTTCTGACACCTGAGACAGCATGCCAAATGCTGTCCCCCTTACCCAATGATATGCCACCCTGTTCTCCTCCCCCTTACCAATGCACTAGCTCAGTGCTCTTCAAATGATGGGTCGCAACCCACCATAGAGAGCAATAAAGGGCCATTTCCCTTTAAGGGGAGTGGCCCAAGAAATTACTTCCCTGCAGCGCCTCAGTGATTGTTGCGCTGCGGGCATTTACTGGCATGTGCCCTATCTAGGGGTGTCCACAGGGGTTGGGGAGGCCTTGGGGCTATTTTAAGCATCGGGGAGGCCCGCAGAGGTGGCGGCAGGCCTCCCCAGCTGTTTTGGACAAACCCTCAACCCCCACAGGTAGGGTACATGCCACTAAATGCCTGCAGCGCTGCAATCGCAGTGGCGCTGCCAGGTCCTCTGCCCGCCCCGCCCCCAAAGGCACTTATAGTGTCTTCAAAGTCCAAGTAGGACTTTGAAGACTGCTGCTCTAGATCACTGTACTCCCCCCTCCACATTTCCTCTCTGACCCCCACTTCCTTTTCCAGTCCAGGAACTGGAAAAACGAGCAGTGATAGTAAGGAGGAAGGCAGAGATGGGAGCCTCCCACCAATATGCTCCCTGAGGTGACAAATTCAGTTAGCACAGCACAGATGGGCTTTCCCAGCCATCGCATGAAAATGTGCAGGGGATCTCAGCTTTCAAGTTAGAATGGTTGAAAGGGGCCTAAAGGCTCAGTGTGTCAAGGTTATAAATAGGCTTTCCCCCCTTCTGATTCTGATTCTGATTCTGACCCATCTTCCTAGAAGCACAGATGCATATAGCTAGGGCAGCATGGGGTAGAAACTGTACACACAAATGAACTACATGTTTAATATCTATGTAGCTACCCCTTAAGAATATAAGAACCCCTTTCTTATTTTCAGAAATGAAAAAATAATTTGCAACAAGTGCTCTGCTAAATACGCTGCTTTGGAGCAGCTGAATCTTGAATAAATCCAAGCAGTTGTGTACCTGAGGAGGGCAGGGGGGTCAAATGCCCTGGGTGCTGGGCTTGGGGGTGGTGGGCGATGATGCACACATGTCCCACCAACACTGATTTGGAGCGGGTCGCAATGCCAGCTCACCACTTCTCCAAGAATGGGTGAGTTGGTGTTACGACTTGTCACAAGCGCACAGCGCTGGCTAGCCTGTCCAGCGCTGGCTAGAGCTGGCTAGCTGCTTCTGCAGGGGCTGCCTCTGAAAGTGACCCAATGCTGTGAGAACACAGTGCCGGCTCGCCCCTCCAAGGAGGGGCGAGCTGGTGTTGCGCACCGCTTCAGGTCACTTGGAGAAGCGACTCTATGTGTCTCCGCAGCGCAGCCATGCAGAGGGGGTCAGCGGCTCCT
The DNA here is from genome assembly GCA_029204185.1 of Lerista edwardsae. Taxonomy (NCBI): domain Eukaryota; kingdom Metazoa; phylum Chordata; class Lepidosauria; order Squamata; family Scincidae; genus Lerista; species Lerista edwardsae. Next base: position 7,789,847 of record JAJKFI010000046.1, read on the forward strand.
GCAGGGGTCAGCATCCCTGGAGGTGTGCCCCCACAGTGCTGAACCCCCCAAGATTGAACCCCCCTGAATCCAAGGGCAAGTTGTTGAATCTTGCTATAAATCTTACTGCTTTCCCCACCACCTCCCCCACCTCAAAATTCAGCTTTTGCCTGGAATTTCATCTTTATATGACGTCACTTCTACAACTTCCTTCAGAGCCCTCCTGAAAACCTTCTTGTGTGTGAAGGAGGATTGGGTCTGTGAGGGGGACAGGGATGGTGGCAGCCTCTGCTGCTGAATCCCAACCCCTCTTGTGCGCTGGGCAGAACCACAGAGGTCTCCTCAGCCCTGTGCTTGTTCAAACGCTGTCGCAGAGTTGAGGAAATGTTCCCTTACCCTGAGAAGACCCTGGCAGTAGCCGTGGCAGCCTCAGGATCCAGCAGTCGCCATTTCAGTGCCCTGGGCATCACCAGCTTCAGGACTGGGCTGTTCAAGTACATTAAAGTGATTGTCTTCACAGAAGTCTACCCAATGCTGCTATGTGTAAAGAAGTTGTGCGTATGCTTTTCACAACCCTGAAAAGCTGACTTCTTGCTTCAAACAAATTCAGCACAACAGTTGTTCTCTGCATTGCTTTGTTTTCTGGTGCAGGCCCTGCAGTCGTGCAGAGGAACAGTTTTGCCTCTGTTATGCTCTGCTTATATATTTGGAATTAAAGTAGATGTTGCAAAGATTCTGTGGGTGTCCAGTAGAATCCAAAGAAAACTAAACCCTATAGCACAACCCCTGGACTTCAGGTTGCTCAAGGAAGTAGAGAGAACGTTATACTTCCTGTCTGTATTGTGTCTTGTTTTTGATAGCAATAGTTTGCTTTTCTCAGGATAAACTGCATTATATAAGCATGGAAAGCTATGCCTATGACTAACTCAAGAAAGTTGCTGCTAAAAGGAAGAGTGACAGGATCTCCCATTTGCTCCTGTGCCTGGTAGAGAATTATCCAGGCTTATTCAGGAGAAGTTTGGGTTTGCTCTGGCCCATGGACTGCCAAAGCAAATATTCATTTTGGCTTCAGGCTTTCAAGTCTTGGATTCTTAGAGAGCAAATACTCACTGCAGGGCGTTAACTTCCTTCTCCTTTCTTTCTAGTCTTATGGTGGGTATGTAGCCTCGCTGGCACTTGGATCGGGGACTGGCGTGTTTCAGTGCGGCATAGCGGTGGCTCCTGTCTCCAGCTGGGAGTATTACGGTATGGAAACAACTCATAAACCCTCAACCCTGGAAAGTTAGAAACTGGGTCACAATCAGGATCTCAACTACAGGCTTAATTTGCAAGAGCTACTGGCCTCCCCTCAAAATACACTCTTCAAAAGACACTTGCTTTTAAAATCAAGCACAGTTCTCTTTGCTGAGGGCTTGTCGTTTCAATATGGGGGTTGGATAGCAACCATTTGTGTCATTAGTGATCATATCTACAGAGAAGATATTAAAGCATTATATAAAATAATTCCTAGAGAGGAAAGAGAGCAAAACATACACATTTACCAGGTATATTTTTTGGAGGGACCACCTTCCCCCATTCAGCCTGCCCTCTTAGGTCATCTGAGGGGCTTTGCCACAAGTGCCACCTTTGTCCTAGGTCAGAGGGATGGTAGCATGAGGGTGAGCCTTTTTGGTAGTGGCACCACAATTGTGGAATTCACTGCCAGGGGAATTAAGAACTACTCCCTCCTTCATGGCCAGAGATGTTTGGAAACAGTATTTATTTTACTCAAAAGTAAGCCCATTGTGTTCAGTAAAATCCAGGCTGTAAACCTATCTTAAGGCCAAATCCTATACTGGCCAGCACTGGCAGTAAGGGCTTACCGTTAGTGCTGGGGTCACAAAGGTGCCATAAGACACTTCTACCACCAGTAGAAAGGTCTTACCACTGCCAGCCAGTTCCTGGAGGAGGACACACGGAGCCGGTGGGCGGTAACACAGCCACCAGTGGTGTGCTCCTTCAGGGTGGGCAAGGAGGCAAAACTGGGTGGGTGTGACTGGGTGGGAGAGGTAGAGCAGGGGTGGGACCTGCAGTGGCGTCCACCATCAGATCCTAACTTCCATGTTAAGCCCCGTGGCAAAATAGCCGGCACAGACTTGAAGAGACCCATCGGCGGGCCTGCGCCCTTACCCTGGGGAAGGATATGAATGTCCCGTTCTCCCAGAGTGCCTCTGGTGGCTGCCTGGCTGCCATTGGATGTAGCAGTAACTGTTTGGCTACCGCTGTGCTCATGGTGCCCAGGCAGTTTAGGATTGGGTTCTTACTCACTTGAAACAAATACCTCTACTCATGGCTTTTTAGTGAGGGCTCATGACATTCTTATTTTATTGCTAGATCTTTATAAGCCACCTTGGGCATGTGCTGTGGCATGGAAAAGTAGCAAATAAATAAAGATAGATTTAGGCTGCCTTCCTATACACACTTCTTTTTGGAAATAAAGCCCCATTGCACACAATGGGTTTTATCTCTGAATGGACACATGTAAGTTTGCACTGTTATACCTTGGGCATTTTCTTTGGCATGGGAAAGACAGCATATACATTTTTTCAAATAAATAAATAAAGATTCTGTAATCAGAATACAATGTGCAAATCTGCCACAATATATAGCTATTAATTGACTGGGGGCACCAACCCAGTTCAACATCAGCAAAAATGGACAAAGCTTATCTGTGCTCGGACTGACATCCTGTCCTGATAAAATAGAAGAAGATGGGAAAAATAGCGAGGAAGGAAGAATAGGGGACAAGCAATAAGTGTAAGGGAAACAAGTGAAAGTGAGACTAGAAGAGCAACAAGGAGTAATTTGGTTTAGAAGTAGTTGCCAGAGATGGCATGCAATGTATATTCATTCACGTGATTTATAGAATTAAAAAGATAGTTCACGCTTTCAGTGCTGACAGCACTCATCATCTGTTCAGTGAAAAGAAAGGGAAGCACATGAATGAAGGAAAATATCCTCTATCCTGAACAACTCACAAGGTCCCAGCGGCATCGCTGGGAGGGGGCGCGGGACACACCATGTGATGCACACAGGGAGGGTGACACTACCAGGGACCAACATTGCTAAAATCACAGTTTTAAAAGATAATACCATCATACTATATACCGTTGGATGCAGAATTTCACCCAGAACTCAATGGAAAGAACCAGAGTGTAATATCTTCATTCTGACAAAAGTTATGGCCAAAAAGCTAAAAACCAAAAATAAAACTTTGTGTAAAAATCGTGATTTTTTTTAAAATCGCAGTTTTATGGAATAATTCCAAAATGTTATATACCGTTAGATGTGGAATTTCACAAGGAAGTCAATGAAAAAAATCAGAATGTGATATCTTTATTCTATCAAAAGCTATGGCCAAAAAACTAAAAACTGAAAATACAACTTTTTAATGTAAAAATTGCAATTTTTTAGAAAACCACAGTTGTGATGAGTCAGTCAGTATGAGTCAGTTCCCATTTCCATGTATCAGAGCTAATACTAAAACTCTTACTTAATTTTGTGAGTGTCATCAAATTGGCCATGGGTTTTTAGTTGGTTACGAATTTGTTGGGTGGCCTGTACTATAGTTAAATTAATATAAGTAAATAAAGTTGATGGGGGTAACACCAACCCTAGTGATAACACTGCATTTAGGTTGTGCATATGGTATTGTAATTTTTTCTGTATGGTGTGGGGGGGAGGAGATCTATCATGGGGGGGGGGGTGACGTGCTGACCTCCCACATCGGGTGACGCAAATTCTAGTGATGCCACTGCAAGGTCCTCAGGTGCCTAAGGGCGCAATCCTAAACAGCGCTGGATTAGCAAGACTGGCCAGCCAGTGCCAAATCCAGCGCTGCTTAGGACAGGCTGGAGCCTCCCCGTGGCAAGGGAGCATGCACTCCCTTACCATAGGGGAGGGTCCAGCCTCTCCTATGTGCTCCTCGGATCTACGCCCGCTAAAGAGTGGGCGCAGATCCGAGGAGACTGCGCAGCCCGCATTGGGGCCATGCAGCCCGCATTGGGGCCTCGCGGCCTCGCTAACGGGATTAGGTTGTGGCCGTACAGCCACCTTCCAAGTCCACCCAGGTCCCGCTCAGATCCCATCTCCTGTCTCCCCCCTCCCACCAATCCCTGTCCCAAAATGGAACAGAGAATCCCTTGCGCCGACCGTTTTCAGTCGGCGCGAGGGAAGCACTCCATCGGCGCTCTGAAACCGACAGTGCAAGCAGCGTCGCCTTCAGAGATGCAGCACTGACGCGGGGGCATGCACCGATGCTCCGCCCCTTGTGTCGACATTATGACGGTGCGTCAATGAAAGGGGCGCGCTAGGATTGCACTGTAAGATTTTAAAAGTTTTTCCAACATGTCCTGACCTAGGACATGATGCTGCCTTCTTCCCACTTTTTTTTTTGAATATGAGGCAACATTTATGTTAAACGGAAGAAGTAGTTAAGAGATTTTCCTTCCCCCTACAAAAATATTTGTGCTTATTGAATTACATAGTCATCTGTAACCCTTTTGCAAGCTAAAACGTTTATTTTGGTGGATGTTCATGGTCAAGCTCCAGCCAGCGCAGCATTTATGAGTGGAGCTCCGCCAGTCCCATCTCATAACTGGTCTCTACTTTTGCTGAAATTTTTGCCATATTGTGAAATGCAGGCAAGTATTTCCAGCAGCACAGAAAATGTTTATTTGCTTTGAATACCTTCAGGCACCATTGTGCCCTAAGGCAGCACTATTAAGTTAAGGACAAGGGATAGAAACAAAGCTGTAACAGGGTCTGGCAGCACCGGGGGCAAGGTGACGTTGCCCCCTTATCCCTGCACCCCTAACACTACTGCCCAGCCACCCCACCACACCCCCAGCGTCTGCAAATGCTCCATTTTACAGCAAAACAGATGCAGGAAAGGGAGAGAGGGAGGGAGGGAGGGAGGGCCAACTTTGCCTCTGCCTGCTTCCTCCTCTCTTTTGCTGAAGCGCCCGGCCCTCCAATGGCACCCATGGCAGACAGGACGTCACGCTCCACAAACGCTCTGCCTCTAGATAAAAAAAACACAATTTTGCTGTGAAGTTTGCTTTGACTTATTTTGGAACACCTGTCCAAGAGGTGTGCTGTGAATCCTCTTTTGTGCAGCTGTAAAGAGGATTAACAGCACACCTCTTTGTATATCTACCCAGATGTAGATCCCGTTGGTCAGTAGGGTTTACTCCTTACTTCTCTACAGGACTTCTGTAGGATTGCAGTCTTATTTACTACAACAAGGAAGACCAGTAATGAAAGACAAAACACAGATCCAGCAGCTCCCCCAACAAATCTCTACCCCATGCCTTCAACCCCATCCTCAAGAGAATGGAACAAGGGACTTTTCACCCACACCTGGGTTAGTCAGATAGGTGTACACCGTCCAGGTTGCAATCCTGTTTCAGTGAGGTACATTCAGTTATTTGAAGTCATGTCAGCTGTGGAGGGATTTGGCCTGAAGTACCCAAACAGTTGGATAGCTCAGCTTCACATCACATCACCACCCCTCAGCATCAGCACCATGCCATTGTGTCCAAAGTGCTGCAGATGAGGGGTGTAGAACTGCAGGAAAACTGATTCCTTGTTCCTCTGCTCCTCAGGTGCCTCAAGTCACGTCCAGGAGATTTGACCTGAGGCATCTCAACAGTTGGCTAGCTCACCTTCACCACCTCTCAGCATCAGCACCGGGACTTTCTGTCCAAGGTGCTGATTTTGAGATGCTTAGAAAAACCACACTCAGGCCTCACCTCAGCATCAGATTTATAAAACAAACTATTCCTCTGAGCACATAGTAAGGAGTGCATCATTACAAATAAACAAGTGCTATTTGCTGTTATATGGAATGTACAGTATGTGTGTCTTGTACTGACAGTATTTATTGTGCATTACAGCATCCATCTACACAGAGCGCTTTATGGGTCTTCCAACAGAATCAGACAACCTTGAGCACTACAGAGTAAGAATTCTCTAAAATTTGTTATCAGTTCAGTTGATCTCAAACAAATCCTCCCCTTTTTCTCATTGGCTCCGTGTAACATGAGTCCCTCTCCCGCCTGCCTGTCTTCCCCCTGCCCCCTTGGGACTTTATTTCAAACTGATTGCTGATATTGGAGAGCAATTTGGGGAAAGAAGGTGAAAGACGAGAATTTTCTTTGGCATTGCACCCAGGTTGTGGCCTCTAAGAGAAGAAGGGATTCCAAATGGTTTCCTGGAGTTTGTGGGTATAGCTTCTTTCTCAATTTGCATTAGAACGACAATAAAAATATTAGCAGTGTCTATCTGCACAATTATATCCATCGTGTGTTTTCTCCCATGATTTCATCATTAGGGTGCTCCCCCAAATGCCCTTGCAGTGTTGTGTTTCAAGAGTACATGATCTGTTATTCCATCTGATCGCAGCTGACTCATTGTGGGTCTAGAAGGCTGCCTGACTACTATTGGAGCAGCCATGACCACAAGGAGCAAAAGTGATACCATTACTAAATAAACAGCTTTCCCACTTGCTTTCTCAATTATTGCTCTGGTGCTACGGTTCATCAAGAGCCCTTAATTAGTTCTTTCTTTTGTAACAAGGATAATTTCATTCTGAGATAGTTCCTCATGCAGCAATTGCTCAGGACTTGGGAGCCAGGAGCTTCTTCGCCCTTTCTTTTTTTAAAATTTTTTATTTTATTTAATATAAAGGTAAAGGTATGGATCAATGGAAAACACTGGGTAGGGTACACATAGGTTACACACATAAGGAATTTGACCCTGGGTTACAGCACAATATATTTTTATCTTCTAGTACATCTTCTATATTCATTTTCTATTCTTTTCAGTTACATTATGTCACAAACCATTTAACTTAGATTTAACTTATAATCTATTCTTCTATTCTATCCTCTATTTTGATTCTCTATCCAGTCATAAAAAAGCTTCCAATTATTTTTCAATCTTTTCTAAGTTTCCTTCTCTCAGTCTTTCTGTCAAGATGTCCATTTCCACAGAATCATACACTATCAATTTATCTAAATTAATTAATGTATCTATCAATAAATTAATTTATCTATCAATTTATCTAAAATTGGAACATCTGTACTTTTCCACATTTGTGCAAACAATAATTTCGCTGCTGTAATTATATGAGCAATAAGGTGTTTTTTCGTTTTATCTTGTATTGATGGCATAATGTTAAGGAGGAACAATTCCAGTTTAAATGGAACAGCACATTTCAATATCTTTTGCAACATTTCAGGTACACTTTCCCAGAATTTTCAAATGTTTTCGCAAGTCCACCACATATGGTAATAAGTTACTTCTTTATATTACCAACATTTATTTGAAATTCCTGTTATGTATACATTTTTGCAATTTTTTCTGGGGACAAATGCCATCTAGAAAACATTGTATATAAATTCTCTTTAAATGATACCGCCTTCATTATCTTAATATTTGTAATCCAGATTTGCTCCCAATCTGCGCTTTTACCTCTGCATTTCCCTGCTGAAAAACAGCAACCCTTCATGTGATTTTTTTCCCCTGTTATAAATAGCAGTCTGGCTTTAAGAACAGACCAACCACTGATGGGGAAAATGGTTATAAAACTCCAACCTCAGGCAGTGATCTTCTGCGGTAGATTGCAGCTTCTATGACTGCAGCTTAAAATTTGTACACAAAGAAAATGTTGGGGACAAACTGCACATGACTTGACAGTCATCCTAACCAACGTTCCAGCACTGATGCAACGGCAATAAAGACCAAATGTTTCCTTACCTTAAGAAGGCCTCTGTGACGTCACCCCCAACATGGAATGAAGCACACGCCATGGTTGCACTGCTCCATCAGCACTGAAAAGCTAGTTAGGATTAGCCTATGAGTGTCCTGTGTAGTTTGGCCCAAAGAAAGCCCTGATGGTCCCTTTGAGAATGGAAGTGTGGGATATAGTTTTTTTTTAATTAATAAAGCGAACATATCAGGTACAATACTAGGATTCTAACCCTTCTTCCTGACATGCTACCTTCTTTTTTATTCAGGCACATCGAAGCACAACCCCCCCCCCCAAATTGTCTGAAGTATTATATGGTGGAAGAACAGAAGGGAAATGAGTGGAGGGCCAAATGGGTACAGCAACACCCTTGTACACAACCTCATAAACCTAGGGTCGTTTACATCATAGGTCCCTTAGTTGAATGGTTTATGACCACCTAGGCATCTTTAGCTGGCTCTTGCCCTGGTCAAATGGACTGGGGTGCCCAGTTGGCTGGCACATGCCAGTCCCAGTAGGAGGGCTGGCTAGAACCTATTGCCCCATATTCTCATATGGGGGGCTTCAAAAATTGTCTGGGGAAACCAGACAAAAAGACAGCAAATTCACCAAAAGCATCCTTCCGATCTTCCAGGTGTCCCTTCTGGAATGGCGTTGAATCCAAAGAGGCTTTTATAAGCCTGATTTGGGAGGCTGAAGCATCATAGAAGCCCCTGGCTGTTGGAAAGTGTTCAAAACAGGAAAAAAAATGGGGATTTTTACCACTTGGTACAGCCCAGAAACATTTGTACTATGCAGTAGCGTATCTACCTATGGGGCAGAGTGGATGGGCGCCCCAGATGCCACCCTCCCCTCTCTGGACCAAAGTTGATAAAATTGTGGTTTTAAGGAATAATACTATCATGTTATATACGTTTTGATGTGGAATTTCACAAGGAATTCAATGAAAAAACTGGAGTGTGATCATTCTATTAAATGTTACGGCCAACAACAAAAAATCCAACATAACAGCCTTATTTAACATTATGTATGATTATGAGGTTCAACATTATGTTGAACCTCCAGCTGCAGGAGCAGTATGTCACTGAGTACTATGTGTAGGCAGTGATGTCATTCAGGGGGAACGGACCAGAACGGGCGTTCCGGATCCTAACGGGCTCTGTGGCTGGTTCCAGGTTCCCGACAAGTGCCAATCAAAAGTGAGTTCCTGTTCCTAAATCATTTGAATGACACCACTGTGTGTAGGGGAACAATAGCATATTCATTTGACATCACTATTACTACCTCTCAGCCCCACATCCTCACAGAGTCGTTTTGAGGACAAAAGAAGGGGAGGAAACATGCATACCACCCCAAGATCCTTGGAGGAAGGGTGTATACAATGTGAAAAATATAAATAAATGAATAAATTTGTCGTAGAGGGGGTATCAAAAATATATGGGCCTCAGGTGTCAAATGACCCAGCTACGCCACTGGTACTATGAGAGTCTTCTGATCATGTAACACAGCTCCCTATGCTAAGTGTGGGACATTTATTCACTGATTACATTTATGTGCTGCTCTTATTAAAGGAGCTTTGATAGGGTTCCAAGGCACTCTCCCATCCAACAGCTTAGAAGGCCAGGCCTCCTTCGCTTCAGCATCAGCACTGTGTCCCGTGCCTTCGGATCATTTCCTTAGCTGATAAATCTTTTTTCTTCTTCTTCTAGGCAGTAACTGATCTTAAATGTTCCTATGGCAGTGGCAATTCCAAATCACCCACCTAGTGCTGACTCCAGGTTGCTGGGATAAAGTCTTACACTGGGCCCCACATTGTACCCCCTCCCCCAATGATACATTGTCAGAAGTGCTGGGGATTCAAGGGTTGACCCAACCAGGTGGACTCTTTGATGGTCATGTAATCTCAGCCAGTGCCCAACTTATTCAACCCCTGCACCTTCCTCTTCACACACACACACACACACACACACACACACACACACACACACACACAGAGAGAGAGAGAGAGAGAGAGAGAGAGAGAGAGAGAGAGAGAGAGAGA
>JAJKFI010000046.1:7799668-7813505 GCA_029204185.1 Lerista edwardsae
AGAGAGAGAGAGAGAGAGAGAGAGAGAGAGAGAGAGAGAGAGAGAGAATCTGTAGCTTACTTCTGCTTGCATCTAATGTACATTTGTGAATAGCCATTCCCAAAACAAACGCCAAGATTCAGGGATCAATTCCTGAAGTTCTTAGTAGCTTTGTTCTTAATAGCAGCAATAGTACAGGCCAACGTACAGTTTTTAAAAGTGCCCATTGTTTTAATTTGGCAGCAGCTGAATTGTTAATTTTCCCACTTAACAGAATTCAACAGTGATGGCAAGGGCAGAGAACTTCCGTAATGTGGATTACCTTCTCATCCATGGAACAGCAGATGGTGAGGTTTATGAAACGCCTATGGAGATAATTCAGATTCCCAATCCCTTTGAGAAACATTAACGTTTTGTTTGTGCCTCTGATGGAGGTCAGTACTGTGCACATGTTTCCATTTTCCAGATCAAGCAATGCTGACTCAGTGTGGATCATGTCTGCTATACAACTTGATAACTCATGCCAGGATTCAAGCCACCCCAGTTGCATGTGTTCTTGTACTTATTCGGGGGGTGCAATATCAGCCACCTGTTTCTCTGTCTCACTTACTCTATTCTGTTTCTCTATTTCAGACAATGTACATTTTCAGAACTCGGCACAGATCACGAAAGCCTTAGTCAACGCTGAAGTGGATTTCCAGACAATGGTAGATATTGTCAGGCTATTGAAGCATTCATGTATATAGCCCTGATAACAACATTAGTCTACAGTTGAGGTTTCTGGAGAGGGCAGACACAAAATAAACATTTTACAGAAAGTCCCAAGTTATTCTCTATCCAAAGATCCCTGATAGCATGGCTGAAAGAGACCACTGTTGAAACTTAAATTGTATTGATCATATGAACTCACACTTTATTGCTTTTTATTGCTTTTCCTCATTAATTAAAAAAAAATCAAGCAAGATGTGGTTGCAGCTAAAATATTGCCAGTCCCCTGAAAGCTATAAAAGAGATAAAAGAAAGAGATAAAGTCTCCTTTATCTCTGATGCATGTTGCTCCAGATGGGTCTGGCCAAACTGAGACGATGTTCCAAGGGATGCCCTAATTTTCTTTCTCTCTCCCTTTTTTTTTTACCACCCTCTGCTGCCTCTTTCTCTGCCCTTCTTGCCTGCATGGCCATTTCACCTTCATATGTTCATACAGGTCTGCTGTTCTTATCTGTGGGATTGGGACCCACATATTTGACCCAATGTGGGTCAGGAGGGTCAATCTGTACCTCCCGGAGTGACTGGAAAAGATTTCCAATTGTGCCCTGGCGGGATGCCTTCTAAGAGAGAGGGAGGTTGTGAACGGCCAGAGGTTGTGCATGGCCTCCATGCATCTCAAAAGGCCTCTGGAAAGTATTGAAGAAGCACTTCTGGTTTCAGCCAGAAATCTGGTTTCAGCCTTCTGAGTTGCGTGGAGGTCACATGTCTCAGAAGACCTCTGAAGGTGACTGGAAGGCACCAGTGGAGATGCCCCTGCAGCCCAACTGCAGATTTAATTACCTGTGGTTTTCAGCATCCACGGGGATTCTGGGACCAGAACCCCAGCAGATGCAGCCGGCAGACGGTTTATGAAATTATTGACTCATCTGTTCTTTGGATCTCAGGCTGCCATATCACAAATGTTGTTTACAAGTTTTCTCAAAAGCAGTTTACTGCTGCTGCTTCTTGGGCTACCCAAGACCAAAGCCCCCTTAAGCCCATGAAACTAGTTCTGTGGTTCTTGGAATCTTAACTATTAATGGTAATACTAACTTCTTTTTCTCTTTCCTTTCAGTGGTACACTGACGAGAATCATGCCATTCCCGGCCGTTCCCTTAAACATCTTTACATTCATATGACTCATTTCCTCAAGCAATGTTTCTCCCTGCCTTAAAAGAATTTTGTCCAGGTTCCTACACATCAGTGGAAGTGATGTCTGCTTTGCCATAAAGCAACTTATCTGCATAAATTAAATATATTCTGAAGATGGAATAAGAAAGTTAATATTATGGAAGGCTTTATGTTTAGATCTTGTATTGATACTGTGCATTTGCAGATAATATATTAGCCTGTGGAGTTTTGATACATTTATTTGTTAGAAATAAAAATGAACAATAAAACAAAACTGGAGTTTTAAAAAGCCACACATTTTGCTTCTTTTTTTCTTCCTTCAACTCCAGTCACACTGTACCTATATCACAACTGCAATTTTATACACACTTACCTGGTGGTACCCCATTGAACACAGTGGGTCATACCTCTGAGTAGACCAGTATAGGATTTTACTATTATGTAATGCAAGCTTCAAGTGGTCAGGAGGCCTACACACAGAATGGAGACAAGTTCTAAACTATATCACACACTGAAAATGATTTAACTATAATTCCTGATATTTCAGGGGCCCTATGAACTGTAAGGAACACTAAGGACCTCCAGAAGAGTATTTCAGTACACTCACCAACCTATGTTTGGTATAAGATTGGTATTATAAAATTGGTATGATGATTTATGTTAAAAGTTTGATATAAGATTCTTTGTGGGAAGCCATGATGGTTTAATTTTCTACAGCAGGACCCACAGGCCAAAGGCATCTTGCAGAAACCCTTTATCTGTCCCATGGGATAGTTGTGCTCTCCCAACACCTGCTGCTCTCAGCAGGGAGTGAGCTGGGGAGTGAAGCATCAGCAGAAACGGAGCTGCTGAAAGGATGGTGTTGGAGAGCCCAATTATCAAATGGATTGCTGAGATATCACTGCTGAAAGGGCAGCCTGCATAATAATTGGGCTCTCCCAGCACCATCCTTTCTGCAGTGCCATTTCTGCCAAGGCTCGGGAAGAAACCAAAGGAAGTTGCAGGTGTGCTGGGAGAGCACTGCTTCTGCCAAGGTGCTGCTTTATAGAACTCAGAGCGCAATCCTGTGCTGCCCGTTGCATCGATGCTACATCATAGCGTTGGAGCGACTGGGTGAGCACTGACGTGGGAGCACTGATCGGCACCCTGCATCAGCACTCAAGCAACGGGACTGGTGCTGCAGGCAGTGTCAGTCCCATTGCGCCCGCTCAGAGCCTCTCTCATGTTGGCCAAAGCCAGTGGGCATGAGGGAGGCTCTGTGCCAGGGCAGGAGACCATTTGGCGGCAGGAGGGAGATTGTGGGCAGGGGGAGGGTAGGATGTGGGTGGGCTTGGGAATCGGCCATAAGGCTGAACCCCAAGCCCGATTGGGAGGCCGCACTGCCCTGATTCGGGCCACACAGTCTTCTTGGATCTGCACTTGCTGTTTAGCAGGCCCAGATCGAAGTAGCACACAGGGGAGGCTGGAGCCTCCCCTACCGTAAGGGCACAAACGTGCCCTTGCCATGGGGAGGCTCCAGCCTCCCCGACCCAGCCTTGGATTTGATGCTAGCCGGCCAGCCTTGCCAATTCAGCGCTGGGTAGGATTGCGCTCTCCGTTGCTGAGCTGTGAAGTGAGTCTCACAGAAGTGGTGCTGCTGGTTCTCCCATATCTTGAAAATATGATCAAGATTTGTGTATTTTCTCTTATGTCATATGCAGCCAAATGAGTTCCTAAGTGACAAAAAAAAGTGCTTATTTCTGGCCATCACCTGTATAATGACATCACTTCCTGCATAATGACATCATTTCTGGCCCTCAGCAGACACCATGAATGCTATTCGGCCCACTGTATGAAATGGGTTTGACGCACCTCGTCTACATTATAGTGTAAATCAGGAGGTGGGCAGATTTCAGGCTAGTGGGATATTCTTTCTTTTTCTTTTCATTAGAATTGAAGGTCTACCAACTGGAGCCAAGTTAAAGGTACTAGTTTGGGAGAGGAGCAGGAGTCAAAATAATGGCTCAGAAGGTGAGGCCAACTACCTACTTCACCCATGAAATATGCACTGGGACAGTACGTACAAACACAACTAGAAACACAAAGTACAAAACATAACACAATACAAAGCTAGATTTGAGTTACTAGATTTGAGTTACATCTTATATTTTAAAGGATCCACAGGGCTTGCTTGTTTTACATTTTTAACTGTTGTAATATTGTTTTTAACATTGTTTTAACTTGTGGTTTTTAAAGTGATAATTTTAATGTTGTAAGCTGCCTTGGGTGCCCATGGGGCAGAAAGGCGGGATAAAAATTAAATAAATAATAAAATAATAATAATAAAGATCAGGAATTCTAACATAAAACTCTAAAACTAAACAGCAGAGCTGCACAAAAAGCTAGTCAAAAAGATGTACAATTAATGTTCAGATTTTACTGAAATTGAGAAACAAGCAATAAAAATGTGATCCCCTATGGGAGAGATTTTTTTTTATTTACTTGAAATGTTTCCTGCAGATTACTAAGTGGTTGCAAGTCATAACCCTTGCCAATCACCCATAAATCTTTTGCCCACCCAGGAATAGCTGTACCATAGGGACATTTGTCCCACCACAAAATGTTACGTTCTGAGATAATTCAATCAGGAGTAAGCAGTGATAGAATAAAAATTGGGGCTTCAGAAAACGGGGGGGGGATTCATTTGCCCTAAGAAACTGTGCTCAGACAAAAGTATTCCAGATAGTAAAACATGTACAAGTAGCAGTTAACCAGCCGTGTGGCTATATCCTTTGTTTTGTTTCAGCAAATCTAATTTTCCTACCATGAGAAACTTTTTTTTTTCCTTTCAGAGATTACAGACACATCTTGGTGTAAATGCTTCTGCCAAGCTGTTTTTAATAATTAAATTAGATTTTGATAGGAAATCTTTAGAAAATATTAAATTCAGCAAAAAGCTTTTTGGAAACACTGCCAATTAAGGGACGCTAATGAGCTTTTTGTTGGTAATGTAATTAGAATTCAGCTGCTCTAATTGTTAAAAGGGGGGGAAATGGAGCTCTGAGAAAGTTAACGTTCCAATAAGCAAATATAACATGCACTACAGCTAATTAAAAGGGTGATTAGATGGGCTGGGTGAGAAGCTTGCCAACATCGACACTCTCACTAGCACAGTCATTTTGCAAAGAGGGGAGGAGCTGAAACAGAGCCCAGGGGACTGATCCTTTCAAGCAATAACGTCTGCCACTGTTCTGGGTACAGAACCCTCCTGAGAAATTGCTTGAGTCTTCTCCAAGCACCTTTCGCTCCCCTTGACAGTTTTTTTTTTTAAATCTAGGAAGGAACCTCCATATTTGCCTCAATTTTTTCCTTTAGGTGTAACTCGGAGGGAACCAACCAGTGGTGTCATTCAAATGATTTAGGAACAGGAACTCACTTTTGATTGGCACTTGTCGGGAACCCGGAACCAGCCACGGAGCCCATTAGAATCCGGAACGCCCGTTCCGGTCCGTTCCCCCTGAATGACATCACTGGAACCAACTTTAGGGCACATAAAGCCCTATTCTCCCAAAGGCAGTGCAGCCATGCTGAAGGGGCGCATGTTGCACCCTGTGGGGGATTTGAAGGCCCTGAAGTCCTGTTTGGAATAAGAGGATACAATTTGTTCCCTTGCCCCAGGGTAAGCCCATGCTGGGTCTACTTGGACCTGCATCAGCAATTTCGCTGGCGCTAGTCCACTTGGACCTGGGCCAGGGTTAGTGGCTGTGCCACTGCCGCCAATACCATCCCCTTCCTGGCCCTCATCTTCCCTCGTTCCCACCCCATCTCCACCCTGTTCCTCCCCCTCATCGTTCCGCTCTCTCCCCACCTCCCTCCCACCCCCTGCACTGACATATCATTACCAGCAGGTGTCCTCCAGTCACTGGGGTGCGAGTCTTGTGATGGGCAGCTCACTTGGAATGGCAGTCTGTATTGTATTTTGCAATGCCTGTAAAGGGCTTGTTCTGGCGTCATAAGGGCTGAATAGGATTGGGCTGATAATGAGACATCTCAAAATTACATCAATTCAAAGGACTCAGTCCCTGTAGCCTGGTGTTTTGCCTAGAAGACTCTTCCTTTTGTGGAGTCAAAGGAAACTCCCCACCATGGTCCCTACATGACATTGTGGGACAGAATGATCAGTACTATTTTGATGGTATCCTATCCTTCTCCAAGGAGTTCAAGGTGATAGACACGATCTCCCCCACTCTCAATATGTTGTCTTCAGAATGATCCTGTGAAGCAGATCAGAAAGAATCCCCATGCAGACGTCATGGATGCAGACGTCACTCATACAGAGTGAATGATTGGTCGAGGAGAGGCAGGCAGAGAGCCCTGCCAAGACCTGAGCCCATGCATTCAGCATTTGTGGTTGCAGGCATACACTGAGACTTGGGAGTGCATGGGATCTCTGCCTAATCAAGTCTACATCAAGCTAGACAATGTGGCTGGTCCATGTTCACCTACTTGGATTCATGCCTAAGTGGAAATTTGAACTGAGCTCCCCCAGGCCCTACTTTGGCACTTTTAACCATCACCTACATTGGTTCGCCACTTCCTGCTAGTTCCATTTGCAATGGCGTCAACATTGACTCCTCTTTTGGAGCTTTCCTGATGGAGCTGTAACCTGCCAGATTCCAATCGAGTCTACAGACTTGGGCGTAACCACACGATGCTGATGAAATGGAATGCACATGCTGCATGCAAGAGACACGCAAAGGGACTCCGTAAGCAAGGCATTCCAGAAGATTGAGTGTCCTCCGATTTCACCATGGGCGCACGTTGGTCCTGTTACCAAATTATACAGCGCCTTGAGCAAGACTGACTCAAGCCAACAGGACTAGAAACAGGACCAATGGTTTGAGTGCCCAATGCAGCTGGTTGAGACTTCTCCTTTTAAAGCCAGACCATCCCCATGACGGCAGAATACCAGCCAAAGCAGCATTTCTCAACAGCACAGCATTGGGTCATGAGAGTTTCCTTCCTCTGAAATGTCTGAAGGCTGAGTCAGGCTGTCCTGAGTCTGGATTTTGAAAATGTTTTCAGGACACCATCCTGGGGAGGGCACTTTGTTTCTCTTGAATTGAGCCGGGTGGTGGGAGGAAAGCACTTGTCCCTAATCATTCCAGCATCACATTTTTTCCAGGGACTGCTGCTGGTATCTCCCTTGTGTCTTGGGGCTTTGGAAGCGCATTGGCACTGAGACTGCATTTCTCAGCAGATCTCATTCCCCTCCCCAAATGCTTGGACTCCCTTCCCTCAAAGGATAAGGGTGCATCCTAACCTGGAGTTAGGCCAGCCCAAGCCCCGTGTGCCAGCCCAGGAGCGTCTTAAACACGTCACAAAGCATTTTTGCACCCCTTTTGGCGTCAGGGAGGCTGGCACACATCCATGCGCCATCCTCCCTGACTCCATAAGTGGTCCAAACATGCTTTCCGGTGCATTTGTGGCACTCTTGGGTTAGGATTGCGCCCTAAATAGACCGTGGAAAGGCATACTCAGTCGGCTTAGATGTTAGTGACTTTTTTTTTAACATCAAGATAATCACAAATACATCCATTTTGGATTTTGATTTTTTTTTTCTAGTGTGGGAGACAATTTGCAATTACGGGATGCAGCTGTTTGGTGTATTTGGTGGAATCGTTCTAATGGCTTGTAGTCAAACTGACTAATGATGATTGTGTGGTGTTGCTATTGTTTATTATCTTCAATTAGAAGTGTTCTTTTTCCAAAGTACAGTCAGAGGTACTTTGTGAGCAACAAGCCCTCTGCTTGCGTAAACCGACGGCAACTGACTTCAAGCTCTTAACTGGAACAGATGTGATACCGTGGCTCACCGTGGCTCAAAGATATCAGTGGTCTTTGCTCTGGCAATCATGCAGCCCTAGAGCAGGACTGGGATCACCTACATTTTAAACTAATTCTTTCAAGCAGAGAACTGAACTTTTTTTTTTTGTTTCCAGAGCCCTTCACACTCTTAAAAAGAGTTTCAGGGGGCCCAGCTGGTGCAACTGCAGAGTCTTGGAGAGCCACAGAGCATGCACAGAGTGGTGCAGCACCAAGCCCAACACCGAACCCCAGCAAAGAGCTAGAATAGGAAGGAAATGAGGAAGGAGAGGCACCAACAGGGGAAGCAAGAGGAATGGAGAAATGCCCTTTTAGAGGAAAGTACCAGCGTCTGAAGGGACATGGTGGTGCAATGGGTTAAACTGCTAAGCTGTGAACTTGTTGACCGGAAGGTTGACAGTTCGAGACTGCGCAATGGAGTGAGCTCCCATTGCTCCTGCCAACCTAGCAGTTTGAAAGCACGTAAAAATGTGAGTAGATAAATAGGTACCACTTCGGTGGGAAGGTAACTGCATTCCATGTGACTCGGTGTATAGTCATGCCGGCCACATGAGCATGGAAGCTTATCCTCGGACAAACGCCGGCTCTTTCAGCTTAGAAACGGAGATGAGCACCGCCCCCTACATTCGGTCACGGCTAGACCATTTGGTCATGGGGAAACCTTTACTTTTTACCAGCACGTGAAGACCAAGCTCATGAGCTAGAACGAGGCCCCTTTATCAGCATAGCTGAGGGGCAGTGACCCAGAGAAGGCCCAAAAATGAAGTGGATAATACAGCTCATGACAAGCAGCAGGTGGCAGGGAGCAACAGACTTAAGGTGTCCTGCACCCTGGGACTGCAGTTGCCTTCCTCTAGGCCACTGAAGACAGAGCTGCACTGATGTGCTTCCCATACTCTAAAACAATGTTATTCAAACTGTAGGTCAGGACCTGACAGGTGGGTCGCAGAAAGCTGGGAGCAGCCATCTTGCAAGCTGCCGACCTTACTCTTGCTATAGTCCTTTTGTGGGTGTTAACAGTTTGAATTTACAAGTGATTGTTGTTGTTTTTTAATTGTTTTTAGTTCAGCACTTTTACATGATATTTTGTCCTCAGCTTGCTTTCTGTCAGGGATGTTTTCAGGTTGTACAATTGCTGCAATCCAAGAATGCCAATTTGCATTTCAGGAGTGTCATTTTATTACGTTGCAGTGACAGCACTTCCTGTTTGATGATGTAACTTCCTGCCACAACATCACATCCAGGTTAATTACATCCCTTCCTGTGGGTCCCAACACGAGTACCATTCTAAACAGTGGGTCCCAGTCTAAAAAGTTTGAATACCACTGCTCTAAATGCAAGCAGGAGGTGGATCATCATGGGCCTCTCTACCCAGTCACTTTGCTCCTCCTGATTTGGTCCCTCTCAGTTGCTGTTGAAGTGATAAAAACCACTCACATCAGTCTCAGTCACAGATCTAACGTGATGTGTGATTTGGCCCTGCAGCTTAGAGAATTAGGGACTCCAGCCTAGAAAGCAGTCTGTTAGGCCAGTAAGTGCCTGGAAGCAGAAGGAGGAGGTTTGAACTGCAACTGCCGTGGAGGAGAGTTTCTGGACTTTCAGAGTAGTGATTTTCACCTTTTTCATCTTACGGCACATTGAGAAGGCTATAACTTGTCGAGGCACACTATCAGGTTTTTTGATAACTGAAAAGGCACACCACACTGCCAGCTAGGGGCTCACATCCCCCTGTGACCTTACTAATATATGACTCACCCACCCCCAATTTCCAGCAGCACACCATCCTGCAGTGGTACAGAGGCTGAAAATCGCTAGTTTAGAGTATGATGACCTTGGTGGCAGATGATACTTTCGCCCCTATTTCTCTTCCCTATTGCCTCAAACTCACACATGCGTAATTCCCTCAGACAGAAGATGTCACAAGGATGAGGAGGAAGGGAGATGACACCACCGCTTGTACTGAAGGAAGTCCTCTTGTCTGGGTGGAAATGAAACAGAGTGTGCCAAACAATGGACCAGCTGAAGGAGTGACTCACTTCCTCCCTGGCCGTTTTCCATGAGTTCAGGTTGGCAGGCCGAAGAAGCAAGTGGACTGAGGGTGCAATCCTGATCTGGAGTTAGGCCGGCACAGTTACACCAGCAATGATTGCCTGGCATAAGGGACACCGTAAAGTATGTTTGGACCACTCTCGGAGTCAGCACACAGACATGTGCCATCCTCCCTGGCTCGAAAGTAGTCCGAACACGCTTTACAGTGGTCCTTGTGCCAGCCAAACTTTGCTGGCCTGACTGTGCCGGCCTAACTCCAGTATAGGATTGTGCCCCAAGACCTGTTCTCTCTCTGCTTCTAGGCTAGCAAAGGTGTCTGCAGGACCTTTCCTCCCAATAGTGCTCAATAGCCTGCCTCTGCATATTTCTGCCAGTCCAGCTCCTATTCCCAGACACAACAGACTCCTCAGCCAACCCTCTCCTATTGCCATAGTGAGATTCCTTTCTGTGGCATGCCTGTTCCCCTGTCTCAACTTCTCAGTACCCAACTTCTCCTGTCCTCAAGTTCTTGGTCTTTTCACATCTATACTACCAATACCTGCCAGGGCATGTTCCAAATGAGAAGAGATTCCTCCTTGGGGACAGTCACCTAGAAGCCAGTTAATAAAGGGGACAAATTAAATGCTTACCAAATTAAACTGTGAGCCCCAAGCACTGTGGTCCAAAAACAAACCATGGGCAGGAGGTTTAGTCGAGAAGGCTAAAGCCTCCGTTTGCCCGAAGATAAGATCCGAAGGTCGCCAGTTCGACAACACCGGAAGTCTCCGTGAACAGCAGACCTTGAGAAGTGCGACTGATAAGAGCTGTCTCCAGCTGCCTGTGAGAGAGGAGTTGTGCTGGGCCAGCTGTTTCTTTGGTGGGAGCAAAGAAGCCATTTATCAGCCAGCAGGAAGGCAAGCGTGTGGCCAGAAAGAAGGACTAAACCACCAAAGTTCCATCTGTATGTTGTTGTAGTTCTTGAAAGATAGAACTTCTTTGTAATTTGTAAAAAAAAAAACCCTTGCGGGTTTAGAGATAAAGCCTGCCTATGTAAACTGCCTTGAATTAAAGACAGAGGAACAATCTAATGGCCAAAGAAAGGCGGTATATAAATACTTGCATCATCATCATCATCATCATCATCATCATCATCATCATCATCATCATCATTATTATTATTATACCGAATGTAGTAAATGTTCATCAAATTTAGGATGCAATCCTAACCAACTTTCCAGCACTGACCTAGCTGTGCCAATGGGGCATGTGCTGCGTCCCGCAGTGGAGTAATAGTCATGAAGGCCTCCTCAAGGTAAGGGAATGTTTGTTCCCTTACGTCTAAGCTGCATGGCACCTACCCCAGTGCTGGAAAGTTGATTAGGATGGGACCTTAGTAAATGTTGACCAAAAATTTACTATTTTGGGAGACAAAACCATTTTTTTTACTGTCAAATACTTTAAGAAAATGATGAGAACTCAATATGTGGTTATCACTTTAGGATTATTAGGTGGTCTAAAATTTGGTGCACGTTTACTATTTTGGGGAAACAAAAGTATTTTTTTAAATAATGTTTTCATTAAATTTGGTCACATAAACATGAGCCATTAACATGAGCTAACTGGGCAAGAGGCACTTTTTCAAGTGGTGCTCCTCTTATATTTAGCAGAGGGAGAGTAATTGTCCCTCTTCACCCCTGCGCAGTCTTTCTAGTAGCTGTTGCTGGTGGTGTTCTGCATTTGTTTTAGATTGTGAGCCCTTTGGGACAGGGAATCATTTAATTTTATTATTACTATTTGTCTGTAAACCGCTTTGTGAACTTCGTGTTGAAAAGCGGTATATAAGTACCGATCGATCGATTAATAAGCCAAGCATGCAAATGGGAAGAAGAAAAAGCTTTGGTGTGCACTCTGCTGCTTTGCACACAGCACTATAGACAGAATCTATTTAGGTTTTATTTTATTCTCATCCTTCAGTGTAAAAACATTTCCCAAGATAGCTTACCACAGGTAGTAATTTAAGAAAAAAAAGAATTGTGAAACAATGATTAAAAACAACAATAAAGAAAACCACAGCATTAAACATTTGCAGGGGTGGGGGTGGGGGCTAAGGATAAACAAGCCTGGGAAAATACAAAGCTCTTCACTTGGCTACTTGGCCCACTTCTCCTTGGGGAGAACAATCCATCAATGGGTGGTAAAATTGCTTGCCTAAAACTAAGCTGCTTGCTGGAAGGTTTTACCTAACTGCCATGCTAAAGACAGCCCAGTTCTTCCAAGAGATATAGACCTGGGGCTTCCTGCTATGTCCTGTGGTTACACTTCAAAAGAAAACACATGATATGCTATGCACCTAGCACAGAGCCCTCTGACAGGTTTGGACATTCATAGTCAGTTCATCTTTAAACCGAGGGTTACCAGATACAAACTGGGACAGACTGCCTATACCTTTAACTATTGTATAGAAGAGGGAACATTCACAGATACAGCTTTTGAAACCCTTCCAAGTTGAGCTGCACCTGCCAAAATTCCCTCTTCTATACAATAGTTAAAGGTATAGGCAGTGGTGTCATCTACAAATAAGGAATGGGAACGCTGGGCGGGACTTCCGCATGAATGGCTGCCCGCCCGTCCCGTTCCACGGCTGCCCTGGCCTCGGGGGGGGGTGCCTGCTCGCCGGGGGAGACAGGTGGGGCGCGTGCCGGAGCCTGGGCGAGCAGCGGTGGGGTGCGCAAACCGGGGGCAGCCCCCCCGAGGCCAGGGCAGCCGCGAAACGAAACAGGCAGGCTGCCAATCATGTGGAAGTCCCACCCAAGTCCTGCCCAGCGTTCCCGTTCCTCGTTTGTAGATGACACCACTGGGTATAGGCATTCTGTCCAAAGTTCATATCTGGTAACCCTATTTAAACCCAATCCATGGGGCCGCAGACACCCATAAACCTCCAGGCACCTAGTCAGGAAGCTACAGACATGTTGATCTTGGCCTGTAGGCCTGTTGCCATCTGCCGACTGCTGTCATGAGCATGCCGTAAGGCACATTTGAGCCAATGCAAGTGGCACTGGGCTAACGCAGGCAGCAGTGTTGGCCTAGTGGTGCAAAGGACAGTAAAAGGTAAGCCGCCCCTACGCTGGCTGAGTTTGGGCCGCATGAGAAATTTTCTGGGCAGGGGGAAGGCAAGGGCGAAGGCGGACCAGGGTGGAGGGAGCGTGGTCCCAGGGCAGCCCCGGGCGGGGGAAGGAGCCAGGATCTGGCAGTTGTGGCAGATCTGGGCTGCGGCAGGGCACTTGGTCTTGCACCTGCTAAACAGATATGAAGGGCGGTGTTGGCCCAGCTGGGGCTTACCCCAAGACAAGAGGAAATACTCCCCTTGCCCCACGGTGAACTGCAGCCGCCTCCTAACTTGTATTAAGATGCAGCGGGGGCCTGCCGACCTGCCGGCTCCAGCACAAACTGGATTGCACTCTCAGAGAATGGTGTGATAGGGTTTGGGGACTCTTCTTCTTCTTCTGTGGTTTGGGGACTCTTCTTCAAAGGAATGAGCTTCAAAGGAAGGAGCATAGCCTCCTGTTTCCCTGTGCACTTCAGAGCACCATGGCTGCATCCGGTACAGCTGGTCTTGCTTGCCTTGAAGCTGCAGAGTGAAAAGCCTAATGGCTTGAACCTTTGGCCTGATGGTCCTGCAGACCACTTGTCAGTTAAGGGGCATACTACTCAAGACTCTGGGCCCATGAGGACCACATGGGCAGGAGGCTTGGAACTTGCGTGGGGCTGGGTGAACTCAGGGTTCATCAACTAAACTGTGTGGCTAAGAAACGCTGGTCAATGGTCGCTATTTGACCAACATGGGTATCTATACCCAAAAAGTCCCTCTCTTCAATTGCTACCCACCATGCTTCTAATACATATCCATTTTACAACAGAGGCAAAACTCTTTCTTTTACACAATTGTTAAACATGCAGGACGTATTACTAGAGAAATAGATTCTAGCCTGCAGAAACTTGTTGTGCGGCTATAAATGTGTGTATCTTTAAAGTGCCAGGAGATCAATCAATCAATCAATCAATCAATCAATCAATCAATCAATCAATC
>JAJKFI010000046.1:7813515-7850678 GCA_029204185.1 Lerista edwardsae
ATCAATCAATCAATCAATCAATCAATCAATCAATCAATCAATCAATCATACTTACATACTACTTTTCAACACAAAGTTCACAGAGTGGTTTTCAGGCAAATAATAATAAAGTTAAATGGCTCCCTGTCCCAAAAGGGCTCACAATCTAAAAAAATGCAAAACACCACCAGCAAGTCACTAGAAAAGACTTCTAGTGAAGCGGAGGTGAAGAGGGACAATTACTCTCCCCCTGCTAAATATAAGAGGAACGACACTTGAAAAAGTGCCTCTTGCCCAATTAGCAGAAGATGCTTTGTTGTTTGGGCTGGATGAGGCCTCATGCAAATATAAGGCAAAGAAAAAGGTACTGTGTGTTTGAATTGTCTGAAATAGCCTGTATAAGATTCCCTTACTATACCATTTTTGAATACAGAAGCAGCCATGCGAACCAACTTGTGTGCCATGCGCCATCTGCTGTCCTGCTGCTCAGCTGCAAGTATCTGTACTGACACACCAGGTACAGAAAGGAGGATTAAAATTCACAAGCCTGAAAAGAAATACAAATCTTTGCTTGCAAACCGGTTTCTCTAATGTGTGGAATGCTATGCAAAGAATTTAAGCAAGATGGGGGATTGGTTGGGATTTTTTTTTTCTAAAAGTGAGATTACAATGCTATCCATGTCTTCAGGATTCCACCAATTCTAGTGGCAAATTATTTCTCACTAATTTGCAAGTCCATTTGCACCAGTGATTTCACTTGTGCAAGTCCACTTGGACCTGGGAAGGTGGATTAAGATCTGGAAGAGGGAGTAGAATATCAGTGGTCTTGCGATGATGATACTGTTCCCTTCCAGGCCTCCTTCTGACCCATTCAGCCCCCATCTCCTCCCCTTTCCACCCACTCTCTGCCCCAATCTTCTCCCTTCTTGCCTCCCTCCTGCTTCTCATGCTGACTTACGATCACTGGAGAACACAGTGATACGACTGGCAGGCTGCTTCTGCCACGTACGACTCGAGGAGGTTGCCCAGCTCCTCCCAAAAGCAGGTTATGTTGGCAGCCACTGGGACGTGAGTGTAAGGGCACCATCAGATTGGGCTGTTAAAATTCCGCAGTGAGAGGGCAACCCTCTGCAGCATCAAACTGCAGTTCAGATATATTGAAACAATTCTGCTTTTCAACCCCGTCCCTCTTCATCACATGAAACAGCTCATAGAGAGCCCAGAAAAACAAAACTGGCTAGCCAAATTCATCAGAGAAGAAATATGCATGTTGAGCAAGGGTGTGTTTCTTTTTGTTTTCTCCAGTGATTTTCATGAGATGTGTATTTTTCCTCTAGTGATTTCAGAATGCAACTCTACCGACTTCTTGTTCAGAAAAGTGAATCCAAACATTGTTTTATCATAGCCAAAGCCACTGAGCTGAGCCACAGAGCCCAGGCCATGAACCAATCTTAGGGTCATTTTGATGCTCTTTATCACTGCACCAAGTCTTGCCAGAGTGGCTCTTCCATCCCAATGCTTCTCTCAGCACTGCTCCATCAATGCTGCATTTCATGCATTTCAGAGCGCAACCCTGACCTAGAGTTAGGCTGGCACAGTTAGGCACAGCTAGGCCAGCAAAGTCTGGCTGGCACAAGGGACACTGTAAAGTATGTTTGGACCACTCATGGAGTCAGAGAGCCCAGCACACAGATGTGCGCCATCCTCCCTGACTCCAAGAGTGGCCCAAACTTGCTTTACAGTGGCCCTTGTGCCAGCCAAACTTTGCTGGCCTAACTGTGCCAGCCTAACTCCAGGTTAGGATTTCACCCTCCCTGGTGTCCAGAATTGTTTGAGAGAGCACCCATACAATTGTTTGAAAGGATCATTATTAGAAAGTGCTGGTGTCATAGCCAGCTACATTTCCAAAGTTGTGGATTCAAGAATCCACCAAGTTGCAGTGATTTCTGTTTCCTGATCTCTGGGCATTGTGGTCAAACCTTAGACGCAACCTTCACATTTCTCCTTGTCATTAGATATGCAAGGGCCAGGTGCATGAACAGCTTGTTCAACTGATAACAGGTTGAGAATCTCACCATGAGATGCAAAAATTAAACACTGGACATTACAACGATGTATGAAGAACAAGAAGTGCAAATCATCAGTGCTTCCTGCCCCAGCTCCCATCCCACAATGTAGCATCGAAATCTGCTGGTGTTGCCATTTTGACCTATTTGCCATCAAGCATGGATGAACAGTGAAGAACATTGAGGACGAAAAGCAGATGGTGTGAATGCGTAATGATAGTTATCGCCATGAAAATCCAGAACAAACTTCACTGCCTGTACCACAACTATGTATTTACCAGCTTGACACATGAATGCCCATAAGCTGAGCCAAGGAAAAGATTACTGTTTATTGGGCCAATCTAAGGTGCGCGGACTGGCCTAACTGGTATTCACCAGCAGTATGATAAATGCATTTACACCGCAATTTTATGCATGGTTTATTCAGAGGCCATTGGAGACAGAGGGGCACACTGGTAGGAAAGAGTGCATTGAATTGCAGCTTTACTGTAACAAATGCCCTTTTCAAACAATGGGATGCACTCCAAACTTATATGTGTGGCGGTAAGGACCCTCACCCGTGTTTTCTTGTTTAAGTCAAAAGAAAAGATACACATAAAGAGAAGGTTTGAAGGAGAAAGTAGATGGAGAGATAGGAGGACGTGGGTGGTAAGACAAGAAAGATGGTCATACTATATATGAAATTATAAGTTTGTCCCTTGCTGTTACCCTATTGAGGTAAAAGTTCAAGTCTGGAAAGTTCTATAGCCTAATCCAGTGGTTCCCAAACTGTCAGTTGGGACCCACCAGAGGATCGCAAGCCAAGTTCAGGTGGGTCACAAAGCACCTAGGGCAGCCATATTGAAAATATGGGGAGATGGGACACTGGAAAGGGGGAGGGCTGTGTGGTTGTTTTGCTTGTGTCAAGGTTGTTGTAAATAGACTTTTTTCTTTCTGATTCACTTTGTTCTCGGAAAACGACTGATAAATAACCCAATTTATTGCTGCATTCTCAGGAAAGCAGCAGGCTTTGGCATCACAATGACAGCACTTCTGGCCATGACATCACTTCCAGTGGGTCCTGGACAGGTAGTCATTCTAAACAGTGGGTCCATGAGCTAGAATGTTTGAGAATCACTGGCCTAATCCAATAAGGATGTCACATTGCCAGAATGAGTGTTCCGGCAGTATAATGCCAGTATAATGCCCAGCATAAAGCAGTTACCCCTGCTAACTGGGCAAGAGGCACTTTTTCTAGTGGTGTTCCTCTTATATTTAGCAGGGGAGAGTAATTGTCCCTCTTCACTCCTGCACAGTCTTTCTAGTGGCTGTTGCTGGTGGTCTGCCTGTTTCTTAGATTGTGATCCCTTTGGGACAGGGAGCCATTTTACTTTATTATTATTACTATTTACCTGTAAACCGCTTTGTGAACTTCGTGTTGAAAAGCGGTATATAAGTACCTGTTGGTTGGTTGATTTATGGCTCTTGCAAAATGCAACATGCCATTTTGCACTGCTGGGTCACCACTGCAAGTGGCAAATGGCCACAGTGGCACACCAGTGGTACATCTGTGTCGCCCAGCGTCCCCCAGGAAACCCAATGCAGGCAGTGGAGAATTGCCCCAGGGCAAGGGAACCAATATCATCCTTCCTGGACTGGACTTCCCCCACTGCAGGATGTAGTGTGTACTCCAGGGGCGCAGCTGCATCAGTGGGGGATATTAGATAGGATTGGGCTGTTAGACTATTACTTCAGGGTCGTTCCGCTCAAATAAAGGGCAGGTTACATCATGTACAGGTCAAGAAAGTGTGCTTTCAAAATTTGATTTCAATTTACATTTAAATGTTTGTGTTAAAAATCAATGACTGTGGGCGCAATCCTAAAGTGAATTAGGCCGGCATAAACTAAGCCAGCAAAGTTTGGCTAGCCCAAAGGCCATCGTAAAGTATGTTTGGACCACTCTCAGAGCCCAGCACACAGACATGAGCCATCCTCCCTGACTCCGAGAGTAGTCCAAACACGCTTTATGGTGGCCCTTGTGCTGGCCAAACTTTGCTGGCTTAGTTTATGCCGGCCTAACTCCAGTTTAGGATTGCGCTCACACACCCATTTAATGAGAAGTTTCAAAGTGTGCTTAACTCTGCTATGGAAATAAACAGGGCTTAGCTTGAGCTGGATCATACCCAACTTGTGCTATTAGGGTTATTTCTAACAGTGCAATCCTACGGACCATGCAGCGTTGGTACAATGGGGTTGTGCTGAGTCCTCACGCTTAGCGCTGACGCGGGGGTGCCGATCGGAACCCCTGCATCAGCACAAAAGCAACAGGACCGTGCTGCAGGCAGCGCCAGTTCTGTTGCGCCCACACAGCACCTGCCTTGCATCAGCCGAAGCCGGCTGGCGCAAGGGAGGTGCCATGACAGGGAGGCTCGGGGATCAGTGGGAGGAGTGTGGGAGGTGGGCGGGGCGTAGGCGGGATGAGGGCGGGTCCAGGATTTGGCCATACAGCCAAATCCTAGACCCGTTTGGGAGACTGCACGGCCCCAATTCGGGCCACGTGGTCTCCTCGGATCTGCGCCTGTTAGATCGGATCGCCTGCGCAGATCCGAGGAGCCCATAGCGCATGCTCCCTTGCCGTGGGGAGGCTCCAGCCTCTCTTATACTGCACTGAATATGGTGTTGGCCGGCCAGCCTCACCATTCCAGCACAGTATAGGATTGCGCCCACAATTACATTAAATTAAAAAATAATAATTTTTTTTTAAAAGAGCAATCCGTTGCTCCCTGGATACGAGGCTCCCGCAATGGATAGATTTCCTATCACTGTGACAGATACTCCTTTTGACAGTGACACCTCATTGCCTTTGTGCCACCATTAGCGCTAATTTCATCATTGATGTCATCGAGTAAACAGACCAAATGTGTGAAATCAGCTGTAAAAAAATGGTCAAATGCAAAGAATGGCAAACAGCATTTTTTCAAAATCAAGTAAGAACACAGTAAGCAATGATGCTTATCAGAGCTGAACAGTATAAATGAGGCAGTGCTGGTGACACGACTATGCAGACACTCCAGGATCCTTGAGGCTTTTCAGAGTCCCAGGAGGAGGAAGAGAAGGCTCTCATCTCTACCTTCCAGTATCTGAAGGTAAGTGGCAGATCAGTGCCCAGTGACTTTGGTGAACGGAGTATAGTTTGGGGAATAGAAATATGTGTCATGTCAACAGGTTGCTTTATAACAGCTTCTCTTTAAAAAAAAAATACTTTTCTTGATTAGCCCGGAACTAAGAAACACGATAAAAAGTTCTTTCAAATCCATTTCACCAAAAGGCGGCTCATGTGTAAGAGACTGTTGTGATATTTAGTTTCAAGTTTGCAAGAAACAGTGATACACTGGACAGAGATTAAGGCTGCAATCCGATACCCACTTTCCTGGGATTAAGCCCCACTGAATACAATGGGACTTACTTCTGAGTCGACATGCATAGGATTGTGCCCTAAGAATGGCACTTTAGAGAAAAATCATGGTGAAACTTAAAGGTGGCTGGGAAGTGTTTTGAAAAGGCTTGGAGTGTATTTGGCATTTTCAAATATTAACTTTTTTTAACAATAAGAAAGGTTGGTTCTTCGTTGTTACGGAATTGCTGCCCTCCATTAAAATGGGTTTAATAGTGAAATGCTAAAAAATCAAGACACATTGTGGCTATATAGGTGTGAGACACCATGATATGCATTCTGAAGTTCCACTGACTTTCATGTAGAGTGTAGTATGTGCCATGTAGCCTGTGTACATGTAAGTCCCATTGGGGGGCAATGGGACTGCCCCCTAATATATGTATATAGGATTGCATTGCAGAGCTCTTCACTGAAATCAATAGGACTTTAATGGCCGGATCCTATCTTCAGTTTACTTATGCAGAATTGCATTGCTTAACCCCTGATTTATTATCAGTTCACAGACACGACTATCATACCAGAGTAACTTTTGACAGCGTGATATTGATTTGGATCTTATAGTCATTAAAGCAGACTATAACTTTGCTAACTTATTTTCACATGAGAAATAGACTATAGCTTTCAAAGGTAAACTTTGGACATTATATTTGCATTATTCTAAGTGATAGAGATTTCATTAGACATGATGTACAATAGTAGGGTTTACAGCATTTTGCATTTTCTCTGTTTTTCATAGCATAGCACTTTCCAACTGTCTGTTTTATTCAGAATGTTATTTATTGAATCAATGCATGTTATAGATCAATACAAGTTATCATGGCATGTTATTTCTCCAAAAACCTGAAATAATTTGTTAATGTTTAAGATACAGTATACCAATTTGTACTCTTCCTTCATCGTACTATAATAAAAAGAATCCAAACAAATGCTACAGCTCAGAACAAAAGTGGAATTAATGTGCAACTCACTGGCATAGGTTTATTCTATAAAAATGTACGTATCAATAATATATGCGCATGCACGCAGTGTTTCCTACAGCAATTTGAATGTTCCTATTTGCAATTTCTATAGAGAGTAAAGCCTAACAAAAAAAGCAAAAAAAGGCACCACATTTTCTGTATGAATACAGTCAGTCCACTTAATATGTGAACTCAGCATCTGAGAATTTGCTTATTTGCAAGGGGCAGAATCGCTACCATCCTCATTAGTTGTGACTCTGCCCTCATTATCCACTATGCAGAGACCTTCTGACGGCTGCAGGGACCTTCAACATGGCACCCACAACCAGCACTGACTCCTTTAAACTGCCGGCAGAAGCACCCGCTGGCCGTGTTTAAGGGGTCCATGCTGATCGCTGGTGCCATTCTGAAGATCCCTGCAGCCTCTGGAAGGTCTCTGCAGCATTCAGAGAAATTTTGGCACTTCCTGCTGGTCTCTGCTGGATTCTTCTGATGGCAGATGTGGCAGATAGGATCAATAGTTCATTATCTGAGAATTCACTATCTGTGAGGATTCCCAGGAACCTAACCTTAGTGGATAATGAGGACAGTTTGAATTTGGTATTTTCCATCATTTTTTTCGGCACACAGTTATTATGAATGAACTAATTGTACTATTTCCAGTCTAATTGAACATATATGAAAGACATCTCCATGATTAATGTTGTTATTTCAAATAATGTTATTTCAAAGAGAGCAGGGAATGGAGAAATGCAGATGAGGGTGTTCTATTGCAAAAACTTAGCTGGTTTGGTTCAGTGAGCTCCTTCTATAGGAGATCACCTTTGAACAGCACATGAGATATTCTTGAGCTCTTTGGAAGAAGTGCAGAGCATTAAATGCATGCATATTGCTTATTTAATTGTCAAGTTACCCTGAGGCAGGTTTCCCTTGGCCTGTCACAATATGGCTTAGCTTGCTTTAAATGAAAAAAGACTACAGACCCAACCTTTACTTTTTAAGTACTGATTTTGAGCCAGATTAGACTCAATACTGATGGCCACTGCAGATAAGAAGGACCCTGCTGATCCCCAGAGAAGGGGAAAAAAATATGTCCCTTTACAATCCCTGTCATTAAAAGGTGCTTTGCTAGGGAGTCAGGCTATGAGAACTGCTATTTTGCAGCTTGCTCTGAGAATAGTAACCCCTCCCTTCATCCTGGCTTGCTAAACAATGGAATGCAGGCATGATTAATCACTTTCGCATTCCATTCTTCATCAAGCAGGGGGTTGCTTTTCTTGGAGCAAGCTGCAAAATAGCAATTCTAAACTGCTTGACTGACTCATGTTTTCTTTTGTTTTAACTGTTTTTATTTTAACATGTTCTTTGGTATCACTGGGGTGTTCCAAAACCAAACCCCAGTGGATACCAAGGTTTCACCTGTATTGCCTAATCCAGCAACCATGATCTCTTGAACAAAAACTGGTATGTGTAGTGTTGCAACTTGCTGCCACAAGGCGAAGAGAACTGAACAAGCAATTATTGGGCCATGCCAATTAACAGCATGTAGTAACCTAGTCTTCTGAGAAGTCATGAACTGTGTTGGATTCCTCAGAGCACAACCCTAACCTGGAGTTAGGCTGGCACAGTTAGGCCAGCACAAAGGACACTGTAAAGTATGTTTGAACCACTCTCAGAGTCAGAGAGGCCAGCACACAGACAGGCACCATTCTCCCTGACTCCAAGAGTGGTCCGTGAGTGGTCCAAGAGTCAGGGAGGATGGTGCATATTTGTGTGATGGCCTCTCTGATTCCAAGAGTGGTCCAAATGCGCTTCATGCGCCCTTGTGCTGGCCAAACTTTGCTGGCTTAACTGTGCCAGCCTAACTACAGGTTAGGATTGTGCTCTCAGACTTGTTTAGCACTTGCCGATCCTTGGATCAAAGCTTTTTCTCAATAACGTTACGGTAGAAAGGGAAAAAAGTCCTTCAAAACTTCTGTGTCTAGGTTATGGTCCCTGTTGAGTGCAGTGGAATTACAGAACTTTGGTAGGAAAGTAATCTCCTAATGCAGACGAAATTTCCTGATTTAGGCCACAATTCTAATGCATGTCTACTCAGAAGTAAGTCCTATTGTGTTCGATTGGACTTACTTTCAGGGAAGTGTAGATAGGATTGCAACTAGTACAGAAAACCATCAACTTTTTTTGGCCGACTTCACTGGATTTTCAGATATCCTACATATTTGTATATTATTAGTACCACATAAGTCTGGTGTTTCTGGAACAAAAAATAACTTTTAAAACTATTTGTGTCATATCAGATCTTCCCTGTTTTACTTACCTTAAATTACAGCTGCTGAATTTTCTTTAAAAAAAAAGAAAACCCGAAACATAGAGAAGCAGCCTTATTTGCTTCTTCCCATTCCAAGGTCACTCCATTTCCATTCCAAAGAGCACGACGCAGGAAACATGAGTGCTCCCCCATGTGATCTTCACAACAACCCTGTGAAGTGGATTGGGCAAGTTTCAGAACTGGGCAGCTCAGAGTACTGGATCCCAAAACTGACCTGGGATGTATTATTTATTTGGGGTACTCTTACCACGTCTTTCACTCTTATAGTACAGTGCTTCCCAAAGTGGTGGGTCAGGACCCAACACCCTGGGAAGCACTGGCCAATACCCTTGTAAGGGGTGGGGAGAAGGGGAAGGCAGCAACACTATCCCCAGGATTGCCCTGCTGCCCTGAACAAAGGGGCTTGTTTTAAATTTACCCCTTGCAGCTGTGGCCTCCGGAGGGGATGGGGAGCCCTGGGGACAGCCCCACAAGACTCCCCAAGTCTTGCAATGTTGTAAAAATGTTATTGCGACCCACTTCCTGATTAGCAGAAGTGGGGTGCGATTGC
The DNA here is from genome assembly GCA_029204185.1 of Lerista edwardsae. Classification (NCBI taxonomy): domain Eukaryota; kingdom Metazoa; phylum Chordata; class Lepidosauria; order Squamata; family Scincidae; genus Lerista; species Lerista edwardsae. The sequence continues at coordinate 7,822,835 of JAJKFI010000046.1, forward strand.
ATTGTTACAACCTTGTGGGGCTTGGGGAGCCCTGCTGGGGTGTCCCCAGGGCTCCGCACCCCTCCAGAGGCCAGCACTGCAAGGGGTCAGTCTAAAATAAGCCCTATGATCAGGGCAGCAGCACAATCCTGGGGATCGCATTGCTGCCTTTACCCCGCCCCCACAGCTTCTTAGAAGGTTCCCAATTCCCTCGTAGGGAAGCACTGTTATAGGATGTTCATAAGAAGCACACTGCTTGTTTATTGGATAGACCAAAAGTCCATCTAGTCCAGCATCTTGTTTGCTACGGAGCTCACTTGGCTGTTCTGAGAGAAGTCCATAAGCAGGTAAAAGGTAAAGGTTTCCCCACGACCGAATGGTCTAGTCGTGACCGACTGTAGGGGGCGGTGCTCATCTCCGTTTCAAAGCCTGCAGAGCTGGCGTTTTTGTCTGATCATGTGGCCAGCATGACTCTACGCCGTAGTGCATGGAACGCCGTTACCTTCTCACCGGTTCCTATTTATCTACTTGCATTTTAGGTGCTTTCGAACTGCTAGGTTGGCAGGAGCTGGGACAAGCAACGGGAGCTCACTCCATCATGCAGTCTCGAACTCCCAACCTTATGGTCGAAAGCCCAGCAACAGCGGATTAACGCGCTGCGCCACCACGTCCCTTTCCATAAGCAGGACATGTAGACAAATAGAAGCTGGATTTATGGGCCTTTGGCCTGATCCAGTGGGGCTCTTCTTATGTTCTTATGGTGGCTATATGCTGGTTTTGTTCTATATGTAAAATGCAAATGAAAAAATCTAACATTTAAAAAGACTCTGCGTGTGAAGAGTAACACAATTTAAAAATGTTACGGGAGGAAAAAAATGCCACTTTGGGGGAAAAGCACTGGGAGGCAGCATTGCACTGCTGAATGACATTGAGAAATGAACATGTGAGAACAGCAGATGGATTAGACAAGGCAATGCAGCGGTAGAATACATGCATGATCATGAAATGTGCAAAAGTTAGTTGGATTAAGGGCACAATCCTAACCAGCTTTCCAGCACTGGGATAAGGGCAATGCAGCTCCGAGGTAAAGGAACAAACATTCTTTTAACTTGAGGAGGCCTCTGTGACTCCCCCCACCCACCCCCCGCAACTGCAAGATGCAGCACAGGCCCCATGGGCACAGCTATGTCAGTGCTGGAAAGCTGGTTAGGATTTCGCCCTAAGTTCCATTAAGCCCAATGTGCATAAAGTTATTTATGATCAAACCTCCATTCTGTTGTTTTTTGTGGGATGGGAGTCCAGTCCTACCCCCCACCAGCCAATGTGATGCAGTGGCACCAATGGAGCGCGCGCTTTCTCCTATGGGGGGGGGCAGGTTTGAACAGATGAACCAGGAATGGTAATAAAATAATTTTACTTACCCCTTCATAAACATTTACCCCTCTAACTGAGCAAGAGGCACTTTTTCAAGTGGTGTCCTCTTATATTTAGCAGGGGGAGAGTAATTGTCCCTCTTCACCCCTGCGCAGTGTCTTTTCTAGTGGCTGTTGCTGGTGGTCTGCCTTTTTCTTAGATTGTGAGCCCTTTGGGACAGGGAGCCATTTAACTTTATTTTTTGCCCGTAAACCGCTTTGTGAACTTTTTGTTGAAAAGCGGTATACAAAGACAGACAGACAGACAGACAGACAGACAGACAGACAGACAGACAGACCAACTGGCTGCCAATAGGTCTCCTTTACCCACTCCAGCTATTTAACTGGCATAAGTCCAAAGCGCCTCACAGGACATGTTGAGCCTACAAAAGGGGGATGGGATCCCCACATGCATGACTGCTGCTGAGATCCACCCACACTTGAAGTGCCCCCTGCCCAGCCTGCTCCCTGCCCTGATCCTTTCCCAAACTGTCCATGATCCACCCTCACCATCAAACCAACGCTAGCTAGTCCAATTGTGCATGTCAGAGAAGAGGAAGGTTGGCTGCACTAAAGGGGAATCAGATCTGACATGTGTCTTTGCCACCAGATCCACCCCCTTCTACAGCCTTCCTGACCCCATTCCTCCCCCTCCTTGCTCAATTTCACCCCTCCCTCCCTGGTTCCACCCCCACTCTTTCTCGCTGATGTACCTTCTCTGGCAGGTAGCAGGAGAGAGGACAATGCAGGCATGAAGGCTCTGGCCTTCCCTTTGGTGCTCCCCAGCAGCACACTAAGGGCGCAATCCTAAGCAGCACCGGACTGGCGAGGCCGATGGGCCAGCGCCAAATCCAGCATTACTTAGGATGGGCTGGAGCCTCTCTGCGGCAAGGGAGTGTGTGCTCCAGCCTCCCCTATGTGCTCCTCAGATCTGCGCTCGCTAAAGAGCGGGTGCAGATCCGAGCAGACCACACGGCCCAAATCGGGGCCATGCAGCCTCGCTGACAGGCTTAGGAGGTGGCCTTATGGCCACCTCCTAAGCCCACCCAGGTCCCGCCTCCTGCCTCCCCCCTCCCACCAATTCTTGTCCCAATAAGGGATGGAGAATCCCTTGCACTGTCTTTGGTCGGCGCAAGGGAGGCTCTCTGTCGGCTTTCTGAAGCCGACGCTGTGAGCAGTGTCAACTTCAGAGATGCAGCGCCAACGCTCCACCTCTTGCGTCGACGCGGTGACATCGCATCGGCGCAAGGGGCACGCTGGGATTGCACTGTGAGTAGCATGCTGCCAGAGCACCTTTTATAACTAGTCCTGATTGCTTCATGGCCTGATTGCTTCATGGTATAGGATTGGGTGGTCAGTGGAAATAATCCTAATGTATATATTATGCCACCAGATGGGAGCCTCCAGAAGTTGTTTCACTCCATGTGGGGTTGAAACATTTGAAACCCACTCGCCATGTGGTTCAATAGAGGTAATTTTCTTGTCTGTGCCAGCAGGCACTATGACTGTGCTAGTGGTGGCATGGAAACTTGTCATATAGTTAGCCCCTTTCAACTGCTATGGCTAATGGTGTGTTTTTCGGTGATTTCCCCCCCCCCCCAAAAAAAATTCTTGATTAAAATAGCAAATTGCAGTGTTTTGTGTTTTTATTCGACATTCTCATTCCAAGTTCCTATTTTTAGTAATTTTAGGGCCTGATCCAGAAGGCCCTTTTTACCAGCGGTACATCTGTACCACCAGCAAAAATGTCGCGAACATGCCATAAAGCGTGACCGCAACATGTTTACACTCGCTTTAGGGCGGCGCTCATTCAGTGCCAGGCCCCAAAGTACGTGGCTGGCCAGCTGGCACGCCAGCAGCACTGGCTGCCAGTAAGCCCATTAGGGTGGGGTGGAGGGTGGAGGAACCAGGCAGGGTCAGGAGAGAAGCTGGCCATGAGGCGGTGGCTTCCACCGCCAGATCTTATTCCCGGCGGTGGCTCAGGCAGCCCGACACAGGGCTGCTTGATTCACCACCGGCAAAACAGCCAGTGGTGAGCTAAGTAGCCACGTTGCGGGCAGCGGGGTTTTCTCCAGGGAAAGGTTATGAACGTCATCTTCAACTGGGGAGATCCCCAGAGGCTGCCTGGCTGCCACTAGATGCAGCCTTTTGGCTACCACTGTGCCCAGCGCAATTAGGCAGTTCAGGATTGGACTCTTAAATGCTTTAAAAGTGTACTAGATTGAAGATATAGGCTATATAGTTTCAGCAGATGCAGCCACAGTATTATCTCTAATTGGAAAAGTAATCTAATTTAAATTCTGGAAAATATCTTAAACACCCAAATGTGGTGTTTTGTGTTTTTATTCAAATATTTTAACTCCCAAAGGATGGTGGGGTTTTTTTGTGTGTGTGTTTTTATGCTGTGTTTAACAAAAAATCCATGCCTAGCTATGGTCATACTGAGCACTGACACACAGCATGGTTTTTACTAGCTCCTCCGTGGAAGTCATAAAGCTGAACTGATCTGCAGCACCAGCTTGGTGACAGGTAGGTGCACCTGTGTGTAGAATGGTGCTGAAGGATCTTGCACTCACTGTTTCCCTCCCTCTCTGTCCCACAGATGATGAAAATGAAAGGCATGTACTTTGTGGCTGGGTTGCTTTTAATGATTGTACAAAGCAGCTGGCAAAGCCCCCTTCAAGAAACACAAGAGAAATCCAGGTAAACCCCAGACATCAAAATTTTAACACTCGACAGTACTAACACAAATGTGGACTATGCATTTTCTTATAACAGATGCCCATCTGGCACAGAAGCCCTATTAATATACTAACACAATTTCTTTTGTTGAACATCAGCATGTCAATGTAACCTACAGCAGCACATCAGGTTGTTAATTCAGCCAGTAGCACTTTTGGTTGGGATGGTTGTTGTCTAAACATAATCTATTTCTCCTATTACCCAGCATGTATTAGACAACTAATGATCTTTTTATATAGCAGCATTTATTTTGAGATGATAGACCTATCTTTCTACCTACCCACTGGAGGAGGTCAATGCCAGGAACAGCACCTTTCAAATGTGCCATCTTCAGTGCCATTAATATGTCACAAACCGCACTTATAGATCATTCAAAGCTTCCCAGGCTGAACCATTAGATGACTCTAGACAGCTGAATGAAGTGAAACGTCACTCACAAGGTACATTCACCAGCGATTACAGCAAGTACTTGGACACGAGACGAGCTCAAGATTTTGTACAGTGGTTAATGAGCACTAAAAGAAGCGGGTAAGCACAATGGACACCCCACCCCAACCCCACCCTTGTAAAGCTGCCACGTGGGAACAATACTTTTTTTTTCTAACCTGGACTGCCTGATGCCATCTCACTCCAAGAGTGGACATGATAACGTTTGTGAAGGCATACCTTTCATCAAGCTAAGGCTGCAATGCTCTGCGCATTTACCTGGGAGTAAGCACCATGGAACCAAGTGGAACTTACTTCTGAGTCAACATGCATGAGACTGCATTGCACAATGAGCATGAAAGAGTATGCAGATTCCCCGACTTAAAACTAATGTTAAGAGCTTCAGTATTTATCCATCCATTCATGTTTCCATCCATCCATCCATCCGTCCGTCCATCCATGCTTAAAGCCTGTCCTACTCTTCAGTTCAGGGCTGGTAGCACAGTTTTATATACTATGTATGTGCACTATGTATATACTATGTATGTCCCATAGGGCTCAGTGTTCTTTGCCCATACATCCACCACTTCCTCACTCTCCAGCATCTGACCTCCACCACCAGATCTTATCCCCCGCCTCACCTATGCAGACCGACAAAGGCCAACTCAGTTCTCCTCAGCGAAATAGCTGGTGGAGAGTTGAGAAGCCCCATTGCAGGAGGCGGGGCTTTCCCCAAAGGAAGGGGATGAACTTCCCTTTCACCCAAGGAGAACCCAGCGACTGCCTGGCTACCACTGTGTCCGTGATGACTAGGAAGCTCAGAATTGGGCTGTGAGTTCCTCAACCTTTCCTTGTAGGGCTGGTTTCCCAGACCCCCTGACCATTTTCATTGCCTTTCTCTGAACCTGCTCTAATTTGGCTTCATCCTTCTTAAGATGTGGCACTAAGAAGAAGAACTGGACACAGGACTCTAAATGAGGTCTGACCAGCATAGAACTGGCATAGACCAGTAGAACCACTGCTTCTTGCAACCTAAGAACGTATCACATTTCTGACTTGTGCTCAGGTTGCGATGCACGGCAACACTAAGATCCCTTTTGCACATTGTGCTGTCAAGGCATGTATCACCCATTCTATACCTGTACTTTTTTTTTTTTTGCCTAAGTGCAGGACTTTGCATTTCTCTCTTTTAAACATTTTGTTAATTTTAGTCCGATATTCCATTCTATCAAGATCCTCCCAAATGCATCTACTGTCTTCTCCGGTGCTAGCTATTCCTTCTAGCTTAGTCCCCTATGCAAATCTGATAATCCGTCTAAGTCGGTGGTTGCCAAAATTTTTGACAGCAGGACCCACCTATATAGAATCTTCTTTGAACCATTTTAGGTTGAGGCAAAGCACAACATTTATTTATTTATTTACGAGAACACTTATATCCCTCCTGCCTATTAAAAACAACTAATCAAGACTGTTCGCAATATTGTTTTTAAAAAACATCACCAACTACAAAAAAAAATAAATCCAAAATAAGAACTACAGATAAACCACCAGTTAAAAAGTAAATAGGGATTCAAATATGTAAGCCATCAAAATGAAGAATGAAATGCTTGTTGGAAAAGGAAGGTCTTTGCAAGGTATCATGGAATTGCTATGACAAGATCAGATAGATGTGCTATGTTGACTTCAATGAGTATGCTATGCGAGGTCCATGTGTAAGCCCAAGTATTACAGCCCAGTCTTAAATGGGACTTGTGCTGCCCAGAAGGAGTTACAAGGCGGTACAGGGCTCTTTGTCTCAAAACATGGCATGCCATTCAGTGTGGCCTGGTTAGTATATGGCAGAGGTCTGCTCTACCAATCCTGCCCCTCCTGGCCTGATCCACCCCCTGTTCCACCCCATGCAGAAACGCTCCCTCTCTAGCCCTTATTTACCCTCCTGCCACCCCTCAGCAGCAATGCCAATGGCCATCAGGCTCGTTGCAGCACTGGCAGGGTGGCACAGGTTGTGCCACCTGCACTGTGTACTTGCCAGGTGTCACGACATGCCTTACAGCACGCTTGTAACACCTTCTGCCAGTGCAAGGATTGCTGCCGTCACAGCAGATTCGAGATTAGGACTGCGCTCTCTGTTTTATTTCAAGATATATTTTAACGTCTTTGGAATAATTTTTGAAACCACAATGAAGCCTATACCAATTATTTTTCAAAAGGATTTGCACAGGGGGATTGCACAGTTGATTATTTACAAAAGCTGAAATTCGGAGCATAATTAGCCATTCACAACTATTTTTTTTTAAATCAAACAGTTTAGGTCTCTTTAAAAAAAAGTACTAAAGTCTAAAATAATTTTAATGGAGGAATGGCAATATAGCCGTTGAGTACATAGTAAGATCCTGGTAAGTATATATATGCTTAGAGTCATTATAGTCATATAAAGAGAATCATTAATGAAATAAGTTATCGGAAACAGGTGCTTGAAATAGGTTCCCAGCTGTTCAAATATAGAAAACTAGCTGTTTGTGACCCGGCGTTGCCCAGGGGACAATGTATCCCTAGGTTCTAGTAGGAGACGGAATGAATTAGGGCCCCCCCCCAATATTGATGACCCTGAGCCCGAAATGCACACTATCACTGTGAAAGTAAGTAGGAAGCAGGTAGACAATCAACCCAGAGAGCGAACTGAAACTGTCACACTTACTGAACCACGTCTGCAGGTAATCTGGTGGGATAGCAGTGAAGTATGAGAATCGGGAGCAGCTGGCCAGTGAGCTCTGTGTAAATACGTCCATCTCAGATCCGACTGGGTGCTGGAACTGTGTGGAACCTGCTCTGTCTCCTGGGCAACTCAGGGACTGGGAAGACGTTTCACTTTCGGTTTTGAGCTACTGCAAGCCTACCAGATAACCTGCAGAATCGTGTGTGACCACAGGGTGGCAGCAGACCTCTAGTCCAATGCAATCCCCTTGGTCTGGACGTTCTAGCCCCCCTCCCCAAAAAAACCGGGGGCTATAGGGGGGTCTGACCCCCGCAGTGTTTCCTTCCAGGCTGCAAGGTGTATTCCTGCCAAGTTTCGTGCGGATCGGTCCAGGCGTTCCCGAGCCTATGCATAACATACATACATACACACATACAGACATACACAGACACCCACATACCCACGTCCATTTTTATATAGATAGATAGATATAGAATCAATAACGCCACGTGGTTTAAGAGAAGAGAATGTGATTGACAGCACAAAATATACTGTATATGGTTCTGAAGTTACTCAAAATATGTATAAAATATACACAGCACAGTAGATTCAGAATACTAGCAGAAGAGAAACAAAATGCCAATCATGCAGTTTTGCCTGGAGATATGGTAGCCCTTCAAACCATGAATGATATATACAATGATCCACATTAAAAAAAATCTCGGCTTCCACAAGCAGAAGAATTTTAGTGACTGCAGCTGGATTCCAACCACACAGCTGGATCTTGGGGAAGCTCTAGTGACAAGGAAAACAGTAGCTTTCCTTTGGATTCCAAAGCAGAGCAGAGTCAAGCAGTGGCTCTGAAAGGTCCTATCTTCAGGGAGCCCTTTGGCCTGAATTTGTCCTCAAAGAACCTTTCTTCATCTGCCTTGTTCAGCCTGCTAGGCACTGCAGAAGATCTTGGTAAGTATTTTCATGCACCTTCACAGTTCCTGCAGGCACCAGCTAAGATTACTGGGTACTGCAGTAGCCCTGCATGAGAGTGAGAAGAGGGGTGATTGGTCACGGTGAGCAAGCTGCATTTCATAGGACTTTGCTTGCCATTACTCCTTCAACTTGTCACTGAGATAACCCCTAGGTAAGCTGCCAAGGGTCCCCAGTGTTTCCCAGAACACAGTTGGAAAACCATGGCAGTAAATGGTAGTACTGGAATGGAAACTAATGCACTGCTTGAAACTCGAGTCTAGCCAGTGTCTCATCTCCTTCATTTTCCATATTTGTCTCCACTATTTTGCATTTGTATCATTCATTGTTTCTGATGCTGACAGTCACAAGTCATTGGACTTTGCTGTCCCAAAACATCAGTACACGATTGGTCATCAATTGTTGTGTTGTTATCATGTGGTTTGCTGGTTTCTTTTTGGTCTTGGGGGTGTGGTCAGCTTCGAACCTCTGATGTCCTGGTCCCATCTGAGCTGCTGAATCATGCCCTAATCAGGAGACACCGATTAACCAGTTGAGAAATCGACTGGCATAAAATCACAAAAAGCCCCCAGTCATCGCAATGAGCATGATCCTGCCCTTTAGGTGCAAGGCAGGCAGCTAGCTGCCAGGGAGAAGGGACACTTTCTCTTGTGGTGCAGATACCGGCTCTGCGGTTGCAGAGGCAGATCTACAGGGAGGGCAAAGCTCTAAGTGTTGCAAGAAGCCTTACCCTGTCATGTAAATCCCTCCTCTCCCTTGCTGCTGTAGCCAGTAAGCAACGCCAAGATGTTGCTGTTCCCTGTGAGGATTGGTTAGAACGGTGCAGGAGAGGAGTGATTTCCACTGCAAGGTAAGGCTTCTTGCAAAACTTAGAGCTTTGCCATCCCTTAGATCTGCCTCTGTGCGGTTGTCTCTGTAGGCAGCCTCCCCTGCTACGGCTCTTTTTTTGGTTGTGCATCATCAACAGGGAGCTGGCAGGGGCCCCTTTGGAACAGGCCATATAGTGCAGATGGGATATGGCCCTGTTTCAAATAAGTGACTACTGAATGATGGGATGCTTAATGCCTAAGTATGGCAGTGGGGTGGGTCATAGTCTTGCAATTCTTGACCATCTAGCATGATGCCTCTGTGGCTTTGTGGTGGGAGTGGGCATCACAGAAAATGTACAGGCCTACCCAAAATGGACTCCTGAGATGTGGAAACCCCTGAGAGCCTCTCCACTGTGCCCTTCCACTTGTGTTTGGCTGGGGCAGGATCATGCCCATTATGACTGAATACCAAATGACACCGCTAAAACATAGCCTGACCTTCAGTATATTTGCTTGGAAGTAATCCTATCTGAGTTCAGTAGGCCTGTTTGTGTACATACTTGGTACTTAAGCCTTAGTAAATGAACAAGTGACCCAGAATATGACGATGATAAGTGACCCAGAATATGACCTGAATAATTCTAGAAGAGCTGAGTTAAATCTGATTCATGCAACCACACTCTTCATAGCGTCCTTTTTTTCCCCCTTCCCCATCTTGCACCACTCTATGCTCTTAAAAAATGGTTCATCCAAATCATTTCTTATAGCCGGAGAAGCCATCCTATCTCTGGCTACAATAAAGCTTCCAAATGCAGATTGAAACCTAGTAAGCCAAAAAATTGTGACTGCAATTATGATAACAAAGACAAAACAACAAGGTCACCCAGAGCATAGATCACTAAAAACAAGGAAAGAGGATGACTGGACTTGAGTGGTTATGTGAATGGGCTCTTAGTTTTTAGCTAATACTAACCAGTTAGTTGCAAAATGTCACAGCCCAATTTGGTAACTGAAATCATGAGTAACTGAAGGCGCAATTCCAAACTGAGTTAGGCCAGCATAAACTAAGCCAGCAAAGTTTGGCCAGCGCAAGGGACACCATAAAGTATGTTTGGACCACTCTCGGAGTCAGAGAGGCCAGCACACAGACATGAGCCATCCTCCCTCACTCCGAGAGTAATCCAAACACACGTTATGGTGGCCCTTGTGCTGGCCAAACTTTGCTGGTGTGGCTTATGCTGGCCTAACTCCAGTTTAGGATTGCGCTCTCAGTAATTACTTCTGAGCAACTGAACAGACAGATATGCACGCCATACTATCTGGGTTTGAACTTGGAAACAAACTTATCAATGATAAGTTGATTCAATGATAAAATGATCAATGATAAAAATGATTCAACCTTTTTAATTCCAATTTTGAGTTATGGAAAATATGTTGGTTCTGGCATTGGGTTTGAATTCATTTCAATGTCTTAAACAAAATGTATGCCTCAGGGCAGAGAAAAGGAACCAGGAGTCTAATGTACAATATTTTGTTTCTCTAGTGGCTCTAATTCAGAAGTTACATTATAGGACATTAAACAAGGATTGAATATATTGTCAGTGACTGGATATGTCAACAGCAATCAAGTAACCTCTAAGTAGATATACTGTCCCTAATTTATTTACTTTTTAATATATATAAAAAAGGTCTTATCTGAAGGCTACAAATCTATACACTCTTACCTAGGAGTAAGTTCTGTTAAACTCAATGGAGTTTTTCTGAGTAGGCGTGCACAGGACTACACTGCCTGTCAATATTCTGTTTGCACAGTGGGAAAGTAATGACTTTCGTCACTTCACCTTCCTATCTGCAGGAGCATCCTGTGATGCTGAACGTCCACTCTAAAACAGGATGGTCTGCTGCACAGGTTGCTGCAGTAGGGAGACTGGTGAGAACTGAAGTAAATGGAACTTCTTTTTTTGTGGAGCAATAATTTACAGCCCAATCCTGTGCCAATCTACTCAGAAGTCAATTCCATTGAGCTCAATGGGGCTTATTCCCAGGAAACTGTGCATAGGATTTCTGCCTTAGAATACAACTCCAAAGGTCTAGTCTCTCTGTGGAACAAATGCAGAAGAGAGTACAATCCTAACCTGGAGATAGGCCAGCACAGTTAAGCCAGCAAAGTTTAGCCAGCACAAGTAAAGTGCATTTGGACCACTCTCAGAGTCAGGGAGGATGGCTAATGTCTGTGTGCTGGCCTCTCAGACTCCAAAAGTGGTCCAAACATACTTTACGGGGTCCCTTGTGCCAGCCAAACATTGTGCTAGCCAAATGTTGCTGGCCTAACTGTGCTGGCCTCACTCCAGGTTTAAGGTTGTGCCCTGAATGAATATATGAGTCTTGTCCTATCAATTTAAATATAACAAAAAGTCATTGTTTTATTGAACTGATAAGAACTTTTGTCCATTTATGCAAATGTCATTTCAATAACCTTCTGTCTATGGATCTCTGCCACAGACAACAAGGCGTTGAAGACAGAGAGAAAGAAAACCTCTTGGATCAGCTCTCAAGGTACTTCGATTGAACAAAATATTGGGGATACAGAGAATAACAAAAATAGATCAGCAGCAGCTTATTTGAATTGGTAAAATGTTCATAGACTGGGAAGGACTGACAGCAATCTTAGACACATTTAAACGTTCCTAAGCACACTGACCTATACGCAGACATTCTTGTGTGCAGCAATGTGTCATGTGCATACTGTTGCAGATCAAGAATCTCCCTTGCTGAGCAGATGGTCAGCACTGTCTGCTATGTTGCTGCTGATCTGGTGGGAGAAAAGGGGCCCCAGAAAAATAATCCTGATTGGTCTTGTCAGAGCTGTTGACAGAAAGAATGATGTGTGCATGGAAACATGTTTACACATGCACCACTTTCTTGCTGGCTTGTGGCAACTCAGGGCCCAATCCAGAAGCCATTACCGCAGATGGTATGCTCGTACTGCCAAGACAACTGTTGCGCATGGCACCATAAAGCGCCGCCAACACCAGCAGTATGGTCGTACCGCAGTCACTGGGGCGGTGCCATGGAGATGCTGCCCGCACGCATCCCAGAGGGAGCACCAGTCATCGGCGAGTGGTGAGTTCATCACTCACCGGCGATGTGGCCTTTCAGGGCAGGACAGGAGGGTATTCCTGGATAGGGGGAGGCGGGAAGCAGAAGACGGGACTGGCAGATACTCTCACCGCCGGTTCCCGACCTCCAAGTAATATATTTGATATATGAAAACTTTCTGCGAACTGCTTATGAACTATGGCAGCAGGTCATGCCCTTGACATTGTGGGCATGTCTGTCCATGGAGCTATCCATATCCCTATTTTGTATTATGTTCTTTCAAAATATTATTTGGGGTGTTTTTAATTAAAAATGCATAAAACCACAAAACACAAAAACCACCCTTTAGAATAAAAGCAAAACATCACATTTTGGAGTTTAAGATATTTTTCAGAAATTAAAATAGATTCCTTTTCCAATTAGAAAAAAAAATACTGTGGCTGCATCTGCTGACACTATATCACCTATACCACCTCCCTAGTACACTTTTACTAAAGCATTTAAAATTACTAAAAAACGAGAATTTGCAATGAGAATAAAAACACAACACAGTTTTCTGCCTTTCAAATCATGAAATCTGTGAAAAAATAGCACCATTTTCAAGCACCCCTAATCATATGAGCTGCTTCACACATTATCAAGAGGCAAATACATAGTAATTAAAACACCAAGTAGATATATAAGACAAAGTATATGCTGCAGAGGATCAATCAATCACAGTTCCTTGATATGTGCATTTATAGGCATACAGTACATTTTTATATGCAGGTATAAAGTATGTTAAACCTACTCATATAACATGAAATGTACAGGGCACATTAATAGGTTAATAGGTTTGTAGTCTCTGATGTAGGCTTACATCAAAAGCCCATCACAGAAATCACCCAAAAGGAAGCTAAGGATATTATGCTACACTGATATTAAGGCCACAATCCTATACTTCCCTGGGAAGTATTGAACACAGTGGGACTTACTTCTGAGTTGACACACATAGAATTTTGCCATAAATCATGCCACAAACAAGAAAAATGATATAATTTAAGAAGTCCACAAAGAGGGAGAAAGACAAAGGATCCTAAGAGAAAAGGAGAGTGAAACTGGAGCACCAGGTAACAAAATGCATCACAGCAATCTTTTCTATCTCACGGGCCCCAAATAGGCAATAATAGTTCACTGTAAGCAAACTTTATAATGATCTGAAATGTGAGGGGGGGAAATTGCAAGAGAATATTCTGTGTGAAACTTGTATTGACAACAAAGTGGGAATACATGCATAGCAGACGTGTGCATCTGAGGTGATCTGGCAGACTTAGCAGAAGGATGGTCTCTCCTAGCAATAAGTAGTTGGTCACCCCTGAGTCAATGCGGCTCACTGACTTTGCCCTTTCATACCTGGGAATGGCAAAATGATTTTGTGGCACCTTTTTCACTTTGCTGATGGCCATTTTGGGGTAGGGGATGGGTGGGAATGGGGACTTTTAGGAAAGCCAGGTCTGACCTGGGGCCTATGCACGACACATATAATAGGGAAACATCTCCATGTAGCTTATCTTCTCACCATGGTGACTTGTAGCACCAGTACACACATTCTAATTTCTCATAAAGTGGAGCTGTTTCACACCAATGCAGTGTATCTTCTGGCGTTCCTGTGGGCAGCTACTTACAGACCATACACACATAAACTAGGCCAAGGCCAGGGTTGCCAAACTGATAGGTGGTACACATGGTTGCGATGTGAGGAAATCACCTGGGGACCCACAGACTCTTGGCTAATATCCCCACCTGCTGTCCCAAGCAAATTTTGAGCACATCTTGATTAGGGCTGAATACAGATAAAATGTCTACCAATAACCCCACACAAAACAACACTAGCACCAGTGGTGTTATCCTGGCGGAACGGCCCAGTACACCATTCCGCCAGTTCTGGGGACGGGCCCGGGCCGCGCCGCCTCTCCTGAGGACAGGCGAGCTGCTCTTGGGCCCGCCCTCCCTCCCTCGCGTCCCAAATCACTCTGAAATGGAGCGATTCGGGCACTGTGAGGCACAGGGAAGCATGGCTGCCCTCCGCCATAGGGGCGGAGGGCTGTCAATCATCCGGGTGTTCCAGTTCCTGGCACGCCCGGATGATGTCTCTGACTAGCACCATTTATGAATGGCATCTTGGCATTTCTGCTTTGGATCCCTTAAAATTGGCCATCCTCGCTTTTATCCCCATACCTGAGAGCCGAGAAAGCCCTGCCAGCCAAATGAGCCTCAGGGCACAATCCTAACCAACTTTCCAGCACTGGGGTAAGGTCAGTGATGTCATTCAGGGGGAACAGACCAGAACGGGCGTTCCGGATCCTAACGGGCTCCATGGCTGCTTCCGGGTTTGTTTGTTTGTTTGTTTGTTTGAGTTCCTGTTCCTAAGTCATTTGAATTACACCACTGGGTAAGGTCAGTGTAGCTCTGAAGTAAGGGTACAAGCATTCCCTTACCTCTGCAACAGCCCTTCCCCCACTGCAGAATGCAGCAAATACTCCATTGGCACAGCTATGTCTGCGCTGGAAAGTTAGTTAGGCTGATTCCCACAACCAAAGCGCTGATTGAGAGGATGGGGGCAGGAATGTAGGATGAAGGGCTCTCTTTTGCAAACACGTGGATTTAAAAAAAAAAATCATGCAGGCCGTCATACAATGTTACATGCCTAATGATTTGAAAATAACCAGAAAGCTGGGAGGAAAGGTGTCCTGATTATGAGAAAATACTTCTCCCAATGATAGCTAAGGGGCATGTGTATGCAAAGGGAAGCCTTGCGTATTGCAAGGATCCTCTACTCCAATTCAGGATCCTTGTCAGTGACAGCAGGGGCCTACAAGCCTTCCAAGGAGCAAAGTTTGCTGTCGCTGCCAGTTGCGGCCCTGGCCTACCACTGCCACTACTGCCCCTGACTTACCTGGAGCCTGGTGTGATGTCCACTGGCTCTGTGGGCGCTCCAGAGGCTTACTGCAGCCTTGGGATGACCTTTAAGCATAACTTCCAGTTTTGTTGAAAACAAACCAAGCAGGCCGCA
Source organism: Lerista edwardsae (assembly GCA_029204185.1). Classification (NCBI taxonomy): domain Eukaryota; kingdom Metazoa; phylum Chordata; class Lepidosauria; order Squamata; family Scincidae; genus Lerista; species Lerista edwardsae. The sequence goes on from JAJKFI010000046.1 coordinate 7,838,033, forward strand.
CGTGGTGTCCACTGGCTCTGCAGGCCCTCCAGAAGCTTACTGCAGCCTCAGGAAGACCTTTGAGAGTTACTGCCGGTTTTCAACAAAACTGGGAGTAATGCTGAAAGGCCTTTCTGAGGCTCCAGAGGTCAGGCAGCAGCGGCAGCGGTGCCCAGGCCCATGTGACCACCTGGACCCCGCTAGGTCCACCTCTGGTCACTGCAACACAAGTCAGGATGTCCTAACCTTTCCTTTTTCCTCTATAGGAATGAAGGATACTCATTCACTTACATGGGAGAAAATGGAGTGCCACTCTAGTGACTGAATGGTCACTGAACCTGCTCCCTGTCCTTCATGACGCTTGGTGATTCCAGCCTCTGGCACTCACATCTGCCCATATCTTCATAGTCCCATCCACTGGCGTAGCTAATGAAAGTGTAGCCTGGTGCAGAGGGCAAAATGATGCCCAGGAAGTGACACCACAACAGGAAGTGACATCACTGTTGTATGTTCATTTTCTTGGGGTTTTTTTGGGCCATAACATTTGATAGAATACACATATTCCAATCCGGTTTGTTTCATTGAATTCAGCATTAAATTAGCTTCCCAGTGATGTATAACATGATGGTATTATTCATACATACCAAGGTTTTCACAATTTTGGCCCTTAGTGTCAAGCTCAGCTTGTTGCTTCCTCCAAAGCTTGTTGCCCGGTGCAATTGCACTCCCCTGCACTTCTTTAGCTATGTCCCTGGTCCCATCCTCAATTCCATTTCTTGGTTGCATTAGAGTGTGATGGCATGTTGCTGACTGGTTTTTACAGAGCGGGGTAGATGCTCGGGGAAAAAATAGGAGCAAAAAAGGCAACACTAGACATCTCAGACTGACACCTGTTCTCGTTTTAGCAATGGACTTGCCAGGCATCATGCCGAATACGAGAGACATGCTGACGGCACCTATGCCAGTGATATCAGCTCTTACTTGGAAGGTCAAGCTGCCAAGGAGTTCATTGCTTGGCTTGTGAATGGACGAGGGAGAAGAGAGTAAGAAATCCATCTGTTGCTACTCTCATTAAGCATAGCTTAGATTTTTCGGGTTCTTACCAATCAAAGCCTAGTAGAACCACAATGTATTTTTTTTCTCCTTCACTGTACTGCATACTTCTCTTTTGTAAGTGAAGATGTTATCTTGGGTGCGCCAATCAATCAAAGTATAGCACTTGGAGAATGTATTGTGCTGTTGCATGCTTGAATAGGTCATGTTGCTCCATAAGGTCAAGTCACACTGAAGGTCAATGCATGTTGGATTTTTAATTCAATTTCCTCCCTGCCCGATCCTGCCTCCACAACACTTACATCCACTGGAGTTTTGTCATTGTCAGTCTCCCTCATCCTCAATTTGCAGCGCAACACGTACTCACTTTCTTTGGGTGTTTCTGGACATTCTGCTTTTCTTTAGGGGTTTTTGTTTCCAAAGTTTGTACAAACTCCCTCCCTTTCCAGCCTCTGTTCCTCAGCTTCTTCAGGAAGTTGCTGCTAAATTCATCATAGCACACTGTCACCCTCTTTCCACCCCAGAAAGTTTTTTTCCCTGCCTTCCCACTCTCATTCTCTGCAGTACGTTTGAATATTTACTTCTCCCCTGCCTCGATGCATCCCATAATGTTAGGCTGCCAACACCTCCATCAGTAACCTGTACTCCATCAGTAACCACCTACATCCTGTTCTCACCACGCTCACAACACCCTCCCCTTCTTTTTGCTCCTTGGCCTGTTCTACCCACAGCTGACTTGCAGCCATCTTTTACATCAACTGTACATTTGGAACAGCATCTTCCCACTTCATTTCTTCCCCTAATAAGCCCACTCCTAACAGCCTCCCATTTCCCCCAGGCCCCTGAACGGCCTGGCAGTTGAATGATCATGCCACCTTGCCCCACCTATGCTCATTTGTACCTTTAGACTGTAAGCTCGTTGGAGCAGTGTTCTCAGTTCTTCGTCCTCGGTTCCATGCTCAGAATCTATATTGCCTGCTGTAAAGGTGCATGTCATAGGCACTCTATAAAAATTGATTATTATGACCACAATAATAATAAAATGAGATCTGAGAGTCAATGGTGTGTGTTGGAATTTAGGAAGGAAGCCAACCAACCAACCAACCAACCAACCAACCGACCAACCAACCAACCTATCAATCAATAAAAGGCATTTCAAAAACACCTGGCTAGAATCCTGAATGGAAAGTACCTAAGAATCTTCAGAAGATCTCTGTGGCCAGGGTTTGGGTACAGCCAAAAGATACCTTTCCTCATGTTCATTCTAGGCAAGAAAGCAATGCTATGATGACTGGTACTGAAGGCATGATATTTGGATGCATTTAATGATCACGCTAGATTGTAGATATTGGCCGAAGCTCCTAATAGCAGCCATCGAGTCTGTTGCAACCAGTCATGATCCTGGCCCATGCGCTGCCCTGGGCCAGGACCGCAAGCTGCTGCCCCACCCCTTGCTGCCCACCGCCGCTGCCCCTGCCGCCGCCCTCCCCCATCCCTCCCTCCTCACCTGGAGCCTTGTGCGACTCAAGGCTGCTCTGCAGAGCTTTCAGAGGCTTACAACAGCCTCAGGAAAGGTTCCAGAAGTCACACTAAAAGCCTTTACGGAGGATGTTGTATGCCTCTAAAGGCCCCGTGGACGTGCAGCCTGCCTGGCCCTCAGAAGGGCCTCCAATGACAGGCAACAGTGGCTCCAGCAGTGGCTCCTGCTGCTGCCCCGGCCCCTGTGACCCCCTGCTAGGTCCAGCCCTGGTTGCAACACACACCCTTGAGCCTTATTAACCCGGATCTTCCTAAGGGGCACAAAAAGAGTCTTAGTAGTTGTTACAGAACAGGCACAGTTGTAGATAAGGAGTTTAGTTCAGTGACAGAGAGCATGGTTTGCGTTCAGGTTTAGTCTCTGGCATCTCAAGATAGGGTGGGAAAGACCCCAGTCTGAAGCCCTGGTGAGCCAGTCAGTGCAGTCAGTACAGGGCGAAGTGGACCAATGATCTCACTCAGCATCTTTCTGTGTCCGAGACATGTCAGTGCATTCTGAGGTCATGACTGTCATTTAAAAAAAAAAAAAAACTTTGGAAGAGCATCGCTTTAAGTGGAGAAACAATGGGGACAGAAGAGTGCTTTACCCTTTCCTGATTTTTTCTCCATGATGACTTTCAGAGAAGAAATGATAGGTGGGGAAAAGAGAAGGGCCACTTCTCTGCATGCAATTCCCCTGAAGCCTTTTTTGGGTTTTGTTTTAAATGGCATCTGGTTCCATTAAACTGGTTTGCACATAACGTGTAGTTAGCCCTGAGAGCTTCCAAAGCTGTCAATTTGACACTGTCAGTAGACTTTTGGAAATTCAAGAGACAAGTCTGATTAGGAACAAATCATGCAACTGTTATTCAAATCTGTGTACCTGTTGAAAGGAACCCCTAGGGCCATATTCAAGAACAAGATTTCTCTCCCTGTGTTGGCATGGCTTGCAAATAGTCAAAAGGATTTAGGAAAATAATTCAGCAGGATGTGAGAAATTCTCAGCAGAAACATCAGTGCCATCTGATGCTCCCAACAGCAAAAAAATGTCTATTCTTCATCTTTCCAAAAATTCGTCTTCAGAAGTGGCTCAGACATGAAAAGAAAATGCTGAAAGAAAGAGTTGGATTCAATATGGGGACATTTAAGTATATTGGGCTCAGCATGTTTACATAATTTTTATATTGTACTTTACTTCCAATAGTGGCACTAGAGCTTTACTTCGGTTACTGATGTTGGTTAAAATTACAAGCAAGAAATCCAGAACTTGGACATTTACTGTGGTATAATTCTTGCATCAAATGAAGGAGTTGGCTCACATGATTCTGATACAAAATTATGTTCTCTTGGATAATGTGAAAAAAACTTTGAGTAAATACTTTGGGTGAAATAGGAATATATGGTTGTGGTGTATGTTGTGGTAAATGACTTTGTCTTCTGAGAATGTAGGTTCAAAACATGCTGAAACGTTGCATCAACATTTTTTAATGCAGCAGTCCAGCTGACTTAAATGGGCCAGCAGTTGTTTCCACAGCCACAAAAATGGTTTTTGGACTCTACCAACAGAAATTCAATAGAGGAAGAATTATTGATTCATGCAAATTAACAGTGACATTGCTATATCAGATAAATGTATTACCATTGGTGGAATTTGGACATGAATTTTGGGACTTTAGTAGCAATACTGCATAATACTTGATCAAGCAAACCGTTCTAATAGGAATTTACAGTTCTGGGCACAATCGAGTTCATATTAAGCAGTTTTAAATCCCTCTGATGGAAATTAGCTGGAGAATAAAATTGCATCACCCTGGCTGGGTTGTGCTCACGTTGTTCTTATTATCATTTACACATTTTGAGAAATGGGTTCGTAGATCAGAAATAGCATTCCTCCGAGGTGTTAAGTTGCTGGAAGGTGATCATTAGAAAGAAATGAAACGCAGTCCGATATGTTTTTGCAGCAGATTTTTAAATATCAAAACTAAGGATGAGACACATATTTAATTGTGGGGCTATTATTTCTCCATTTTCCCTTTCAAGTTTCTCAGAAGGAGCTGCTGCAGCGGAAGCCATTGGCAGACGACATGCAGATGGCACTTTCACCAGTGATTATAACAAGCTTCTGGATGACATGGCTACCCAAGAATTCTTGAAGTGGCTGATTAACTCAAAAGTGACCCAGAGGTGCTTGCATTTTGGCTAATCATATTCAGTTTTTCTTGAATAGTGGAAAAATGCCACTGATTTCTACTTTCTCACTGTTTGTTTACATTATAAGTACGGAATTAGAAATGTGTTGTGACTGACAGATCTTTTTAAAGAACAGTTTAGGTAGGGTTACCAGATACAAACTGGGAGAGTGCCTATACTTTTAACCAGACATGCCATGTAGTGGGTACGCGGGGGTACGTGTGTACCCGTTCCTAGGATTAGGGCTGGCCCCGCCCATTCGCCTGCCCACTCGTCGACGCCATCAGCGCTCCGCTCCGCCCCTGCAATGTTTGAATTGCCTGCACGTTTGAGTTGCCTGCACATTCTCAGAGCCAGGCAGGCAGGCAGCGGAGCGAGGGAGACCGACGGCAGCAGCAGCGTGAGCAGGTAGGCTGCCTGGGTCTCCCTCCCAAGGAGGCACGGCGGTACTTGGGGGGGAATCGGTAGCCCGTGCAGCGGCCCCGGAGAAGGCCCGGGACTCCCAGGCCTTCTCCCGGGCTGCCGCGCAGCCTACCGAGGAGGCGCGGCGGTTCCTGGGGGTGGTTCCTGGGTTCCAGCTACGACCTCACTTCCGGCGGGCGGCCCCCGACACAAGTGCCAATCAAAAGTGAGTACCTGTTGCTAAATCATTTAGATGCCATTACTGCCTTTAACCATTGTACAGAAGAGGGAATTTTGGCAGATGCTGCTTTTTAAATCCTTCCATGGTGAGCTGCACATGCCCAAATTTCCTCTTCTATACAATTTGTTAAAGGCAGAGGCACTCTGTCCCAGTTTGTATCTGGTAACCCTAATTTTAGAGCCAATCCTAACCTGGAGTTAGGCCGGCACAGTTAGGCCAGCAAAGTTTGGCTGGTACAAGGGCCACTATAAAGCAGGTTTGGACCAGTCAGGGAGGATGGCGCAAGTCTGTTTGCTGGCCTCTCTGACACCAAGAGTTGTCCAACATACTTTACGGTGTCCCTTCTGCCGGCCAAACTTTGCTGGCCCAACTGCGCTGGCCTAACTCCAGATTAAGGATTCTAGCTCTAAGCCTGGAATTCGCCATAGTTCATTCAGAACTATGTCCCATTAATTACAAACAGAGCTTACTAAAGGGTGCAGGGTCATAGCCTAAAACCTATATAGAAAAGAGACCATATTGAAAAGGCTGATATTAAGGAGTTTTTTCTTCTAGCCTTCACTACACATTTTTTTTTACTATGAAAAAAATATGAATCAATTCACATCCATCTCATCAATCTTCTGCACACTTTACCGGTCCTTAATTTTTTCTCTTTGTTTTCCCAGGGACCTGGCGGGAGAATACCAATAAGATGTAGAATAAACGTGGCGTAAATCAAGGTCTCACTGCAACAATGGTGAATTTTGAAACTTATGTTCTGCAACAATCCAGGAAGTGTACCCTAAAGCCAAGCACCTATAGGATATACCAGGGAATGAATTTCACTGTTTTATCCTTCTAAAAAGGATTTTATAGTGAATGTGCCTCTTCAGCTGGATGCTGCTAAAGTAATAGGTTTCCTGGTTCAAATGTTCTAGGTTTTCAGATATTCCCATTTACTTACAAACCATTTTTAAAAGCCCCCCCCCCCACAACTGTGTTTACATTTAGCCAGGATATTAATTTTTCTATGAAGACAGTGTGTACACCATCTCACAACTACCAACTATGACAACTAACGACAAAAGGCTGGCAGTTACAATTGTGTGGAAACATCCTTCTTGAAACCTTTGTTATAAAAAGGCTCAGCTTTCCAGACATCAATTGATCGTCTTAAATAAAACAAAATTCAAGCTTCTTTGTTTGGTATCTAATTTCTACAGGGGATGCCTTAACACAAAATTCTGTAAGAACACCCTAAGAGACAAAGAATTGCCTCATTCAGCACTGATGTTTTCGAGAGGAGTTGATTTAATGGCTCTGGAAGCCTAACAAAGGGGGTGACCTGGCAGACAAGGGATAAGGAGATTTACCCCTTGTCTGTAACAAATAAATAAAATACCATTTTAAAAAAGGTGGTGACCTGACCACCTCCCAGTTCTTGTCTCTAGCATCTGGTAAGCATTTATGAGACAGCTGTGAAATGCTTATTCACAGAAGGTTTAAACTGGGTTTTGCTTTATATTAGTATGCAGCGCAGTTGTGAAGTCTTGGTTGGCAAGAATGCAGATTCGGTTGCAGATGATTCTCTCCCATATTCTAATTTAAAATATTTGCACAAATGAGCACAAAAGAGGCTCTTTAAAGTGTCACCTGTGAACATGGTCAGAGGGTTTTGTAATATGAGCAAGAATAGGGAAGGAACTTCATTATATTCCATTTTTGTATCTTTCTCATTGCCACTTCTGGTACAGAGCTTTATTTATGCTGGCGCAATCCTAACCAGCTTCTCAGCACTGATTTAGCTGTGTCAATGGGGCATGTGCTGCATGCTGCAGTGGGGGAGGGGAAGCCACGGAGGCTTCCTCGAGGTAAGGGCAGTGATGTCATGCACCCACTACGCACCACTACGCGAGTACCGGTTCCTAGAAGTTGAGCTGGCCCTGCCCATTCGAAGCTGGCCCCTGCTATTTAACCAGGGAACAGTTGAAGCAAAATATGTATATACACATCTCTAGAAAGCAAAGCAATAGAAGTTAAATCAACACTAACCACAAGCTGAAGTTATTACAAACATGATCACATCAATGGCAACAATCATGACATCACTTCCGGCTTATGACATCACTTCTGGTGGGCGGACCCCAACAAGTGCCAATCAAAAGTGAGTACCTGTTCCTAAGTCATTTGGATAACACCACTGGGTAAGGGAATGTTTGTTCCCTTACCTCAGAACTGCATTGCCTTTATCCTGGTGCTGGTTAGGATTCCGCCCTGAATTGCGCCCTTACATATGCACAAAATGTGTACATTTTGTTACAAAGGTCTTCCATTATAAAAAGCAGCATAACCAGCTGTGGAAAGTACATTATAGGAAAAAAATGGGAGGAACAATGGTGCAATGCTCTGTGGACTCGCACATTCCAAAGACCTTTGCTCAATAAACCACATAAGGCAACAGGAAGCCTTTCAGAGCACATTCCAGCCAAAGTCCAGCACTTTAGAGCATAACTGTATTCAGCAGTAGATGTATGCTTAGTTCTGACTTTAAAATCAATGACACTTAAAAGTACTTAACTTTGGCTGGATTGAGAGTTTCATTATGACTACAGAACAATTTTGCTGATAGGTCGTTCTCTCCCCACCCCAAGTTGGGAATGACAATATTGCAATTACAGACCGCTGTTGTGAATTAACTGTTCCTAGCTTGACATCTGGAAGAGTTTGTTCAGAAAAAGCACACAGGTCTGAGTCACACTTCCTTTCCAAAACAAGAACAATTCAGAATAGATGCACTTCTTCAAAATGAAGGTTTCGCAATGATAGCCTAAATAACCACCATGACAAGAAATCAAACATGGGGGGGGGAAGGCATATGCAGTTGTTCAATTTTCAGTGAAAGGGTGATGGGGGTGAAATGTAGGAGCATAATGGAAACAGATTCTACATGTTATTGGAGGGGTTGCCAACGCTTCTTACTGGCCCTAGTCTTAAGTTCTATACTTTTTCAGGAATTGTATCCTAAAGCTTTGAACAACAGCAATGTGACATGAAGAGGAGATTTTCCTGCCATGGACATAAATTGATACAAGTTTCATCAGTTTAATTTTTAGCAAAAGATGGGCATAAGAACATAAGATAAACCTTGCTGGATCAGGGGAAGGGCCCATCTAGTCCAGCTTCCTGTATCTCACAGTGGCCCGCCAGATGCCTCAGAAAGCACGCAAGGCAACCAGATACTTGTATCTTGCTGCCACTCCCCTGCATCTGACATTCTAAGGTAGCCTATTACCTTAATCCTTTGGGACAGTCCAACTGCAAATGCATGGGACTCAATCCTAGAGGATGGTTAAACACATACACACAGACACAGACACACACACAGACACACACAGAGACACACACACACACACACACACACACAGAGAGAGAGAGAGAGAGAGAGAGAGAGAGAGAGAGAGAGAGAGAGATTAAAGTGCTGTTAGAATAAAAAAACTATGGATCAGACACTGGGAACAATCCTAACCTGGACATCAGGAGTGTGACAAATGCACTGTAATGCACATTTGGACCACTCTTGGAGTCAGTTAGGGGCACACATATCTGTGTATGGAGCAAAGGAGCAACACACTTTGCAACATTCCTGGCCCAGCATAAGGGACTTGTGCTGGCCTAACTCCAGGTTAGGATTGTGCCCTCAAACAAATAGGGGCATAAGAGATAGCAATCTGCAGGTCAGTACATATTCTCCATTATGCACAGCAGTCTTCGATTACCCTAGCAATGAATGGATGAACCTGTTATCCATTGCTTGTTCTATAGGAGTAATAGTGCAATCCTGGAAACATTTCTCATCACAAGTGGCTTCAGGCTGTAATATCCAAACCACCAAAGGTTGTAGAAGTCGATATTCTGTAATCACTAGAATAAGACGAGCTTAGTAAAACATTTTTGCCAATTGCATCTCATAGTATCTTAATGAACAATCTGATCTCTCTATATGGCAGGTTTATATGTATTATTCTTCACAGCACAGCACTGACTGCAAACTTCCATTTGCCCACTCGCATGTTGACTGTTATGGCAGGCATAATGAAACAGGGCGTATATTGAGGGGTATTGGGTATCACTTGTGGGAGTTGGATATTGTGTCCTGAATAGCACTGTTTCGGCTTTATGGCTTCCTTGGGGACTTCTGCACTAGCCTTCTGGGAATTTTTGGAAAGTGTCCCACATGCTCCTTCTGGTCAACCGCGAAAGCATGTCTCACAACTGATTCGCAAACGTCCATATGCATACAATGCTCACTTGCAATTGCCCATCTGCCAATTGTCCGTCTCTGCTTTACATCATCGGAGGATGCCTATTCAGCAGATTTCACTCAATCAATTCAAGAGACATGAATCAGCCCCAAGTGTCATCCTACACATTACAGTATGAAATGTAAAGCAGTACAGCTGGCTGTGCTAGAATCTAAAATAAAGATAGGAACTTAAGAAAATCTAATTTAGAAGGCTAAACGATAAAGCAGGGATATAAATGGGAAATGCACACTTACAAATTAAGATTTTAAGTCTTGAGCTTTAAAATAAGACATCTAACATTAGCACCAAGTAAAATTAGTACACCAAGTTCAATTAGCACCAATTGAATTAGTACCAAAAAGTAAAAAATACCAAGTTAAACTTTCAGCTGCTACTGTCTATACCTTGCAAGTACAGTATTTTATAGTTATACTAGCTGTTTGTTACCCGGCGTTGTCCGGGTAACAAATGTCATCAGGACTGTCACCAATCAGCTTAGCGACCCCGAAAACTGTGGATATGATACTAATGTCGGTCATTTTGGACATTGTATTTTGCACCCCTTCTCTCACACACCCCATGCCGATGGGGACCGAACGTGGACTCAAACGGCATCGGGAGCATCACCGTTCGTCTCGGCGATCCCGGAAACTACGGATTCCACACCAATATTGGGCGTTTTCAATCATTTTTACATGGCACTCCCTTCCCACCCCCACCCCTAGGGGTGCTAGGGGTGTCGTACCTCCACAGAGTTTGTCGCCAGACCGTAAGGCAGACGCGTGCCGTATGAAAAGAGGAGTATTTTGCTTTCTTACTACTTTCTAATGTTACGTTGTAACATTTTACTGAAGCAAGCCTACAGACAAACTAAAAAACCTGCCAATAAATGACTACAGTGTTTCTCTTATACATCATGAATAGGTTGTGCCAGTGCCAGCTTGCTGGGGGCACCTGCCATTCTTCAGAGCTATTCCCAACGGCTAGAGCAAAACACTGGATACGAATGGCTCCGACGACCAGGGGGGGGAGCGGCTGCTTGCAAAACGTAGTGCTGTGCTCCCCCTCTAGGTACACTACTGTTGCCACCCCCACTACACCCACTGAGGCCCCGGCCAAATGTGCAGCTATTCTGTGGGGAACACATCTGTGAGACACAGCTGTGGTTTCAACTCACAGGGGACCTGCAACCACACATCCACTGCAATTCAGGGGGCTATTTGTGAAATGAAACTGTGCTAGTTCCTCCTCATCCTTTGGCAGATTTCCTATGCCAGCTGCACTTGCCACCCGAGGGAGCCTCCCCCTGAGGATGTGTCCTTTGGAGGGCAGCAAACACCTTGGTCTTGTCAGTGACTGCAGGGTTCACGTGCTGATTATTTTCGGTGCTTACATCTGAGTAGCCACTATTGAGTTGCCATGCTTAGGATTGTATCAGAAAGTCCCCTTTTCTGCAACAGGTCAGCAAGATCACTGCTCTGCTCCTGGAAAGCTGAAAGCAGAGCAAAGCACATACGCATGCACCATGTGCACACCATGAGTTCATGGAATGTGAAAGAGATCAGGGTGGATCTCTTGGAAGAAGAAACCAAAACAGGAACGTCAGGTGAGGGAGCAAAGCATGCATGCATGTGCACATGGGCAAATATACACATACAAACACAGATGCAGGCAGAGGAAGACAGTTAAGAGTAAATGGAAAAGTGGAGAAGGAAAGATCCTGGTTGGGGGGGGGGAGTAGGATCTTGGCATGCACTACAACCACCATGATCTTCCCCTTCCTACCCCTGAGCTATCCCTGACCTGTCCCACTCCCTGCCCTGATCTACCAATGGTACTACCACTGACTTACCAGCAATGATGAGGGCAGAGATCAATGATGGGGGCAGAGGTATTTCAGTATGCTGCTGTTGCATACACACAGCCTATGGCCATTCGCCATGGCCACCATGGCTCACTGAATGGTGGAGCAGCTGGAGCAGCTTTCCCACCCAGGACACACACTGATGGAGTGCAAGATCTGCATAAGGCCCAATAGAACGGGGCCAGGAATGATTTGACTGCAAAGGTTCCCATACCAAATGTCTGATTTTTCAAAAAAAAAAAAAAATCTATTCCCTGTGGGTGAGGAGAAAGTGGGTAAAAATCAGCCCCAGTTCAGGTTGAGAAAGACAATGTACCTCTCCAAAACAGAGTACATCAGAAAGAACAAGCAAAAGTGGCATTTGCTTGTCAGTTACCAAAATTGTGGACCTTCTGGAAACTAACTGGATTGAATGACTAGTGGGAAACAAATTTGCTGAGAGCAATAAAAACATGTTTATGGCATCTGCTGAGCTCCCATAGTGAAAGCCACAGTTTACACTGCCAAATTACACCGCAGCTCATGTAGACAACTTTATGCTGGTATAGTCTCCACCCTGCACAGACAACTTGGCTCACACTAGCCTTTCTCTAGAGTGTGAGCCAAATGGTCTGCGCAGGGTTCTGACAGTCATTCCTGATTGTACTTTTTCCATGTGAACCAGCCCATTATATTAAGCCTTTATTTCTGAGGTTTTTCCTGAGTTCTAAGATATGAGAAGCACTGGGTACATGGCCAATGAGTATGGAGGGAGGGCATGGCTACCTGACATGTTCCTCTTTGCCTATAGTGCCCTAACTTATGAAGATGACTTGAGTTTTCTGTTCCTGCTATGTTAGTTATATTGAATAACTAGCTTTTATGTACCCGGCTTCGCCCGGGTGTTTATATGTCCCATCACTGAGCCCCCCCCCCCCACTCACCAGGCATACAGATGGCCCTGTATAAGTTTACCTGCGGGAAACCTATTTGAGCCAGGGTGTTTATATGTCCCATCCTTGACCCCCCCACTCACCAGGCATACAGATGGCCCGTTTATATCTCCCATCCCTGACCCCCCCACTCACATGTGTGCCTGGGTGTTTATAAGTCCCATCATTGACCCCCCCCCCCCCC
>JAJKFI010000046.1:7851078-7868677 GCA_029204185.1 Lerista edwardsae
GTTGATATGTCCCATCCCTGACCCCACCCCCACTCACATGTGTGCCCGGGTGTTTATATGTCCCATCCCTGCTGCTGTACTGTTTCTGTTCCTCTAGATGTAGCAGCACTCTGTTTCATATCCTGTAGTTGTTTGTGAGGCTGCTGTACTGTTTGTGTTGCTCTAGATGTAGCAGCCCTGTCTCTCTTATCGTGGAGTCTTTTGTCACGCTGCTGTACTGTTTCTGTTGCTCTAGATGTAGCAGCTCTGTGACGTGGCGTTGCAAGTTGTTGTTGTTGTTTCCTCAGGTGTTTCCTGTGTACGCTGTTGTTTCATCTTTGTAGCCTTTGGTTGCACCTGCCCAATTGCCTTACGTTACACAGTGAAAGTAAACTTTCAGAGAGAGCAACAGCCACAGCACCTTGTGCCAAGTGTCCTCTGCCAAGCAGGGACCGCCCACATGTCCACAGAACACATTGTATCGGTTTGCCTGCGTGAAACCTGTTTGCTGTTGTTTGTCTTCAACTGTCAAGAGTTCAGTTGCTGCCTGAAGATTCCGCATGTCATTTGCATCTCATCATGACATCACCAGAGCCTCGGAATGTTCGGCTCAGCCCATAGCCGTCCATAGAGAACCACAAATTCGCTTGTACCCGCGCCCGTGGGGGCGCGATCCGTTCCAAAACCATGCAGCGATGGTTTCGGGGGGCCAAGGCACCCGCGTGCCAAGTTTGGCGCGAATCGGTCCAGGCGTTGCGGAGCCTATGTGGAACAAACATACACACACACACACATACATACACACATACATACATACGCTCTTCTTTATATATATAGATAGATATTGAAGGAATAATGTATTTAAGAAATGATTAAGAACTGAAATTCAGCCTTTAAGATGTGCACCAGTAATGATCAACTGCTACGTTTTTCACAGAAAAACAACACAGAGACATGATATGGCTAAATAGTGGCCACTAGTACATCCTGTGTCACATCCAGAGTTTGGCTTTTGTGAATGGAAGTGCACTCCATGAACATAAGCTACCTCTATGAATGGGAAGGAGCATGAGGGCGTAGTCCTACCCAGTGCCGGAATGGCAAGGCCAGCACCATATCCAATGCTGGGTTGGGGAGGCTGGAACCTCCCTGCGGCAAGGGAATGTTCATTCCCTTAACGTAAGGGAGGCTCCAGCCTCCCCTATGTGCTCCTCGGATCTGCGCCCACTAAAGAGCGGGCGCAGATCCAAGGAGACTGCGCGGCCCGAATTAGGGCCGAATCCATGTCCTGCCCTAGTCCCGCCCACATTCCGCCCTCCTCCCACCAACCCCCAAGGCATGCTGTCATGGCGCCTCCCTTGCACCAGCTGGCTTCGGCCGGTGCAAGGGAGGCGTTGCGCGGGTGCTACAGGGCCAGCGCTGCCAGCAGCGCCGGCCCTGTGGCCTTAGCGCAGATGTGGGGCAGCTGATTGGCACCCCTGCATCAGCGCTAAGCGTGCAGTGTTGGCGGAACCCTGTTGTGTCGATGCTGCACGAACTGTAGGATTGAGCTGCCCGTAGCATGCAAAGGCTCCCTTCGCTTGTTCCAGAGCCCTTTGTGCAAGCAAAACGGTTCTTTCATTCTCAGAGGGAACTTCTGTTCACAGAGTGTGCTTCTGTTCATGGAAGTGTTACACTGGATGTGACCCATGAATATCCAAACTTGCAGAATGAGTCTTAGCGTGATGTAATATAGGAAGACACAGAAAATGTGTAAAGTGTCTGGTGAATGGACCTTTGCCAGCTATTGTCATATTAAAGGAAACAAATATTTCTGACACATACTAAAGGAAGTTCAGTTGAGTTTTAAAATTTTACTAATTAGAAATTAAGAGCAATACTGCCATTTTAAGATAATTTTTTTCATCCTCCCCATCAGTAGGAGTCAAATTTCTATATATCACAACAATATTTTCACTGTGAGCCTGCATCATCCACTTGAGGGTTCTCAGTTCCTTTTGTTTTTTTAATCATACTCTAACACTGTCACATTATAAGGTTAATAAAGTGTACCAACTCTAGGAAGACTGTTACCAGCAATTATTGCTGTTGTGATGTGGCATTGTGCTTATCTTGTATACATTTAACTTTTACATAGAACTGTCATCAGTACATACAACATTTAATGGCTCCATTACTTTTTAATGTACACCTGTGTGATTGAGGGAATCAGTGGTGTACCTTGGGGGGGGGGGTCAAGGGGGAAAACTCCCCCAGGTGCCAGGCAGGGAGGGGTGGCAAAATTCCCCCATCCCAACCTCAGTTATACACCCCATCACCACTCTGCTCTGGGGGCCACCCTCCTCCTGCTTTTCTTTTTTTTAACAGAGGGGGAGGGTGGCCTCCTGAGGGTCTTCTGAGACCAGGGAAGCCACACACAACCTCCCCAGCCCTCAGAAGGCCTTTTGGGGGCTGAAAACCTTCACTTCATATTTTCAACTAAAAACCGAAAGTGACCATTTTTGGCTTCCAGACAACCTTAGAAGGCATTCTGACAGCCAAAAATAGCCACTTCTGGTTTTCAGCCGAAAACAGGAAGTGATGATTTTCAGCTCCCACAAGGCCTTAGAAGTCCCTCAGTGGGCCAAAAATAATCACTTCAGGAGATGATTTTCTGCCTTCTGAGGGCCAGGGAAGCTGTGCGTGGACTCCCCAGCCCTGAGAATGCCTCTGGAAGAGGCAGCAGGTGCAGGGGTGCACCTGCAGGTGGGGGCACACACCTGGAGGTGTGCCCCTGGGCACCAACTCCCTCAAGAATGGTGGGAATGAATGACACAAATTGACTAAATTTAGTGAATGCTAGATATTCTGCTAAAATGGTAGCAGAAACTCTGAAAACACAGATTTACAGGCCAGTCCTAACTAGCGCTGGTGCAGTGGGGCCACACATGCTGTATCCAGTACTGGAAAGGAGCAGGCTGGAAGTCTCCTTGGGGTAAGGGAACATTTCCCTCACCCTCTGTAGAACCCCAGTCTGTGCAATGGGGCTACTTGGGTCTTTGCTAGCAAAATTGCTAGTTCAAGTCAGTGGTGTCATCCAAATTATTTAGGAACAGGTACTCACTTTTGATTGGCATTTGTCGGGGTCCGTCCACCAGAAGTGACGTAGTAAGCCGGAAGTGATGTCGTGGCAGGAAGTGAGGTCATAGCCAGAAGTGATGTCATGGCAGGAAGTGAGGTCATAGCCGGAAGTGAGGTCATGGCAGGAAGTGAGGTCATGATTGTTGCCATGGATGTGATCATGTTTGTAATAACTTCAGCTTGTGGTTAGTGTTGATTTAACTTCTATTGCTTTGCTTTCTAGAGATGTGTATATATATTTTGCTTCAACTGTTCCCTGGTTAAATAGCAGGCTAGACTGTACTAGATTGGGAGCCCTTTTGGGACAGGGAGCCATTTAACTTTAATGTTAAATGCAAGGAGCCGGCAAGGAGCAGGTGGGGGAACGGGCAACCAAAAAAAGACCGCGTGGGGGCTGGGGCTGGGGGGGAGGCTGCAGGAGGAACCGGGACGCAGGATCTGCGCGGCTGGAGGGAGCGGGAGCCCCAGGCAGCCTACCTTCTCATGCTTGCTGCCTTATTCCCGGGTCTCCCTCACTGCTGCTGCTGCTGCCACCTCCAGTCCCCTCGCTCCGCTGCTGCCACTGCTGCCGCTGCTGCTGCCACCACCATGCTGCCTGCCTTCCTGCTTCCTCACAGAAAGTGCAGGCAACAGCTGCGGGCGTGCAGTACGCATGCGCAGCTGCTGAGCCAACCAGCCGACGGGGCCAGCTTCGAGTGGGCGGGGCCAGCTCAACTTTTAGGAACCGGTACTCACGTAGTGGTGCGTAGTGGGTGCATGACATCACTGGTTCAAGTCCAAGAAGCCTTGTGTTGGGCTTTTAGGCCCATGAGGGGGAATAGGTTTTCTCATACGCCAGCACCACCGATCCTGCCCCTCTCCTAGGCTTGATCCACTCATCCCCACCCCCTTCTGTCCTCTTCCACCCCACTGGTAATCAGGGTCTGTTACCATTCCCTATTAGGGATGCAAGAATTGAAGCTGGGGGGGGGGGTCTCAATAATGTTTTTAAGATGTTGTTTCTTTCTGGGTAGTATTAATCAAGGTATTACTATATTGTGACTTTTTTTTCAATTCTTTCTTTCTAGACCATGTCTAAGTTCATAAAGACCTCTTCTTTGCCTCCCTTAGTTCAAAACCCAACCCTTCACCCTTTCTTTCCAAAACTGAAAAAGCCCCTAATTGTTTTGAAAGGCATTATTTGCCATTGCCATAGAATAGATATCTTGTCCCTCTTCACCCCTGCGCAGTGTCTTTTCTAGTGGCTGTTCTGGTGGTGTTCTGCATTTTTTAAGACTGTGAGCCCTTTGGGACAGGGAGCCATTTAACTGGCTTTGTGTTGAAAAGCGGCATATAAATACGATTGATTGATGTATTCATATCTGTAATCCTATCTTACACACTGAAAACAAACACCTCAAGATAGAAATATTTCTATAAGCCTTCCCCACCATTTTCCCCCCAAATTAAAAAGTCCCTGATCACTTTGGCAGCCCATGTTTGTACCTTCTCGCACCATATCCTTTTGGCACAAACAGAACCACACCCTGTTCTGTCTCCACTGCACACAGGCTAGGCTGCCCTCCTTAGGAGGGTGTCACAGTGGCGTATCTAGGGTGTTGCGTGGGGTGGCAAGAGCCATGGGCGCCATTTCCTAGGGGGCGCCTATGGCCCTTAGCCCCCCCCCCCACAGCACCCAAGAAGATGCCTGAGTCGCGCCTGAGGGAAACCGGGGAGGAGCCAGGGAGGCACATGGCTTCCCTTAGCCATGGCTTGGGTTTTTCCTGAGCGGTGGCCAGGAGATGCCGCGCCCCCTGGCTCTGCGAACCTGGGAGGCGCGCGGTGTCTCCTGGCCGCTGCTCATGGCCAGGAGACATCGCGTGCCTCCCCATTCGCAGAGCCAGGGAGGCGCGCGTCTTCCCTCGGCCGCGGATTGGGTTTTGCCCGAGCCCCCCCCCCCCGGTTTGCAGAGCCGGGGAGTGCACGGCGTCTCCTGGCCACCACTTGGGCAAAACAAGGAGGCGGGGGCTTGGCTTCTTCCTGCCGTGTTGGCTGACATGGCAGACAGAAGCTCCCCCGCAATGTCATGACGTCACAATGTTGTGACAATGTTGTGACATCATGACGTTGCATGCCATGGGTGCGGTTTCGCCCTGGTACGCCTCTGGGGTATCAACAGAAGCTAGTAGATGTGTCACTTTATCCATGATCTCAGGTCTGGCTGTTCCAAGCATTCTTTCAGCAATCTGTACACAATGCCTGGTTCTCTTTCAGCAGGCCCATAGAGAGAAAGCGATAAGAGGACAAAGAGAAGCCGGACAGGAGGGATCAAAGAGAACAAAGAAAAGTGATAAGTGCACTGCAACTTCTTTCAGCTGCAGGAAGTGCTATTATAGCTGCACAGCCATAAACCTTACAGAGAACAGTGGGAGGATTGGTCGCCTTCCTTAAGGTTCTTCCAGTGTTCTTCAATGCGCCAGCCTGGCTGAAAAGGAAATACTTCCTCTCTTCTCCCCACACACCATGCTGCTTCCACTAGAATAGCATTTCTCAATTGGTGGCATGCAAGGAGTATGGGGGGTATGCACAGCACCTCTGGATACCTTCCGCCCAGCAGCTGTGCCCATGGATGCAATACAACAAACAAGGGTAGGAGCCTCCTCTTGCCGGGCAGAGCTCCAATGTGTGGTTTTCAACCCTCCTACCCACTCTAAGACCTCTTGGCAGCAGGCCTCCCAAACTGGAAGTAACTAGCAATGACTTCTGGTGGTACACAGCATGATAGGTGGACACACACAAAATGGCACATTGTTTCAGCAATGTTGAGAAATGCTGCAGTAGAAGCATCTAGCACAGTGGTTCCCAAACTGTGAGTTGGGACCCACCAGTGGGTTGGGTCCCAATTTTTTTTTTTTTTGGGGGGGGGGGGGTTTCACAAAACTGGCAAGCTGATACTGACAAGGAAAATGTATTGAGCCCTATAGAAAGGGAAATGGAGCAACACATGCAGTTTACTCCCAATTAGGCTACTGTATTTTGGCTCTTATGCAATCCCCTGCACTGGCCTTGGAGCATCGCAAACATTCCATAAGGCACGTCTGCACCACTCCAGTGCAGGTTAGGCTGGCACGCCAGTCTGCCTGGGCCAAGACACAGCAGCAGGTAAGCAGGTAAGGCCAGCAGAGTTTTAGACTGGTGCAGAGGGAGGGCAGGGTAGGAGGACTGGGGCAGGTTGAGGGCAGAAAGACGGCAGACCCATGGGTGGGCTGGCCGGGGCAGGGGGGGGGTACCAGGATCAGGCACTTATGCCGGATTTTAACCCCAATCAGCCCTACAGCAATTTTGCTGGCACAGTTCCAAATAGCTCTACAGGGGCTACTGGGACTTACTCCGGGGTAAGGGGATAATAATCCCTTACCCCAAGGCAGCCTCCAACTGCTGTCTAACTTGTGCTGGATACAGAGCCGGTTAGGATTGTGCTGTTAGTCGTATAAAGCTAGGTGAGTCCTAACAGAGTGCCATTTTTTTAAAAAAAAAATGGGCCCCAGTGATAAACAGTTTGGCAGCTACTGATCTACCTTATAAAGGGCGAAGGGGTGTGTGACTTGGTGTTGGGGAGGGTGACAAGAGATTGGGGGAGGGAAGCTGGCAATATTTCTCTCGCTAACCTGATTCTAAATTGGAGATGGAGACAAATTTGGGGGCTGAAAAAGCTTCCCTCTTTTTTGAGGCGGGCTTCTATAAACTACCAAAGGTCTTCTCCAAGTCTGAGCATGAAAAATTTCACTAGACACTCTAATAATGACAGATGGGCTCTTCTTTAACACCTCCCAAATGAACCTAAGATTGTCAGGAACTTTGTGTCTCATTCTGGTTCTAAGCAGTGGCGGTGTATAATCCCACGCCTAATTTGGCCCAGGTAGGCTGATCTTCTTTTGCATGGAGACACACGTGTGACTATGCAGTGAGAGGAATAGGGAAAAGTGCTCATCAATTATCATTCCCCCAATTGCTTCCTACTCTTTGTTTGGACATAAAGAGTAGCAAGTGGGGGACGTATATACCACCCTATCTTTACCCAAAGCTGGTGTTAGCACAGCTTTATTTCTGTGAATAATCAGATGCCATCTTTCTTGTAGATGTTACACTTTATTAAAATCTAATATATTTTAAACTGTTGCATCCTATGGCACTCTATGATGTTTTAGAAGGATAGCTGTGTTAGTATGTAGCAACAAGTACCTTAAAAATTAACAAATTTAACATACGTTTTCTTGGTCTATAGTCCTCTGGAGGCAGATATGCACAGAAAAAAACCTGAAAATAGCACAGTGAATTTGGAAGAGGCAACGAAACAAACAAATTTCATAACAAACTTAAAAGCATGTAGGATGAACATTGATGACAACTCACAATTAGTGACCACAATGCACAATTAGTGACCACAACAAATGATACCATAGCAATGCTAATTAACTACATAGCAGACTAATGTCATAATTGAGACCCGGTGAAATTAACAGCCAAGCCTAAGCATGTCTAAGCATGTCAGAACTAAATCACATTGGGATCAATGAAACCTACTCCCTGATAAGCATGTGTAGGATTGCAGTTTCATTCCAAACTCAGCTTTCTCTCAGGGCACAATCCTAACCTGGAGTTAGGTCAGCACAGTTAGGCCAGCAAAGTTTGCTGGCACAAGGGACATCATAAAGTATGTTTGCACCACTCTCAGAGTCAGAGAGGCCAGCACACAGACGTGCGCCATCCTCCCTGACTCTGAGATTAGTCCAAACATGCTTTACAGTGGCCCTTGTGCCAGCCAAATTTTGCTGGCCTAACTGTGCCAGCCTAACTCCAGGTTAGGATTGTGCCCTCTATCTAGTCTCCCTTTGAAGTACTGGTATGTCTGTTGGAGGAGAAAGGCCTGGGATACTGGCCTGAGAATTCTGGAAATGCAATTATCCACATTAAATGAAATGGAGCATACTCTTTATAGCCTCTCCACAGATCTGTGATAGATATTAGCCTCCATCATCATAGTCTTCTGTGGTTCTTTTTCTTTTCATAGTTAGATACAGGCATGCCCCGGTATCTGCTGAGGTGCCATTCCAGACACCCCCGTGGATACCTGAAACCGTGGATACTGGGGGTGCCTTTTTAAAGATAGGGGAACATCAGTGGTTTTGCTGCAACAAGGACAAAAGAAATGTATTTAATGTTTCCCTATCTTTTAATAGGCATTCCAATATCCATGGTATCCATGGTTTACTGAAACTGTGGATACCGGATCAGTGGATACCAGGGCACACCTGTATTGATTTGCAAAGATCTTTGGTGCATGCATACTTGTCAGCAGTGAAATTAATTAATATTTGTGCCAACATTTGTGAAAGTTGGGGAGCTTGGCTCTGTAAGATTTAAAGATGGATTACATTCTGTTTGTCTACTTTTTGCTTCCCCCCTCCCTTACTCTTGGGAGACCTTCTTAAAGTGTTTACACATGCCTTTTCTCATAATGGCACATAACCTTGGGGCACAGGAGAAATAATCAGCTCAGTGTCAGCCTTGAATTTGAAAAATGGCTCTGAGTTCAAAGAAGACATCCTGAACTCGCTAAAAGATTTCCTGTGGCTGAAGCAGCCAACTTTGTTTCCTGTTAGTGTTTATAATTGAGTTAGATGGATATACAGCACTGAACTGAAAAATAGCTGCCACCAGTTTGCGGTTGGTTGCAAAGAGTTACTGTCAAACATAGGTGCCGACTTTGTGGGTGCCAGGGGGCAGAGGGCACCCACAATAATTTCTTGTGTGGGCTCAGCCTCCCCCATAACAGCCCCCCCCCAAAGATCAGAGCACCTCCATGTCCACGCAACCCTCGGCCTGGTCCCGCGGGTAAACCTACCCAAATTCCATTTGGCCTCTCCAGTTTGTTGCAGTGCTGGAAAGCATATGTTCCAACACTCCTTTTCATTGGTCACAAGGCTAATATGGGCTTTGTATTGGTTTTTATTTCTCATAGGTCCCGCCTGTTGCATGCTGATTGGATTCAGTGATTGGGTTGGGAGAACACAGACAAGATTGTTAATTCACAGCCAGCTGGCCAGCAACACTTAAAAAACAGTCCTGCTTGTGTGCTGTGGTTAGGAGGGGGCTGGAGGGCTGGCCCAGGGCTTACTGGTGTTCTTTGCAAGAGATGGTGGGAGCAACAGAAGGCAAGCGAGAGATGGCAGGAGCAACAGAAGGTGAGCAAGGGACGATGGGAGCAACAGAGGGTGAGGGAGAGATGGCGGGAGTGACAGAGGGTGACTGAGAGATGGCAGGAGCGACAGAAGGCAAGCGAGAGATGACAGGAGTGGCAGGGCGAGGGAGAGATGGCTGGAGCGACAGAGGGCAAGCGAGAGATGGCAGGAGCGATAGAGGGTGAACGAGTGATGGCAGGAATGACAGGGCAAGGGAGAGATGGTGGGAGTGACAGAGGGCAAGCAAGAGGTGACGGGAGTGACAGATAGCGAGCAAAAGATGGCAGGAGCAGCAGAAGGCGAGCGAGAGAGCAGCAGAAGGTGAGTGGGAGTTGGCGGGAGCGACAGAGAGCTAGCGAAAGATGGCGGGAGTGATAGGGCGAGCGAGATATGGCAGGAGAGAGAGAGGGTGAGCAAGAGATTTGAAGGTGCCATTTTACTGCTGTGTGGGCGTGGCTACATCAGGGGTGTGTACATCAGGGGGTGTGGCTACACCAGCGTGGCTGTGTCAGGGGGTGTGGCTATGGGCACCCCTCCATGTTGTACTCAAGTTGGCTCCCCTGTTGTCAAACAGGTAAGAGTTCCTAATAGTTAACTGTCAAACAGGTCACTGTCAAACAGTAATAAGAAAAATGGGGTCCCCTCAAGACAGTCCTTGCATTAAAAAAAGTAATAAAGCACTGTTTCTTCAATGTGTGTTTGGTATGTCATTTCTTCAGCAAGAGTCCTCATCACATCTACTCTTTATGCCACACTTTCCAAAAGCATTCATGAATAGTGTTATTCCCAGCTGATCTGCTCATGCTGGATTAAGAGGTGACCTGCATCAGCCACAAAGAGTAAGGATAACCAAGGGGATCTCTGCAGGCCCAAACCTGCTGTCAAAGGGCATTCCCTCCAGCCTATGATCTCCAGGACCTTCTCACTCCACAAATACCTTAGCCCAGTGGTTCCCAAACTGTGGGTCATGAGCCAATTTCAGGTGGGTCGCGACGCACCTAGGGCAGCCATATTGAAAATATGGGAAGATGGGATGCTGGAAAGGGGTAGGGAAAATATGGGAAGATGGGATGCTGGAAATGGGGAGGGCTGTGTGGTGGTTTTGCTTGTGTCAAGGTTGTAAAAAGGCTTTTTTCTTTCTGATTCACTTTGCTCTTGGAAAATGGCTGAGAAATAACCCAATTGATTGCTGCAGTCATAGGAAAGCAGCAGGCTCAAGTGTCACAATAATGGTACTTCTGGCCATGACATCACTTCTGGTGGGTTCTGGACAGACTGTCATTCTAAAAAGTGGGTTCCGGTACTAAAAAGTTTGAGAACCACTGCCTTAGCCACTTTCTGTCCCCAAAGAACTCACAATCCAAAAAAATGCAGAACACTGGCAAATAGCTACTGCTAGCGTTTATCTTGTCAAGGATTCAAATGTCAGCAGTGATCAGCCAGAAGTCTTCGGAAATCTCTCAAGTAAACAGCATAAAGAACATATTCTTTCCCATTGTTTGAACTCAGCATGCAGAATTCAGGCACAGGATGCCTGTGAACCATATAATAGTCTATATCTTAGCTTATAGAGATCGCTTCATTTCTCAGTTTGAAATCTGTGGTTGAACAAAACCAGGAAGCTTCTATTTAGCACAGCATGAAGGGGGGGGACCAAAGGGAAAGGAATAGTTGGCGACATTACTTATTTATTATCCTTCCTTATTTGTTCACTGTCCAATTCATCATGTTTGTGGATTGTCTGAACCTGGACACTGTTATAAACTGAACTTCACTAAGGAACTTTTTAACGGAGTGGCATTATAGTCCTTGATGTTTTATCTTCATTTCCTGTTCTACTTTCCCCTAACATATAATTTACCTTTTCATTACCATGGTACACCCCTGCTAACTGGGCAAGAGGCACTTTTTCAAGTGGTGTCCTCTTATATTTAGCAGGGGGAGAGCAATTGTCCCTCTTCACCCCAGCACAGTGTCTTGCTCGTGGCTGTTGCTGGTGGTGTTCTCCATCCTTTTAGATTGTGAGCCCTTTTGGGACAGGGAGCCATTTAACTTTAATGTTATTATTTGCCTGTAAACCGCTTTGTGAACTTTGTGTTGAAAAGCGGTATATAAATACTAGTGATTGATTGATTGATGGTAAACAGAGCCAGTGCTTTCACTTCAGTGAGATTCCCAACCACTACCTCAAAATCGCCTTCCTGATGAGTCATAATGGCACTGCCTCCTGTTCTCAAAGAACAAACCACATCCTTCTACAGAGGTTCTTGGAGCAGGCATAAAGTTAGGGAGAAGAGCTAAACAGCAGAGAAGAGTGGCAAGTCCTTTTTGTGCTTGTTGGAATGTGCTTTTTGTGCTTGAATCTCACAATGTGCAAAGAAATATTTTCAAAAAGTGGTTCACAGTATATGCAGAGTGTGTCAAGTTTCCCACTAAACCACACCTAACCCTATGTCTAGGTAGATATTGGCACTGAAACCCTGAGCAATCTGCAGTATATTGGCAAGGATTTCTGATTCCTAATTGTTTAACAAGCACAACAAAAAGGAGTGCAGATCTATGGACAAGACAGGAGAGAGTCCTTAGTTGTGAAACAGAACTTCGTGATTAAGAGCATGGAAACAACTTACCATTCCTCCAATAACAAGTTAGAAATCTCTCTCTCATAGCTGGCCTTGCGCAAATTCTTTTTACAGTTAGTGTTCCTTTCTTGTAAAATAAGAGTATCAATGGCTGTTTTTGATTCAGGTGTTTCTGCAGGTCTGATGGCTAGTTTTAGCGTTGCGTATGTTTGCATCAGACTAACACAGAAGTTGATTTGTACTTGTATGCAAGGATATCCCAAAGGGGGGGCAGTGACATTAAGGGGCAAAACGCTCCCCCTCACCTTCAGAGCCATTCACTGCTCAGAGGCTAGGAGGCTTTGCTATTCCAAGCTGCAAATGGCTCTGGAGGCTAGGGGTAGGGGCCACTTACACAGGAGGTCAGGCTTCTGCAACAGGTAGCATCCCCCCCCCCACCGGCGGGATACAGTACCATGTCCACTTTGACAGGTACTTGGCTCCACCTCCTGATTCTCCCTTTTCCATCAAGCTCCACCCAGGCGCGTATCTTACCTGTAGCACCCCATGGCACGAGCCATGGGGCACGGGGCAGTGGCGGGGCGCCACTGCGGGCGATCCGGGAGAGACTGCGCGGTTTCTGGCCCGCCCACGCCTCCCTTACGCTCTGAAATAGAGTGTTTCTGGGGTTTCTGCGCGGGGGCGGGGCAACATGGGGGGCGCATGGTCAGCGCCTGCCATGGGGCGCGCTCCCGGCCCGGACCGCCACTGGCTCCACCCCTACCTGCTACTTTGCTCTTGGCTCCAATAGGCTCTAGCAGCATCTAAACATGTAAATCTGGCTAAAGCTTGAAATTTGGCCCAGCCTTGAGAACAGTTTTCATAGCTGTCATATCCATTACAAGTATTGTCTTGACATGACTGAGCATGTCTACTCAGAGTAAGCCCCACTGTGTTCAACTGGGCTTACTTCGAGGAAAGCAGCAGCCTTCGACTCCTAGCTTTCCCGTTCCAAAGGTTCGAGATCCAGGTTGGGTGGACGGGTGCGCTAAAACAAAAATCATCAAAGCCGAATAAACGCACATCGGAGTGTTCGAGCCGATTTACAGCGAGGGGGAAGTAGCAACTGAACCCCGTGGAACTTCAGAGTAACTAGTCAGACAAGCGCTCCGGAACACCAAAAGGATTCGTGGTGGCGCGGTTTGGTTTGCGCGCGCACACCTACGCAGCCTTTCCCTCAGTACAGTCCAAACAGGCAGGGCTGCCCTGCCTGTGACTGTAAGACAGCACGGCCACTAGTTTTGCCCCAAGCCCTGCTGGCAGCTTTCTGTAGAACCTGAAAGCACCGGCCTATTCGTCGCGTGCGTGCGGATGGGTGGAGGAGACCTGGCCTGTGTGCTCTTCTCACCCCCGCGCGCGCGCTCCACCGGGTTCAGCAGCGCCTACCCACGCCCTTTTCAGGACTTCGCGGTGCCCTTTCGCGGACTTCATTCTCAGAACCGCGGCTTCTTCCCCCTACTCTCAGGCCAGCGGCGCGAACTGACCGACTCCCGAGAGCCCCACACGTAGCGTGGCGGCCCCAGGCAGCTGTCCCCGCCTTCGCTCTCCTCGCGCTTCCTGGCACTCGCTCGCTCGCTCGCTCTGACTCCTCCTCCCTCCACCGGGCCAGTGGCGCGCCGCTCCGTGGTTCCTCCGACTCGCAAAGGGGGGCTTAACCCTCGGATTTTGCCCCTGCCCCTCGCCTTCCAACTTCGCTAATGTTTAACCGGGAGCTGCTGACCGAAAACTTCGGAGCGTCCCGTTCCCAAGTGCGCCTGCCGCTCCTTTCTCGCCCCCGCGACGGCTCCGTGCAAGCCACCAGCTGCCTGAAGCTGCCCGCAATGAAGGTTAGTGAATTCCATCGGTTAAAACGTGATTCTTTGGCACGGAGAGCTGCAGAAAAGGGGATCCCTTTGCGGGTAGCGCTTTCCCTCTCACGGTGCAGGGACTATTATCCAGGCACGCGGCGTTCCCAGTACACCGTTCTCAGATTGGTCGACCAACTTTGGATCTGACGAAAGACGTTTGTAGATGGATCGCAGGAACAGATTTACTATTCCTGTCGCTCTTAAAGGGGCCAGGGGCTCGAGGCTGCCTCTGTTCCACCCACCTCATACAGACATGCCTTTTTCACTGGCATGCTGACAGAGGCACAGTCATCTTTCTTGGTGCCAATGAAAACACCCTGTATTTATCGACAGGAGTCAATCCTGGCCCTGGTGCCAAAATAAAGAAGGAAGTACTTTCTGAACATATGCAAAGCACACCTCTAACTCTAGTTAGACAGCCTCCTTCCCGCATCTGGATGTATGAGGGATGACATTGTCTTTTCTAGTGGCTGTTACTGGTGGTATTCTGCATTTTTTTCCCTTAAGATTGTGAGTCCTTTTGGGACAGGGAGCCAAAGGATTAACTTTATCATTATTTTTGCCTGTAAACCACCTTGTGAACTTTGTTTGGAAAAGCAGTATACAAATGCGATTGATTGATTGACTTGAACCCCAGTTCATTTCTTAACAATTAGCTATGCATTGCAAAGATCAACTTGCGCCTCAGTTCATTTTTCAACAATTAGCCATGCATTGAAAGATTAATTTCTTTATGTACACTTTCATAAAAATGGGAACATCACATGTTCAGGTCGTTTTCATGCAAGCCCTTGCAAATAGCTTTATAATCTTTCTTGTGCAGTTTGTACCATGTGTGAACATGAGAGTCCTACTGGATCACAACATATGATTCAGCATCCAGCCTGATGTGTTTAGGAAGCCTGCTAGCAGGGTATGAAAGTGTTAGGCAATGTGCAAATTCTGTTGGCTATTCATAGCACCTTGTGTTCAGGGAAAGTATACCTTTATGCAAAATATTGTTAATGCAAGATAGAACACAGAACAGAGTCTGAATGTACATTTTAGGCATTAAAGGGCACATTCCTAACCTGCAATGGAATAGGCCTGCCAACTGTATCCTGCATAGATTAGGATCATGCTAAAGTGCAACTCAGAGTATGGGGATTTTATTCCCCTTTTCGCATATTGTGCACCAGCCAACCCTATGGAGATACTTAGATCTGTGCCCACAGGTTAGGGACGGGTTAGAATCCGGCCTAGGTCACCCAGGCTGGTCTGACCGTCCCTCCCAGGCCCAATCAGCCTCCCAGAACACCCTCTCTCTGTCCAAAAATGCCTCTGTTCTGCCCTCCCACAACCCTCTCCTGGCCTCTGTGCTAGCCTGCCCAGGCAGACATAAACTCATCCTGACCAGGTGTATCTGGGCCAGCAGACACCTTTGCGTTGGCCCAGCCTACTCCTCGTGAGTATCTGCAAACATGCTTTATGGCATGTTCGTGACACTCAGGAGCTGGCACAAGGGACTTGTGCTGGTTTGAGGGGGGGGCAGGATTGCAGTATAAATTCCACATTCACCTAGACTGAGCTGAACCTATGCAGACTTAGGTTCATCTGAGCCCACAGAAATAAATGTTTGCAGTGTGATCCTATGCATATCTACTTAGACAAAAGGCCCACTGAGTTCAATAGCACTTTCTTTCAGGGAAGTATGTATAGGATCACAGGCTGAAATCCTTTATGCCAGTGGTATTCAAACATTTTAGACCGGGACTCACTTTTTAGAATGGCACTTGTGTCAGGATCCACTGGAATTGATGTCGTGGCAGGCAGTGACATCATCAAGCAGGAAGTTTTATTATTAACATAATAAAATGACACTCCTGAAATGTAAATTGGCATTCTTGGACCGCAGCAATTGTACAACCATGAAACATCCCTGACAGAAAGCAAGATTAGGACAGTATTATATGAAAGCACTGAACTAAAAACAAAATTTAAAAAAACAAGCAAACCCTCACTTGAAAATTCAAACTGTTAACACTCACAAAAGGAATATAACAAGGGTAATGCCTGCAATTTCCAAGATGGCTGCTCCCAGCTTTCCGCAACCCACCTGATATCAGGATGTGACCCACCAAGTGGGTCCCGACCAGCGGCGTCATGCAGCTGGAACGCTGGGCGGGAGGAACGGGTGAGCGGCAGCCCGCCCATTGCGTTCTGGTCCGTTTCGCTGTCTTCCCCGCCCGCGGAACGCCCAGCATTCCGGCTGCATGACGCCGCTGGTCCCGACCCACAGTTCGAATAACACTGCTGTATGCATTTACTAAGTAATGAAATTACTCCCTTAGATTCCATTATTCACCCCATCTAGTGGCTGAATGTGGTATGCGATGATGACAAACCTTTTGGTCTCACTGTGTCAACACTTAGGAAAATGCTTAACTTGGCTATGCTGGCATGTCGCACCCTTCTCAAACAAAAGAGAAACAATTATTTATAATCATTTATTTTAAAACAAAAAATACATCCAATCATGTGTGGTGCTATGTATTACATAAAGAAACATCAAAAAATGACAAAAATTAAGAATGAGTAAAACAAACTCATTTTTGGTCAAATATTGGTGAATGCTGGTGTGTTACCCCAAATATTATGGTGTGTCATTTTTGACATGTGTGTTGTAGGTGTGCCATCATTGGTCTATACCAGGGGTCAGGGAACTTTTTTACCTTTTACCCCAAAATATATTTAGATACGGCGACGTTACCCCGGTTCCCCGACCATTGCTCTAAAGGAAATGAATACGCCAGCACAAATAAGGTCCTCCACTATCCCAGCGGCCCCTTCTCCGAGTGTGAGGTAATGGGGGAGGAATGTGCATGCCACTCATCCGACCTCCCACCGACCTCATGAACACCCCAAGGTGCAATGAAATGAAATTCCTGGGGGTAATGGATGGTTGCGCTGCCAAGACACAGCCGGGCATGCATACAGATTCATATGCATGCCCAGCTGTGTCTTGGCAGCGCGACCGTCCATTACCCCCAGGAATTTCATTTTTACCCCATTTGGGGTAATTTACCCCTGTTCCCAGACCACTGGTCTATACCAATACATTCTGGAGAGACAATGGAGAAGCCAACCCCCAGTTGGCTGCCCCTGCGCCTCAGAAGTAATCATCATGTCACAGCAATCATTTTCACTGGAAGCTGCTGGGGCACATCGGTTGCTGGGGCACATCGGTTTGACTCTGTCGAGCCGTTGCTTTGGTGACTACACTGGCTGCCGGTTTTGTTCCGGGCCCAATTCAGGGTGCTAGTTTTGACTTTTAAAGCCCTTTACAGCTCAGGTCCGGGGTATCTGAGGGACCGCCTCCTTCCATATAATCCTACCCGTACTCTTAGATCATCTGGGGGGGCCCTTTTGACTGTGCCGTCAACAGGTGAGAGGGGTGGCGGCCAGGAAGAGGGCCTTCTCGGTGGTGGCCCCCCAACTTTGGAATACCCTCCCCTTCGAATTGAGAACTGCTCCCTCTTTGTTAACATTTCGGCGGGGGCTGAAAACCTTTTTATTTCAAAAAGCTTTTAACTGTTGACAGGCTATATCTTGATTAAATCTTATGATCCACGGGGCTTGTTGTTTTTTAAATTTTAAATTGTATTTTAATATTGTTTTTAAATTTTTTTTAATGTTAAATTCTGTTTTTATTGTTTCTTTTGTTGTAATGCCGCCCTGGGTGCCTTCGGGCAGAAAGGCGGGATATAAATCCAATAAATAATAATAATAATAATAATAATAATAATAATAATAATAATAATAATAATAATAA
>JAJKFI010000046.1:7874092-7898464 GCA_029204185.1 Lerista edwardsae
AACTTTGCTGGCCTAACTGTGCCAGCCTAACTCCAGGTTAGGATTGCACTCTGTCTCAGGGAATCACGTAAAATGCTACAGATTATAAGAAAGAAAAACAGACTGATTTGTTTGAATATATTTTAATATGAGTTATGCCTGCCTCCATTTTGCGTTTGCACCTGCGTTTGCATAGCTTGCAAAATTTTCCAATTTGGCTACTGTCATAAAGCAATATTTAGGAATACATTAAATGTCTTCCCTATCCCTAATTATTCACACACTTCAAAAATCTTATTTTATTAAAATGACAGGCCATACAGCATGCATGCATGTTCAGTAGTAAGTTATTTCAAAGCATTATTGCTCTCTTTATTTTGAAGTAGAGCTTAAAATAAGCAGTAGAGTAGGGAGTGTCTGAAAAAAGGCTTTCAATGAATGTGTATGTTCTTGTACTGTACTTTTGTTCTTACCGTAAAGTAGAAATAACCTTTTACTCGTTAGCTGGTCATCATCTTTTTGCCTTGTTATCAAGATATGACAGGTGGTATTACTGCTGAAAGAAAAACTTTGACTTTTCTTTCTACCAGATGCTTAAGAAAAGTGTTTGTGAAAGACAATAGTGATACTGCAAACAGGTTCCTGAGTCTAAACAGTCTAATTGCAGCAAGCATTATTTTTTTTTAAAATTGCAAATTGTGTATTCAGTATTGGGGCATAAGGCAGAACTGTTTCTGGAATGACACTCAAATAGCAATCTTACCATTTCCTTTGTTCTCCATATCCTGAAGGTAGTCCAGATCCTCGCCGGAAATTTAGTCTCCAGGATTATTTGAGTGGTGATCTTCAATACAAATCATCCAACTTGCGATGGATTTCAGGTAACCAACCTGTGTGCTTCTGAGCTGTGCGAGACAAACGAGAATCGCATGCCGCGTGTTTGCAAATGCATGGGAAACTTGTGCCTTGGTGATATGTGGTTATCATGTGTTTACCATATGTTCAGAGACAGACACTCCTCCTCCAAGCATTATTGTCCATCATAGGAATATGTGGGAGATGTTGGAGCAGGCAGCACAATCCTATGGTGTTGGGCCCCCATTGGAGCAGTGGTGCCAAATTGGCGGCTACTGCAGCCTTAGGGGGTACTATGGGAGAAGGGGTTGTTCGCTGGTCCATCAATGGGCCTCCTCAAGTTGCTGCGCTGCCTAACCCGGAGGATAGGATCCTGCAGTGGAGCCCACCACTGGTCCCACACCCAGCGCTTTTCAGGCTAACCGGCCCTTGTTTTCCCTCCCATTTTCACAAAAGCTTTGTAATGATGGTAAACAGTACAAGAGGACACCAAGTGTGCAATCTTATGCATGTATGTTCAGAAGTAAGTCTAATTGAGTCCCATGGCACTTGCTCCCAGGTAAGAGCCCAATCCTGAACTGACCAGCTCCAGCAAGAGCAGAATTACCAAAATGCTAACCGCTGCATCCTGCAGTACTGGGTAGCCATTGGAGGCTCCTCAGGAGAAGGGGACATTTGTCCTCTTCCTCCAGGGAAAGCCTCTATTTTGCTCACCACCAGCTATTTTGCCAGCGGTGAATTGAACAGCCCCATATCGGGCTGCCCAAGCTACCCCCAGGGATACGATCCGGTGGAGAAACTGGCTCCCCTCACCAAGGTCCTACCCACCTCCCCCCTGCCCCTCACATGTTACCAGTGGCAGCACTGCTGGATCGTGGCCAGCTGGCCACTCACACTGAGGCCTGGCACTGAATAAGCACTGCCCCAGCGCAAGCGTAGAAGTGTCGTGGACGTGCTTTATGGCACGTTCACACTATTTTTGCCAGCACTACCCACGATAAGGGTCTTCTGGATTGGGCCCTAAGTGTATGTAGGATTTCAACCGATCCTTAGTCAGCTATTTTCACCTTCCTGTACATGTGTGTGCGTGTGTGTGTGTGTGTGTGTGCGTGTGTGTGCGTGTGTCTTGCTGCACGTTAATCCATGAAACATCTCATAGATAGAAGTGGGTGAAAACAGGTGGTGGTGTGTGTGTGTGTGTGTGTGTATGGATTTCAATGTTATCCTAAAAAAAAAGTGCTGAAAGTGGTGTGGCTCATCAACTGCCCCTACTCATAAAAAAGGTAAAGGTTTCCCCACAACCGAATGGTCTAGTCGTGACTGACTCTAGGGGGCAGTGCTCATCTCTGTTTCAAAGCCTGTAGAGCTGGCATTTGTCCGAGGACAAGCTTCCATGGTCATATATGGCGCACTATACACTGAGGTGCACGGAACGTCGTAACCTTCCCACTAAAGTGGTATCTATTTATCTACTTGCATTTTTAGGTTCTTTTGAACTGCTAGGTTGGCAGGAGCTGGGACAAGCAACAGGAGCTCACTCCGTCGTGCAGTCTTGAACTGCCAACCTTCTGGTCAGAAAGCCCAGCAGCAGCGGTTTAACCCACTGCGCCACCACATCCCTGCCCCT
Organism: Lerista edwardsae; assembly: GCA_029204185.1. NCBI lineage: Eukaryota > Metazoa > Chordata > Lepidosauria > Squamata > Scincidae > Lerista > Lerista edwardsae. Next base: position 7,876,554 of record JAJKFI010000046.1, read on the forward strand.
ACTCATAGAAACCCCAATTTATCCAATTGTTTCCCATCATAGTTCAGTCATCATCCTGGAATTCTTGCACATTCCAAGCGTCTTGCAGGCAGCTGGAACCAAGCTTCAAAGTACTAACTGGGCAAGAGGCACTTTTTTCAAATGGTGTTCCTCTTTTATTTTGCAGGGGGAGAGTAATTGTCCCTATTCACCCCTGCACAGTGTCTTTTCTAGTGGCTGTTACTGGCGGTGTGCCACTTTTTTTTTAGATTGTGAACCCTTTGGGACAGGGAGCCATTTAACTTTATTATTACTATTTGTAAACCACTTTGTGAACTTTGTATTGAAAAGTGGCATATAAATGCTGTTGATTGATTCATTGATCGACTATTCTTTTTTTGCCGGCTGACACTTCCATACTCCTCATCCCCATCCAGGCAGCCAATCCTGCTTAACTTTTTCAGGCAAGGCGACAGCTCAACCTCCAGACCACACCTCCTACCAATTCTTTCTTTTTTGCTTTTGAATGTGGATATCCTGCATTCCATGTGCAGCAATAATGCTGTAAATCTCACTATTATTATGTGGAATAGTGGAAGTATGGCCAGTTTAGAAAATGAGCATTTAACCCTGTTGGATGACTAACTTGTTATCTACTGTATGATATGAAACAGAAGAATAATTATAGGACATTTTTTGCTGGCTGTTGCTGGTTGTTGCTAATGAACAACTTCTCTTTTTTCCCTTCCTTCTTTTTTCCCTTAGGAAATCAGTATCTCCAAACAAGGCAGAGCAACATCTTGCTCGTCAATGTTGATGATGGAACAGAGTCTAAAATCTTCTTAAATGACACCCTAGTAAGCTTTCATAAATACTGCATGTTTCAGCCTCTCAAGAGACCTGTAAGTTGCATATGCCCAACATGTTGATCCACACTAATCTTTTTTCTTTTCTTTCTGTTCTTCTGCCAACAGGAAACTACTAATACTACTGAAGCAATACTATCAGCTGACCAGAAATTTGCTCTTCTGCGATACAGTTATGAGAAGGTGACAGTGAGATTCTGCTTTCTCCTTCGGTTACATTGTTTTGTATCAATTGAAAAAGTTCAGGCTCTCACAGTGTGCTCCTCGGAGTACAGGTTCGCAAAGTGTACCTCCCAGAGCCCTGGGGCTCCCTGGGACTCCTTCAGGGGCTCCATGCACACAACATAAGTGGCCAACATCTGCTTGGTGCTACTCCACTGGTGCTCTTGGGCTCCCTGAGACTGCATGCGTGTGCTGGCATGGCTCCCCAAGACTTTGTTTAGGAGTCTAAAGGGCTCCAGAGCCCAGAACTGCTACAGCAGGGCTCTCCAAATCCTGGCCTGCAGACCAGATCCAGGATTTGGGAAAAGCCCTCCCCCCCCCACCCCAAACGAGACTTACTGTTCCACTGCAGCACTGCTCCATTTCCAAGCTGATCTGGTGACAGGGATGCTCTGACAGTCACATCTGCCCAGACATCCTGCTGCCCTGCCTTCTGGAATGCCAGTTAGTAGATGTGAGTGCCCAGAGCATCCCTGGCACCAAATTTGCTTGCAAATGTAGTGGCGCTGCAGTGGAGCAGTAAGTGCCACTAGGGACGGGGAGGGAGTTTCTGGGACACAGCAGTCTTCAGTTCGGAGTCTGCTGCTGTGCATTATAGACTCAGTTTGGCCTTTGGATAGTTTGGGGTGGAGAAAATGCTTTTAGGCTGGTATGTCCCGGCCTCTTGCAGTATATTGCACAAAGCTGCATCTGAAGCATCACCACCTAGACATAAGTGCCACATAGGTAGAGTTGCTATAGGGTTCATGTTTGACTGGATCACTGCTTTTATATGATATGAAAATATCTTTTATAGACAAGTCAAAATATCCCCAAATTTCCATTTTTTCCCCAAAATAACCCAGAGAAATACCACTTTTTCACTTGTCATCAAACTCTCCAGAAATTTTACATCTCCAATCCTCACCTGCCTTCCTAGCTCTGACCTGGGGGTAAGGAGAGGGGGGAAGAATGTCTCTGTCATGGTCAGCTTCATACTATCAAAAATGGAGAAGGATCTTTACTATTGCAAATAGAGAGAGAATATGTGGGCTGCTGGCTTGCTTTTTTTTTCTCCTTGTGCCTCTGTGATAGAAATTATTTTCAATATGCCTGTGAGTTCTGTTTTGAAAAGTTCAGTGCATCTTGGCACGGCAAAGAGCTCAAGTGCAAAGCTTTCAGCAACTGGACTGTACAGCTCTAAAAAAAGGATTGCTTCTTGTATGTGGAGTGTAAACTTAATGACAGGAAAACCAACCAGCACAAATCCTTAAATTTATAAGCCCAGTAGCAGCAACAGCCATATGAGCCCCATGTGCTTTGGCTCTAAAGCTGCAGAGCATGTGAACAGGCACACTGGGAGGACAAAACATTTTCCAATTGAATGTGAACGTAGGCAGCACAAAACACTGCAGTTTGCTGAATGCTGCAGTATGTAAAAAAAATTGGCTGCCCTCCTCAAATTATTTGCTGCAAAGTAAATCTATGGAAATTAGCAAAAGTGCTAGTCCAGAATAAGGATTGTGCTACAAAGGTTTCACAAAATAGAAGTGGCCATATGATAAAAATTTAATTAAACCAAAAATTCAGTGGCTTCATCGAAGACTATTCAGAATGCTGGTTAAACACATAACTTGCATGGAAAGGTCTAAATGGAGCTCTGCTTTGGATCTTCTCTTTCTACTAGTCCTCTGTGAGTATGAGCAATAGGAATTCTTGCATTTTTCTAAGGTGTGTAGTACGGTCAAGAGAGATGGTAAAACGCAGTTGGAAGAAGAAATGATGGGACTTGGCCCAGAAGCAGGAGGCTTGAGAAAAAATCACTCTTCAGATGCTCCCAGCCAGAGTTAAGCAATAAGATAGCTGAGAGTAGTATTACGGGCAAATGTATGAGGGCAGCTTGCCAGCCAAAGCTGAGCTTCTGGAAAAGGGTTTACCTGTTCCAACACCTGACAACTCTCCAGTAAATTCAAAGGAAGGCTAAGGCATGAGCTGGGGGAAGGGCAAATCCCAGAGACCCAGTTTTAGCCCTTTCCCTTTCTGGCTATCCTCCCACATCCATCTGCCCCCTTGAAGCCTGTGATCCATTTTGCATAAGAATTGTCTTCTCTTTGCAAAGAAATCTAGAGTGATAAATTGTCACAGTGCCAGATCATATCCAATCATGACACTTCTTCATGCTTCTGTTTGACCTCCCTTATGGCAGAAGTATAGGACCGGAACAGGTTTCTGAGGTGCTATCTTACTTCTCAGGATAAAATCTGTATGTGTAATAATAAATCGGTGTATCTCAAGGATGAGTTCCTCTGGGCACCCAGAGGATGGAAGACAAACCACAAACCCACAAGACGTAAAACATTTTGGTGAGGGAACAATCAGTCATATGGAAATAAATCGGAAGCCTTGCCAATCTCTGGAAGAAAAATTGCGCTATTTGAATGCATACTTCATTAATTTGTATTGTGTTCTGTTCAGCTATTTTCCACTAGAGCTAGGAATTGTGCTTTCAAGTTGAACCAAAAACCTCTGGTTTCTCCCCCACCCCCACTTGTTTTTTGGGAATGCATGACTCAGGGATAGCCAACTAGCAGCTTGTGGGACAAGGCAATTTTAATTGTCTTCCAGCAGACCTAACATATTTATTGAAGATGTGATGAAAATGTCACCAACAATTTCACTCAGAAGGATTTTGCTGAAATGTGTGAGGAAAACGTTTTTCCCCACACAGTCTCCCTGAATGCTGTGTGTGGTGTCCTGGCCAAGCCCAGGTGTGTCCAATTATTTGTGAAGAGCGATCTGCCTAACCTGCGAATATTTTGGGTTATGTGGCAGCACACACACACCTATTTCTTGATAAGAGAAATGTCCCAAAGAATACAGATGCTGGCTGTCTTTTGCCTAGTTTGTTAGTAAATGTCAGTATCTGATACTTATTATATTATGTGAGATAAAAAAAATGTGGTTAGAAAATTTTTTAAAAATATCAGCCGATTATAATTTTCAGGTTCATCTAGGTGAGATGTTTCTCTCATATAGAAATATTTCTCCTGCAGGTGTGGAGGCACTCATACACTGCATCCTATTTAATATATGATCTGGAAAAAAGGTCAGTAGCATAATATTCCAATGATATGAAATTAAAATGACAACATAAATTACATCACACTGATGGTTTTTTTTTTCATTGTTTTTCTTTCTAGTTCTTTAGTAACTGACCACCCAATTCCTGGCGATATCCAGTACATATGCTGGTCACCGGTCGGTCACAAACTGGTTAGTGAAAGGCATGACGCCTATTGACATTAATGGCAAAATTCCTATTGATTTTATTAATGGCTCTGGATTGCCACTATAGGCCCTTATATGTTTGTAGTAAGATTTTTTTTTTCAAAGACCAAATTGTATCCTTTCCCCCCTGCCAATGCAATGCGAAATTTACTACACCAAAAATGAATATGTTGTATCCAACGGGTGATGGATTGGGAGGCTTCAGAGGGGAAAGAGGAACTATTTCTCCTCACCCCTCTGTAAGCCTCCTGACTTGCAATGGGTTGCTTTGGACCTGTATCAGTTCTGTAGCTGGTACAAGCCTGAGGAGACCAATGGGGCAGGAAGGCTTAAAAAAGACGGGATAGGACCTGGGGCATGCAGTTGCTGCTGGATCCACCTGTTGTGGCAGCACTCCCAAAATGGCTGCCGGTGGAGTGCTGTGCATTTTGTCAGCAGCCATTTTACAGCTCCTGGATAGGATTGAGCTGTGAGTGTTCCAAAAAATGTTTTGAACCAATGTACATATCTTTAAAAAAATTAAGATACAGGCATGTACTCCTCGATAAGAAGCACCTCTAGCACAGTGTCCTTTCTAGCTTCCTGGTGTTTTTTCTGAATCTTTCTAGATTTGGTATCTTAGATCTTTTGGTAACAGGCAGGGCTGGCCCATCCCTGAGGACAGCTAATGCAGGCTACATCAGTGGCAAGATTGTGAAGGGTCCAAGGGAGTGGGGCAGTCTGGGTGCCTTTCACCACGAGTCTGCTGTTGCTGCTGCTGCTGCTGCCTCCCTCCAACCTGCCACCAATACAAGCTAATGATACAAGTCGCAGTGATTTGCTTCCTGCCGGCTCGAGTAAGAAGCAGATCGTTTTCAGATCGTTTTCAGATCGTAAGAACATGATCGCATACCACGTTCCTCATGCACTGTCAATAAACTTAGAAGCATGGGGCTTTCATTTTCATTTTCAGGGACAGTATGACCTCGCCCAAATTATCAACCAGTTATGCAGACGACTGACTTATATTTAAGCAGCTCCAATTCCACTAAAGCCATGGATGTGCTTTCCCATTTCTTCTCCACGGCCGTTCCTTTTTAAAATTAACACCAGCCTTGCAAAAATAGAAAGCTCAGACTCTTTCTCCATTTGGAATACCCCACTTCCTGCAATAAGTAGGCAGAAGCGTATCTAACAGCCCCAGTGTCGGGGGGGGGGCAGTGACACCATGACATCACTTCCAGGTTCTCCAGAGAAAGAGGAGGCGCTGGCGGCAGCTGCTTCATGATCCAGCTGCTGCCCACGTCCTTTCTCCTGTGGGGGCTCCCCCTTGTAAGTAGGTATAACCATGTAGATGTAACACCTCTGTAAGTAGGGGGTAACAATGTGTTGGATTGCAAATGATGTGCATTATTGCCTTGTGTAAACATTATTTTATTATTGCCAAGTATTATTGGCTGTTATTGCCATGTGTAAAGCATTATTGCCGCGTGTTACCCAGGTAGGTGTAACACTTCGGTAAGTAGGTGTTGGATTGCAAACGATGTGCATTATTGCCAACCATCTCCAACAACATGCAAAGAAGGCTTACACAGAAACAGGCTCCTGCATATAGATAACAGATCTGCAAGGAAATATAAACCTCACATACAGGACCTGAGGACACGTACATGGCGCTTCTGCCAGAGGCGGATCTACAGGGAGGGCAAAGCTCTAAGTGTTGCAAGAAGCCTTACCCTGTCTTGTAAATCCCTCCTCTCCCTTGCTGCTGTAGCCAGTAAGCAACGCCAAGTTGTTGCTTTTCCCTGTGAGGATTGGCTAAAACGGTGCAGGAGAGGAGTGATTTCCACTGCAAGGTAAGGCTTCTTGAAAAACTTAGAGGTTTGCCCTCCCTTAGATCTGCCTCTGGCTTCTGCAGTCCACGTGCACTGCCAAATACATGACTGAGGGTGCAATCCTAACCTGGAGTTAAGCCGGCACAGTTAGGCCAACAAAGTTTGGCTGGCACAAGGGACACCGTAAAGTATGTTTGGCTCACTCTCAGAGTCAGAGAAGCAAGCACACAGATGTGTGCTATCCTCCCTGACTCCAAGGGTGGTCCAAACGCGCTTTACAGTGGCCTTGGTGCTGGCCAAACTTTGCTGGTCTTACTGTGATGTCCTAATTCCATGTTAGGATTGCGCTCACACAGAGGCCTGTATTCAGGAACCCCTTACTCTGCTCCAACCAGATGATCAAAATGAATGGTTCTGATCAGGAGGCAGAGAATGGGGATAAGATGTGTGATGGAAAGAACGTTGTGTGAGGTAGCCAGCACATCAAAAATCTCAGGTTTTGGTCAGTGTGTCCAGAGATTTGTCCAAAGGAAAGAAAAAAATCAATTGGCTTTTGGGGTATATCACTTCCTTCATGTGATGGTGCATATATTAATAATACTTTGTTTATGGCAGGCCTTTGTTTGGAACAACAACCTTTATGTGAAACAAACACCATCTGAACCCTTTGTAGAAATCACCAAAAATGGAGAAGAGAACAAAGTTTTTAACGGCTTGGCAGATTGGGTTTATGAAGGTAAGGGCCACCAGAAAAATAAATCATATTTATTTAAATATATTTAAATTGTATTACCACCCAGTACAGAGTTAATGCCCTATAACCTATGTCTTATGGCCTTCTCAGGGGCAATTCTATGCAATCCTTTGCACACCTTCCTGCGAGTGAATGCAATATGATATAGCTGCATAGTATTGTGCCATATGTGATGCACTTGCCAAGTTTAGTACACACAGGGTCTGCTCATCACTGTAAATCACAGGCTCATATGCCCTATACAGCCCAGGGCCCATATGAGCTGTGATCTTTCAGCAGAGTGTGTCCTTAAGCGCTTACCAGCCAAGGCAACAAGCAGTGGTGTCATTCAAATGATTTAGGAACAGGAACTCACTTTTGAGTTCAAATTCAAATGTTGGAAAAAAAAAAAAACCCAGAAGCAGCCATGGAACCCGTTAGGATCCAGAACGCCCGTTCTGGTCCGTTCCCCCTGAATGACATCACTGGCAGCAAGACACACAACCTCTGCTATCAGCCTGGGAACACAGCTAAGAGTACCAGCCTCTAAGAGGACTGAACAGCCTCTTAACTTTAAAACTCCCCAGGCTAAACTAGGCCCAACTACAGGGATTTATCCCAAGTTATAAACTTTAAAATTGGTAAGTGTGCCAAAGTAGCAAAACTGAACTTGTATCTGGTTCCAAATACAAACAGCATGTAGCATGTAGCAGCCCCAGTGTTTGCCTCACTTGCGCTGGCAGCTGGCAGCTCTGAAGCGCATGACGGTCGTGCAGAAGGAAATAATTGGTCATTACATCCTTGTATACTGCTTGGATTTTAGTGCTGAATGTGTGATAAATTAATGCTAGAATTTGTGTTCATTATTGAAACCAGATTTTTGATACAGAGTATTCAAAAAAAAGAATTCATTTGTTTCTCTCTTGCTTTTGTTGTTGTTTTTTGCAAATGCTGATGTACTGTACTGTTTTCCAGCAAAAAGTATTGGTCCCAAGGTTGGGCCAGTAATCTTAATGTTCATTGCTAAACTCCAATCGGAAACCATATACAAATTAAATAAGAACAATGTTTCAGATGCAGAAGCCAATTTAGCAACCATTGCTTCAAAAGAACACATTTGCATCTCTTTCAGAGGAAATGTTTGGCACCCATGCTGCTCTGTGGTGGTCTCCAAATGGCACTTTTTTAGCATATGCAGAGATTAATGATACCGAAGTTCCTCTTATTGAATATTCATTCTATTCAGAAGATACGCTGCAGTATCCAAAGACCATTAAAATCCCATATCCTAAGGTCTGTGTTATTTATTAAACATAGTTGTTGAGCAGTTTGATTAAGAGAATAGTCACATTTAATCAGTTGCTGCTAACGAAAATATTGTCTGTCTCTCCTCAACAGCTTGCTGTGATTACTGTGACTTAAGTCAATAGCATCTGGCAGCATTCAAGTATTCTATTATCTCTAGGGAAACAGAAAATAAGTGCAATTTAAGGCTTTGGAATTTTTAAGTATCTGGAATTGTGTGTCTGTAAGGAAGTAAGGGAAAATTGTTAGGAGCCACACTTTATTGGTGTTAAGTTGCCTAGCTTTGGCAAATGCATTTTTGGCAAATGCGTAGGGAAAACGTCCTCTTTCCTATAGGGGTTTGATGTCATCCATCCATCTTATCAAAGTGTTGAGAATTATTGGAAAATAAAGATAGCAATCACAGAGTAACTACAGTAGATGTATGTGAACAAGGATCTGTCTCATATTGCCCAATGTGGGATAACTGAAAATGCTTAGCACAATGCAAGGTTATTTGGGGACCTCAGATGATTCACCAAAATCGGCTGTTGCAGAAAAGCAGTTCTGAGTCACTTTTTGAGGGATGAACATTTTCACTTACTGTCGGGTCATAATCAACACACATAACTTCAGTTAACCATGAGTTGGCACACATGACTCTGTAACACCAGTCAATTTGAGAAAGTGAGGAGGCCAATATCCAAGCGAGTTGAAAGAAATGTTTCTGAGGTCATATTTTCTGCGTAGAGCCAAGTTGTAATGCAACTCCAGACATAATCCTCTGGCAGGATATAAATATAAGCACCTCGCCTTCTTCGTTATTTGAGGATGTGAATCCTCTTAATAAACCTTCTGGACTGTGTCTTGACTCTTGCCTGGATGCGGTGCTTGACTGCCTTAGTATGAAGCTTGAACCTGAGAATGGAACCTGGAGTACCCTGGAGTTGTTGGGAAATGGGAATACTCTGTAGTGTTTTGAAGTGTAGCTCTAGTGCATCATATGTATTTGTTACAACGTGTGAGTGTTCCCTATACAGGGATTATTTTTGTGAAGGATAAAAAAAAATGGGCATCCAATCCAGACTAAATTTCCTCCCCCAGTTATGCAGCTGCATCACTGGAGTGCTTACTGCAAAAGGGGGGTGGTTCTGGAGATAAGGAATATTTCTTCCTTTGCCTTCTTTGGTGCCCGGATGGGTCTACTGGGACCTGCAAAAGTCATTTAGCTGGTGCAAGTCCAAGTGGGCCTGGGAAGGCAGATCAAGGAAGAGAAGTGAAAATTATATTGGAGGTCTGCAGCCGATACCACCACTGCCCGGTCTCAATCCACATCGTGCTCCAGTCTCCATCCCATTCCACCCCCTCCCTCCCCCCTCCATGCTGACTTACCAGCTCTGAGAATCATTATGAGGCTTCTGGCATGTGGCATGTGGTTGTTCTCCACTTGCGGTGACGTCCCAGCTAAGCAAAACATTGTTGTTTACAACAATTGTAAATGCCATTTATTGCCAGAATGCTAGCAGCTCAAGACCTCAGTAGGATTTGGGCTGTAATGTTTGAAGTGACCTTACAATTTGAAGTGACCTTACAATTTGCTTACAATTTGCTTACAATTGCATGATGCAGACATAACACTAGTGATACTCCAAACCATAGTTTGGAACAGACTATCAACTCCAATAATAATAATAATAATAATAATAATAATAATAATAATAATAATAAATAAATAAATAAATAAATAAATAAATAAATAAATAAATAAATAAATAAATAAATAAAAATATCCTGCCTTTCTGGCCCATATTGGGGCACCCAAGGCAGCTTACAATATTAAATAGCAGAAAAATAAAAAATACAAAAAAGATTAAAACAATGATATAAAATGCTAAAAACAAGGAGACCCCAATGGATCTTAAATAAAAAATGCAATCATTCAAAATTAAAAATTAGAAATTAAAAATGCCAGCCCAGCATATTAGCAATTTAAAAACTATCTTCTCTTCTTATACCAATTCTCTTCTCTATGCCCTGTTTTGCACTCACCATTATTTCCTTTGACATCAGAATCAGGCAAACAATGGCTATTGCAAACCAGGAATTGTTTCTAAACTGTGGTTTCCAACCTCACTTGATTTACAGTATTCTGTGGAGGCAATTCCTGGTTTTCTGTAGCTATAGTTTGCCTGATTCAGCTGTCACAGCAAAGCATGGCCAAAGTTTTGTTGAAAACCGCCTTGCCTAAATAGACTGGTACAGAAATTGTTCGAACAAAACAGAACATGGTGAAGAAAATCAGTGTGCTAACAAGGAACAGGAAGAGAGAAGACAGAGAATGCAAGCCTGGTATGTTTCTGATTCTCCAAACCAGGGTTTTTCCATCTATTGGGCAAATACCACTTTTCCAAATACCACCATTGCAGGTACCAATTTTACTGCTATTGGAAATAGTTGCTGTGTGCAGAAATGGGTGGCATGTTCCTGCAGGAAGGAAGAAGCTTCTGTGGTTTGGATCTCTCTTCTTTGCACTCTCCTTGCCCAATCCATGCCTCTTTTGAAGGGATCAGTCGTCACACAACCACACCTTGCCACAGGTACACTGCAGTCATCTCCAATTCCATTGGGGTCAGGCCAGGCAGAGCAGTGCTGTGCAATCTCGGTGGCAGAGGGACCAAGTACCACCTATCACATTGAGTATTGCCAGTGGTTGAAAACCATGGTTCCAAAATGTGCTATAGAGGTTCACTAAAGTCACTTCTAAATTAAGCTCAAGAGTGTAAAGAAAATGTATAGGCTTCAGGAGCACCCACAAAAGGATTAGTTATATTCTGGGATGTTCTTCCAAAGCCTTGTTCTCTGTCAAGGTGTGGAATCGCCACCAAATCCTTTGGAGAATTCTCAAGATAATTAAGAAATGCGAAGATAATTAAGAAATGCGATAATTCTCAAATGCTTCATTGTTCTGGGTGCTTGAATACGGAAGGGCAGAGTGGTGGGTTTCCTTCCTGTCTTCTAGTTTATGTCCACTGGAATGTTCACTCATAAAACCACATCTTGCAACACAAGGGTTAGAATGTTCATTCAATCTTCAATTGATGTGTGAGTAGCTTCAGGACATGACAGTTCCATTCAGCTGGCTGAATGTGTGTTGCATAGTCAATTCCATAGTCATTGGTTAGTGCAAGGTTATCACGTCATTCTCGTACTTCCACTAGAAATACCAAGCATCTTTTGCTAATGAGATACATAAGTTATTGCTGGAAATGCTGTGGGCATCCAGACTCGCAAGCACACAATGGCAGACATCCTTTCAATCTTGCTGGAAAATCCATAAAGGGAAAGAGAAGATGGCAGAGAAGCTAATCTGTGGAATGGAATTTCCTCTCGACTCTCTCCAAATTGCCTGGCATTTCTCATTCTCTGCTTACTTCTGGATGAAGTCAAATTTGACCATGTAGCACTAGAACTCTGTGATTTTTGGAGATGATTTTCTTTGGAAAAGCAATTTCTTTGGAAAAGCAATTTGCAAAAATTATTTTCATACAAAACTTTGCAGTTTAAAAATTGCATCAAATTCTGAATCAATTGCTTCCATCCATGGAAAGTTTTCATTTCTGGATACAGCTAAATGTCTACTCCATAAATTCTTGCCAAAGGGTTTGCATCTTTTTTCAAATTTTGCAGTCAGTGTCTAATATACTTTTTTATCGTTTGCATTCAGTTTTTGCAGAACAGTTCTTATGCTGAAGCATGTTATGCTGTTATGAGTGGTACAGTATGTAGAGACTGCAGCACGCTATAAAATAATTTAATTTATTATAGGCAGGGGCTACAAATCCAAGGATAAAACTGTTTGTTGTGGATACCCAATCTCTTGCCAGTATCAATTCCACGGAAATTGTTGCACCATCTGACATTATTTCAGGGTAAGTGCAAATATTGTAATGTGTTTTGGGTCACAGAAGTTCTTCCCAAACTCCTACAAAAGAGTTGGGAGCACTGGAATGTGTGTGCAGGGGAGGGGAAAAGGCAACGATGCAATCCCCAGGATCCAGTGATGTCATTCAGGGGGAATGGGTCAGAACAGGCGTTCCGGATCCTAATGGGTTCCGTGGCTGGTTCCGGTTTTTTTTGGGTTTTTTTCAACATTTGAATTTGGCTCGCCTCAGCCGCGCATGCGCACTACAGGGCAGAAAATAATTGGCAAACACCAGCAATGGCACCTCTACACCTATTGAAATTACCCATCATTTCCTCCCCCTACCCCCAACCCCAAGCCTTTCAGTTAAACCCATGTTCTTCCCCATTCCGGTGGGCGGACCCCGACAAGTGCCAATCAAAAGTGAGTTCCTGTTCCTAAATCATTTGAATGACACCACTGCCAGGATCACACCGCTGCCAGGGATGGGAAGCTTTTTTTTCTATTCACCAGCCTCCAAGGCTGGAGTTCTCCTCAGGGTTCCTTGTGCCTCCAAACATATAACAAGAAAAAAGGGACACTTCTGGTTTTAATTGTGAAACCAGAAGTACTCTGCTTCTTTTTTTAAACATTGTTTGGAGGCATGGGGAGCTAGCATGGGGCCCCCAGGATTCTGGTGCTAGAGGCTGATGAGTAGAAAAAAAAACACCCTCCCTTCCTTGGCAGCAGATCAATCTCAATCTTACATTGCTGCCTTCTCCCTTCCCTGCCCCTTACTGGGGCAAAGGTAGTACATCCCAGGCTAGTGAGTCACTGCTCTAGATTGCGCTTTGGGAAATTTAAGGCTTGTGGAATCCATTTTTGGTTCCTTAGAAGAATCCTAAGATCCATCAGCTTGAACCAGGTGCAAACCTATGTCAAGAGGTGGAGCCAGATGCGAAAACATGGCTCCAGGAGTGAAACCGATACCCTAGTACTTGTACACTGGGATGGCCTTGGTATACATATATAAATCTGCATCTGAGTTACTGTAGATCAGTGGTATCCAAACTGGAGACCGCTGCTTGCCAAAAATCCCTTCCCCGGTGCAAACAGAGCTTACCATTCTGCCAGGGAGCCTTCACTCCCGATCACTCCCAAATATTGCATCAGCCAGCTACATCTGCTCAAAAATCTGGGTGCGAAGCCCGGGGCGACAGAACCCTGGGAGTGTCTGGACAGCGCGATGTTTGGGGGCAATTGGCAGCAGAGGCTCCCCAGCTTAACAGTAAACTCTATTCATTGCTATTGAGTAGATTGGATTGGGACAGGCACTGAATCCAGCCTGCAGGAGAGACCTGCTATAGATCAAGGATTCTTTATTTAGGGGAGAAGCCATCTGTTGTTGCTTCTTATCAATTTGGATTCAAACACTGATCTACTGCAGTTTGACCAGTGATCTATCAATGGGTCCAGATTTACTTCTGTCTACCCATTTACTTCTGTCCACCCATGCCATTATCAGAAAACTAGGTAGAAAATGGCAGGTTTTACAATTCCTGTGGAACATTCAGTGAACTACACATTCTTCTTTGGAGGGTTTAGAAATCAAACTTGTTTAACCTTTGTAGTAGATGATTGTCTAGCACCCCCTTTTTATTTCCAGGGACCATTACCTGAGTGTCGTCACATGGGTGACCGATGAGAGAATCTGTGTTCAGTGGCTCAAAAGGACTCAGAATTTTTCCGTTCTTGCCATCTGTGACTATGCAAGAGAACACCAGTCCTGGCAATGTCCCAAGGTATTAAGAGCCTTAAATTTAACTAGGAAGCTCTTGACAAAGGACGTTCTGCAAATATTTGCAGGAGAGCCAATGGGGGAGGGAAATCATTGAAAGCAACCTGATATAACGTGGGGGAATCTTTTCTCTATCTTTCTCCCTTTCAGGAAAAAGAGCATATTCAGGAAAGTAACACTGGTTGGATTGGCAGAGTAAGTATTGCATTTATTAGGGCCAGTGGTGGGATTCAAATAAATTAACAACCAGTTCCATGTCCTCCTTTCTTTGTACTGCTCCTTACTACAGCACTACTTTTTGTATATCAATAAATTAGCAACCGGTTCTGCAGAACTGGTGAGAACTGGCTGAATTTCACCGCTGATTAGGGCCAAGCTACACATTGTGCATTAGCTGTGAGTAACATTAGCCTTCTGCACTGCAAGTCATCATCAGAGGGGACTTCATGTTTTTCCTGCTAGCTGCCTTGTCCCTGAAACTGTCTTCGGTTGCTCTTGTAGCATTCCAGACTTGAATTTTTCAGGTAAGCACTGATACTAAATGCTGGTAGAGCAGTGGTTCCCAAACTCATGAGTCATGACCCACCAGAGGAATCAGAAGCAAAGCATTCCCCTCTTTAGGGGAGTGCCCTGCAGTGATGGTAGCAACACAATCCCAAGGATCGTGCTGCTGCAGGGATAAAGGAGCATTTTTTAACTCACCTCTGCCAGGGATGGCCTTCAGGGGGCACAGGGAGCCCCACGGACGCCTCCGCTGGGCTCCTTAAGCCTCAGACTAAAAATAGCGATCTGAACCCACTTCCAGTTTTTGATCGCGAGGCTGGCACTGGCAGAAGTGAGTTAAAAAAGGAAAAGCTTCTTTGTCCCTGGCAGCGCCATAATCCTGGGAATCAGGTCAATGCCATCACTCCTCCCCATCAACACTAAGGTGGTTCCCAAATCCCCTCTATAACTTTGGGAACCACTCTGGTAGCAGCAGCAGTGATGTAGTGTAGCATATAGTTTGGCTCTCACTTTCATATCACAAAACGTCAGCAGTGAGTTACGGATGATGGTCTTTTTATCTGGAACACGGGGAATTCTTTCCAGCATTCTTCAACCTGAATATTTTTGAGGGGCATTAGTCTCTCAGCTGTACAAAAGACTTGTGGTCTAGCTAGATTTTATGAGTTGAGGTGTTTGAAAATGGTTCTATTAATTCTACCCAGAAAGAAGCCCAGTGCATTCAGTAAGACCCGTAAGATAGGATTATCGCTTACAAAAGCTATAGTTATAGCTTTTGTTATGAGGGATATAGTTATGAGGGATGTGTGAGGGTTGTCACTAACGCTTTATTCCTCTTGGCACCTCCATAGCTATGTCTGATAGATAAAACAGCGCAATTCTATGGACTGTACAGCGTCGGCGCAACAGGGTTGCTCCAACACTGCACGCTTAGTACTGACGCGGGGGTGCTGATTGGCACCCCCGCATCAGCACAAGACAACGGAAGCGGTACTGCAGGCAGTGCCGGTCCTGTTGCGCCTACACAGTGCCTCCTTCACGTCAGCCAAAACAGGCCACTGCAAGGGAGGCACCATGATGGGGCAGCTCGGGGATTGGCGGGACGTGGGTGGGTCTAGACCCGTCTGGGAGGTCACGTGGCCCCGATTCAGGCCACTTCCTCAGATCTGCGTCTGCTAAATAGTGGGCCCCTACATAGCCTCCCCTATGGTAAGGAGCGAATTCTCCCTTGCTGTGGGGAGGCTCCAGCCTCTCCTATACTGCACTGGATATGGCATTGGCCGGCTGGCTTCGTCATTCCAGTGCAGTATCGGATTGTGCCCAAAATCTCATTTAGCGTTTCCCCAACCCCTGCCAGCAACAGCCAATGAATTGGAACAGGGGACCTCTAACATGATGATGTCATGCCATGTCTTTATTTTACTAGAGTCCAGCAGTGGCTCCCAACCTGGGGTTTGGGATCCCTAAGGGGGTCATGAACCAATTTGCAGAGGGTCGTGAAGCATTTGGGGGCAGCCATCTTAAAAAGCTGGGCACCGCCATCTTGGAAGCTTCATTTTGGCTAGTTAAGAGGCTTCCCCATTAAACTGCCACTTCCTCAACGCTTCTGCTTCCCAGTGATGGGTCGCGACCCACAGATTGGGAAGCACTGTTATACTGTACACACTTTCAAATGGTGGGATTTACTTCTGAGTAAACATGTACTATAATGCAGATATCTTGGGTAGTACTTCAGAGGGTTTCTTCACCAATTGAAAACAGTGAATTAACCAGCTCTGGACCTTGGAATAGAAGTAATAGAGTTGGGACCCAATGGCCAGTTTGAAGGACAGTACTGTCTATCCCCATCTCTGCTCCACCGTGGCCAAATCTTTACAGCCATCTTTACCTGCTTTAAACATTTGTTGGTGTTTTTTTTCCAGTTCCAACCTTCTGAACCTTATTTTGCACCTGACAAAACTAGTTATTACAGAATCATCAGTAATGCAGAGGGCTATAAGCACATCCACTATATTAACAGCACACAGGTAAGTAATAAAGAAGCCCTTGCGCATTTCTATTCTTAGTTTGTCCAGATTTCATCATCACTCTTACATATCCTGGCTCTGTATTTTAGATGCCAACGCCTATTACAAGTGGAAAATGGGAAGTCATCAGCATCAGTGCCGTAACAAATGACTTTCTGTGAGTATTCTCTGGAATTAAAATGTTAGTCTATGTAGTCTGTGTGAATAAAACATCAACTCCTTTTCCAATTTGTTGTCATCCATTGTGGTGATTACTCAGTTCAGAAGCAGAAACAGCCTTTGTATTTGCTCCCCTTTAGGCCTTGGTTCTCAAACTCCTCAGGAATTTGAGGACGGAGGTAAATGTGTTTGGGGGCACAGCAAAGGCAGCAGCGGGGTCTCCAGGATCACGCTGCTGCCAGGGGCAGGAGGGGCTGTTCTCCACTTACCCGAGCGAGTCCTAGCCTCCTGGGGCCGTGAGGCCACCTCTGCAGGGCTCCCCAAGCCTCAAAAAAGTAAAAAAAGAAAAAGCTATTGGAACCCTCTTCTGGTTTTCGGTCGCAGAGGTGTCTGTCTGCAGCGCTCCCCACACTCCTAGGAGGCCAGGGCTTGCTCAGGTAAGTGGAAAATACCCCCTCCCATCCCTGGCAGCAGCACAATCCTGAGGATCATGCTGCTGCCTATCCCTCCATCCAGTGATGTCATGCAGGGGGTACGCGGGGGTACGCGAGTACCGGTTTCTAGGATTACAGCTGGCCCCGCCCATTCGCCCGCCCACTCATCGACTCCGCCCTCTGCAACGTTTGAATTTCCTGCATGTTTGAATTGCCTGCATGTTCTCAGAGCCAGGCAGGCAGGCAGGCAGCGAGCGGAGCCTTTCCTTTCCTTGCCACTGAAAAATGAGTTGCTCTGGGGATTTAACATGATGCCAGGCCTCCTTAACATGTTCTGGGGGTGCTGTGGAATACTGTTGCAACTGTTGGGTCAGTTTAAAATCATCTGAGGCCTCAAAAAGGGCTTTTTTCATGTCCCTTCCTGCCACGACATCACTTCTGGCTTATGACGTCACTTCCGGTGGGCGGGTCCCAACACGTGTCAATCAAAAGTGAGTACCTGTTCTTAAATCATTTAGATGACACCACTGTCTCCATCCCACCCTTTAAAGGGGGCAGCGACCTTCCGAAGGCTGCATTTCCCACATTGACACTTTCAGGTTTCAATGGCAGTTTCGGGGCATGATTTTATATGGGGAAAATGACCCAGTGGTAAAGAAGGAGATACCCCCTGCCTCTGCATTTTGGTCCTGATCCAAGCCATGGCCATGTGTGGCTGCCACACAGAAGTCAAAGTAAGCCTCTAACTGTAGTGTTAAACCTCATGTATTGTGAAGACTGCTCCACTAGTGGCCAGTACATTACACGCAGGGTTGGAAGGGAAACAGTGGAGAAGGTAGAGGGGTGCCACAGTCAACAGCATGCAAGTATGTGATTGCTGACTGCATAGTTATACATGCTGACTGTGGGCTGGCTGGTTGTAGCGCCCCTGCTTCCTCCATTGCATCCATGCATTTAAAAATTGCACCCCCTCCATTGCACCCCCTCCTGAAAAAACCATCTTTGGATCCCACTAACTTAAACAACTGTCACCCAGTTTCCAACCTGCCTTCCTTAGGGAAGGTGATTGAACAGGTGGTAGCATCCCAGCTCCAAAGGTTATTAGAGGAGACAGATTTTCTTGACCCCCTTTCAATCTGGCTTCAGACCAGGCTTTGGGACAGAGACAACTTTGGTCGCCCTCATGGATGACCTTCACCATGGACTAGGTAAGGGAAAAGCATCACAACTGGTCCTGCTTGACCTCTCAGCAGCCTTTGATACTGTGTGGTATTATTCTTCTAGACTGGCTAGCCAATGTGGGGGTAAAGGGCATAAAATGGTTCCACTCCTTCCTGGCTAATAGGTCCCAAATTGTGATGCTGGGAGACACCTGCTCGACACTTTGGCCTTTACAATATGGAGTGCCTCAGGGTTCTATTTCATCCCCCATGCTGTTTAATATATACATGAAACCAGTGATGTCATGCACCCACTACGCACCACTACGCGAGTACCGGTTTCTAGAAGTTGAGCTGGCCTAAATCATTATTTGTTTGGCATTTGGACAAGTGCCAATCAAAAGTGAGTACCGGTTTCTAAATCATTTGGATGACACCACTGCATGAAACCATTGGGGGAGATCATCCGGGGGTTTGGAGTGAGGTGTCACCAATATGCTGATGACACTCAACTCTATCTCTCTCTACCATCCCAAAGTAAAGAGGCTGTGAAGGTCCTGGGGCGCTGCCTGGAGGCAGTTGGAGTATGGATGAAAGCCAATAGGGTAAGACTGAATCCAGAAAAGACAGAAATCCTCCTGGTCAGGAAACCCACAAAGCAGGCACTAAGTCTTTCACCCACTCTGAATGGAGTGGCACTTCCCTTGCAAGAACAGGTGCGCAGTCTGGGAGTGCTCCTGGACTCTCAGCTGTCTCTGGAGAACCAGGTAGCAGCTGTGGTTAGGAGTGCATGTGCCCAGCTTCGATTGGTGCACCAACTTCAACCATACTTGCGCCGTTTTGACCTGGTCACAGTGGCCCATGCATTAGTGATTTCAAGACTGGACTACTGTAATGCACTATATGTAACGCTTCCCTCGAGAACAGTTCGGAAGCTACAGTAAGTACAAAATGCAGCAGCCCGGGTGGTAACAGGGGCTAGACTCAGTAGGACCACTCCTTCAGCAGCTGCTGTGGCTGCCCATTCACTTCCGATCCCAACTTAAGATGATGGTTCTGACCTTTAAGGCCCTTCATGACTTAGGCTTAGCCTCCTAAAGGACTGCCTTCTCCCATACATACCTGTTTGCCCTCTTAGATCATCCAAAGGGGCTCTCCTTCAAGTGCCCCCTCTGTCCCAAGTTAAAGGGATGGCAGCTCGGGGACGAGCCTTCTCTGTAGCAGCTCCACAAATATGGAATTCCCTGCCAGAAGAATTAAGAACTAAACATTACCTCATACCTATTTAGTCTGGCCTTTGGAAGACTGTGTGGCTTCTGACCTCTGTCCCTCTGGTATATTGTCATAGTCTGTTTCACTCCCCTGATCAGTTGTTCCTCCCACCCTCCAATACATCCTGATATCGAGAATTGGGTCTAGCTTTCGCTCCAGTTCACTCTCAATGTTTGCACTAATGTTTAATTTGTTGTTGTTTTAATGTGTTTTACTTATTATGGTTACATTGTGTTTTGTTTGTTCTCTGTAAGCTGCTTTGGGCGTTTGCTTCAGCATAGGAAAGGGGGGGTATAAATTCTTCAAATAAATTAAATAAATAAATAAATAAATAAATCTATATAAAAATGAACCTGGGTGGGTATGTATGTGTGTGGGTGTGTATGTGTGTATGTATGTGTGTGGGTGTGTTTGTATGTTCTCCATAGGCTCCCCCACGGCTTGACCGATCGGCACGAAACTCGGCACACACGTGCCTTGCGGCCTGGCAACAAACACTGCGGGGGTCAGACCCCCCTAGCGCCCCTGGGGGTGGGGGTACGCGGGGGTCTTCGCATGAACATTGTCGGAAATGTCCGAAATCGGCGTCAAATCTGCAGTTTCCAGGGTCGCCGGGATGAGTGGCGATGCTCCCGATGCCGTTGGAGTCCGGATTCAGCCCCCCCATGTGGGGGGGGGAAAGGGGTGTCAAACACAATGCCTGCCATGCCCTGTTGGGACGCCTGGACCAATTGGCGCCAAACTCGGCAGGCGGATGCCTAGCATCCTGGCCGCAAACACTGCGGGGGTTGGGCCCCCCTATCGCCCCCCGGGGTGGGGGTACAGGAGGGTCCCAATGTGAAAACGGTCACAAACGGCCAAACTTGGAGTCAAATCGGCAGTTTTTGGGGTCGCCGAGATGAGTGGCGACGCTCCCGACGCAGTTGGAGTCTGGGTGTGCCCCCCCACATGGGGGGCAAGAAGGGGTGCGAGACACAGCATCCGCCATGCCCTGCTGGAACGCCTGGACCGATTGGCCCCAAACTCGGCATGCGGAAGCCTAGTGGCCTGGCCACAAACACTGCAAGGGTCGGGCCCCCCTACTGCCCCCGGGGGTGGGGGTACTTGGGGGTCCCCACATGCAAATGGTCTAAAATGGCCAATCTCAGTGTCAAATCCATAGTTTCTGGGGTCACCAGGACGAATGGCGACACTCCCGACGCTGTGCGAGTTCAGGTTCACCCCCCCTTGGCGTGGGGGGCAGGAAGGGGTGCAAGACACAACATCCGCCATGCCCTGCTGGAACGCCTGGGCCAAGCGACACGAGACTTGGCACGCATACACCTTGTGGCCTGGCCACAAACACTGCGGGGGTCGGGCCCCCCTAGCACCCCGGGGGTGGGGGTACGTGGGGGTCCCCGCGTGAAAATGGTCGAAAATGGCCACAATCGGTGTCGAATCCATAGTTTCCGGGGTCGCCGGGACGAGTGGTGACGCTCCCGACGCTGTGCGAGTTCAGGTTCACACACCCCCTCAGTGTGGGGGGCCATAAGGGGTGCGAGAACGTCCGCCATGCCCTGCTGGAATGCCTGGACCGAGCGACACGAAACTTGGCACGCATACACCGTGTGGCCTGACGACACACACTGCGGGGGTTAGACCCCCTAGCGCCCCTGGGGGTGGGGGTACATGGGGGGGCCCAAGTGAAAATGGTTGAGAACGGCCAAAATCGGCGTCGAATCCATAGTTTCCGGGGTTGCTCCTGGCGCCGTCGGAGTCCGGGTTCACCCCCCCCTCAGCATGGGGTGTGGGAAGGGGTGCAAGACACAATATCTGCCGTGCCCTGCTGGAACGCCTGGACCGATGTGCACCAAACTCGCCATGCGCGTGCCTTCCAGCCTGGCAACAGGTACTCTGGGGGTCAGGCCTCCCTCGCGCCCCAGGGGGGACCAGGGCCCCCACGTGGAAATGGCCAAAAATGGACGCAATCGTCCTCAGTTCTGTAGTTTCTGGGCTCACCGAGGCAAACAGCAACGCTGTGGGAGTTCGGGTCCGCACCCCCCAATGTGGGGGACGGGCAGGGGTGCAATACGAGATGTCCACCATGCCCCACTGTGACGCCTGGAGCAATTGCCGCCAGAACCGGCATGTGTATGCCTTCCGGCCTGATGACAAACACTGTGGGGGGGTGGGGGTGCGTGGGGGGGCCCAGGTGAAAATGGTCGAAAACGCCCAAAATTGGAAGATGGGTCAGGGATGGGTCAGGGATGGGAGATATAAACACCTGGGCAATGCCGGGTAACAAAAAGCTAGTAAATAAATAAAGGAACAGATGGAAATGCATTCAGAAACCATCACAACTGGCTATTTGGAAGAAAAAAGATAGTGCTTCAAGTTGGAAACTCATGCTGTTTGGTCATATCTTGCTAAATACCCCTGTTTTTACAGTATCACTATGCTATAGTATGTATGTATGTATGTATGTATGTATGTATGTATGTATGTATGTATG
>JAJKFI010000046.1:7902682-7928716 GCA_029204185.1 Lerista edwardsae
AGAGAGAGAGAGAGAGAGAGAGAGAGAGAGAGAGAGAGAGAGAGAGAGAGAGAGAGAGAGGATTGGGTTCTAAGTTGTGGGTTCTAAGTTGTGGAAATTACTTTAAAAGGAGGGACAATCACCTGAATCTTTTAACACTGTTAATTACAGGTCCTGGCTTGCCTTATTTTACCTTGCAGAACAGCAGTACGGATAAAGGTACTTTAATTTCATTTTCTTGTTCTAGAAAGAGACTTTGTGGGTGTTTATCATTTAGAAAATCTAAATCCTCTGCCAACAAAATGATCCAGGCTGTAATCGTATGCATGCTAACCTGTGGGTATGTCCCATTGAGCAGTGAGTCTTATTTTTGAGTAATGCATCAAAGTTGCCCTGTTAGAAATGTAAATCCTCCTATCTAACCTATCTGATGCAATCTTTTTTGAAGAAAAACAAGTAGTCAAATTTTCAAGCTTTTTTTTTTAATGACACCTAGGCAGAGTGACTCAAAATCATGGGATGAGCTCTATCAGAACTGCTGGGAAAGGAGGTTCCTAAGTGCATGGTTGCTGAAAAGGAGAGTGTAAATTATCTCTCTCTCATAGTTTCTGAAAAGACAGCCTCAGACTTGAGAGAAAGGCCTGCAGAAATTCCATTACTGTGGCAGGGGGAGGGATTTCTAGTTTGCTCTGATATGCATTTGGCACTCAGCACTCATAAGAACTTGCCCATTCTTACAGTACAGTCCCGTGCACATCCGCTCAGAAGTAACCCCAATTAAGTTTATGGGACTTATGTCCACTGCATTCACAGTGGGGAGAAGTTCCTTTATTAGAGTGCATTAAAGACCCAAATAAAGTATTCAGACATGCCATGCCCCTGCACAGCTTCCTGTTCCTCTGTAAGATGTGCAACCCCAGTACCAACTTATTTTATTTATTTATTTTGATCAACTTCCTTGGTCATATGACTGTTTAGGCACCTGTCATGTTTAGACTGTTTAGTACTGCCATGGCAGCTGCTTCCTCACCTTGTGATCCTGTATTACTTGAGAATGCTTGTGAATGACGCAATTGCTTGTGAATGACGCAATCATCTGGTGGTTGCTCTCTTTCCCTTCCAAGTAGGTTGGAAAAGCCTCCTTTGAAGGAAAAGCAACCTCCACCGCACCAGAGTGGATGCCTGTAAATTAGACCCTGTTTTTCACTTCAGTTGCTTGATTTTTTTTCTCTCATTAGGACAGGATAGCTTACTTATTATGACCAATGCTGTACTGCATTAGATAAAATGTTGCAATGTCTGTAGGTGGGAACTACTCTTCCTTGGACAAACTTTTGCAGATGTACTCTCCAAATTGTAGATCTTTGGGTTTCAAACGGCATGCTACAAAGGAGTCCCTGACTATAAGTAACCTATCTCCCACATGTATCTGTGCTTTGTTTTTTAGTTATCAAAATCCTGGAAAATAATACAGATTTGGAACACTTGTTGAAGGATATCCAGATGCCTTCCAAAGTGGTCAAAAGCCTTTCGCTGAACGGAGGAAGTAAGTTAGCAAACAGAATGTAACTTTAAAATTTATTTCCAGGAAATAACCATGCACAGTCCCCATTTCAGAACCTTGGGAAGCCCTAATGGGGAAATGCATGTCTGCGCCACCTTGCTCACCCGAGTCCTGGCTGCACCAGAGTGTCAAATGCTACTGCAAGCTTTCCCTGGCAGAAGGCAAGGTCTGAAGAAGACCCACTTCTGCTGCTGTCCTCTGTTGCTACCATAAGTACTATTCTTGCCATTCCCCTTCTCCTTCCTGCACTCCTGGGCAAGGAAGGGGAAGGAGTGGGCTAGATTGTCACCACTTTCCTCTTGTCCCCTCTTCCTCCTGCTCTCTGTTCCACATTTCCTTTTTTAATTCAAGAAGAGAAGGAGGAGGACAATGATGAGCAGGAGGAGGTGGACAGGCAAGCTACAAGATGAGTGTGGGCAGCCAGCTGGCAGCTGACCCAGTCCAAGGTGGCAGCAACCCAGTGGTGTCATTCAAATGATTTAGGAACAGGAACTCACTTTTGATTGGCACTTGTTGGGAACCCGGAACCAGCCACGGAGCCCGTTAGGATCCGGAATGCCCGTTCTGGTCTGTTCTCCCTGAATGACATCACTGCAGCAACCTCCACCACTGAATTGTCTGAAGTTACAATAAAGGAAGGGCTGGCCTTGTCAGTCACTTGGATTGAAAAGGGCAATTTTTCAACGCTGCTTCTTAAGAGAAGGTGAAGTGATACTTTCCTGTAGCCAGAGAAGCTACAGTGTGGGCTAATCCCAGTTGGAGGCTTTTTTCCAGCATCAGGTGTGCTGCTTCAGCATATCTGACATCTGCCGGCCACACAGAGAAGGAAGTGTTGATCATCTTCCTTATTCCTGTTAGTTTCCAGTCTTCTGCCAGGGTTAACAAAGTCATTGTGGGTGGCACAGTGCAAAAGAATCATCATTGCATTGAAATCCTTATGCTAAATCGGTATCTCTTTGCTTCAGTACAGTACTTACCCACTCAAGCAGATTTCCTGTGTCTACACTCCAGTGTTAAACCAGCTGAGGCAGAAGCCGCCACTTAAATTTGCATGAAACTGTTCTCAAGTTCCTTAAGAATATTATATTCAACGTCCTTCAGGAAGTTGTGGGTTGTTGTTTTGCACAAAAAGGCAGTTTGCCACTTCCTGATCAACTCAAGTGAGGAACAGCTGCTTACACCTGTCCTCTTTCGCGTTCCACGGCTGCCCTGTTGTGGAAATCAGATGGTTTATATGATAAGGTAAAAATACTAGACATAGACTCCATTGGAATGCTCCATTGAATTCCCCCCCCCAAAATTGCTTAGAATCTGCATTCAGGGTCACTGCTCAGCAAAATCCTGAAGGGAAACTATTTTTTTGCATTCCGATTTCCTTTTCTGCAGGTCCAGTTTTGAGTACATGTACAACCTCCCACTATCCCTTTCTATATTATAGAGTTGCTTTACCTTTGTGCCTCTTTCTTCTCTCCTTAGCAGCATTTTCACTAGGTCAAAAGATGAGGTCTTAGAGGAAAAGTTGAAATCACCTGCTTATCCCTTCTATGTGCACCTTTGTCGCTTCCTTCTCTTTCTTGCTGCTTCACCTTTCCAGGGTAGGAATTACTAGGTAAGATGCATTCTTTGTTTTGCTGGACACGGTTGCACATTTAAGCTTAGTGCAGTAACCTCCTGATGATTATCTGCAAAGCAAAAATCCTAATCACAGAAGGCATGTTGCCCTCCTCTGATGAGTTTCAGGTCACAAAAAAGATCACATTTAAATCTCACCTCCAAGAGGCTGAAAATCTTTTCCTTTCCAGTTATCCTCCCAAGGACCCTATGAGGTAGGCTAAGCTGACAGTGATCACTAACAGCCCAATCCTGTGCTGGAGCAGGCAGGCCGGCGGGCCTGCTCTGCATCCAACGCAGCTTGGGAGGCACTGAAGCTTCCCCTACGGGTTCCTTGGATCTGCACCCACAAAATCGCAAGCACAGAACCGAGGAAACTGCACGGCCCGAATCAGGGCCATGTGGCCTGGGGATGAGGCCTAGGATGCGGCCTGACAGACACGTCCCAGGCCTGCCCCACCGCCCCAGTCTGGCCCGCCTGATGGCCTGCCCAGTTCCTGCTAGCATCAGCCTGGGAGCTCTAGTGGTCGGCGCCCCCATGTCAGCGCTAGTGATGTAGTGCCGACGCAACAATGTGTGTAGGGACCAGGATTGTGCCCCAAGTGAACTATGTGACTGTGCAGGTATTTGAATCCAAGTCTCCCCAGTTGCAGCTTGACTACTTTGGCTCTCGTCTCTGGGCCAGTTGTATTTCTGACCAACATAATGAACAGCTATTTTTATTTCCTTTGCTTAAAAAAAAAAAAAAAGATGGTTCTTTGACCAGTGTTTGTTTTCATTGCTAAAGTTATTGTGAGGTATGAGAACATAATCACTCTGAAAATCCACTTGTATTCTTGTTTACATTCAAAAATAACTGGTTGGTGATAATCATCCAGGTTTACTCACTATCTGAAATAGTATCTCTGTAGCAAAGGCAACCTTGTTAAGATGGCCTATTCATTTTCAGCTAAGTACAGTCAGTCCTCTTTATATGCAAATTCTGTATATAAAGAAATTCACTGTAAATTCTGTAAATTCACTTATCTGCAAGGGGCAGAACTGCTACGTACCCTGTTACCTGCGTCTCTGTCCTTGTTATCCACTATGCAGGGACCTTTGGAATGTCATTGGCAACCAATGCTGACCCCTTTAAAATAGCTGGTGGAAGCATCCACCTGCCATGTCTAAGGGGTCCATGCCAGTCGCAGGTGCCATTCTGAAGATCTCTGCAGTTTCTGGAAGATCTCTTTTGGCACTTCCTGCTGCACTCTGCTGGCTTCCTGAGGGTATCTGCTGGATTCTTCTGATGGCAGATGAAGGATCCCTTGCACTTAACCTCATTAATCCCTTAGTATCAATGGTTTGCTGTCTACGAATTTGCTATCCATAAGAATTTTCAGGAACCTAACCCTTGGTTAGGGTCTAGGGTCTGTATAATTCAGGGCATTTCTCAAGTAACATTCCCAAATCAACCTTTCATGATTTTGTTTGTTCTTTTTGTTTGACTAATACTTTTCATCACACCCACATCTGAAAGGCACTTCAAATACTGGGTCCTTGCATTCTGCTAGTCTGTACATGAAGTCTTTTTACTAAACCCATTCATAACTTCTCATTTTCATCAGCAGTCATTGTTTTCTGATGCATTAATGTTCTAAACGTTTTCTTGTTTAGTCCAATCAGCATTGTAGCTATTCTTCTGCAACTGGAAACCCACATAAGTATTGCTTCCTGATGTGCATTTATGTTGTGATAATATGCATTACCACATGGATTTCTGCATGTGTGGTTTGGCTCTGAGATAACAAAAACCCTGTTCAGGTCTCTGTGGTTAAAAGACTCCAAATATTGTGCCAGCAAGCCCTGCCCCTGCTGCCACTCTCTACAGCACTGTCCCTCTTGTTTCCCCATTGACAGTGTCCACAAAGCGAATGGGGAGGGCTACAGAGCATGGTGATAACAGAGACTTGCAGTGTGGTCACACTGCCCCCTTCTGTGTATTCCATCTCCATGAAGGGAGACTATATGAAGAAGTCTAAGGGCGTAATCCTAACCTGGAGTTAGGCTGGCACAGTTAGACCAGCGAAGTTTGACCGGCACAAGGGACACGGTAAAGTATGTTTGGACCACTCAGAGAGGCCAACACACTGACATGCACCATCCTCTCTGACGCAGAGAGTGGTCCAAATGTGCTTTACGGTGGTTCTTGTAATAACCACATTTTGCTGGCCTAACTGTGCTGACTTAACTCCAGGCTAGGATTGCACCCTAAATGCCCTCAGTAACACTGAAGTTTCTTACTATCCTTCTACATGTATAACATCACTTTCAGATTATTTTCTGTTAGTAAAAAGAAATTGGGATTTTGTAGCCAATTTTACAGTCTGTTGAATCTGAAGCATTTTGATAAAACCAGATTTTGTCCTCTTGAGGCTGGCATTCTTAAATCTAAAAACTTAGCAGGTTTTTGCTTCAAGCTTGAAATTCTAGTCGACTCCAAATACAGCTTCTCATCTGAGAGTATATTTCATGTATTACTTATTTGGATGCATCCATGAGATGGTTTCATTTTTGTTTTCAGCATTCTGGTATCAGATGATCTTACCTCCTCACTTTGAAGAATCAAAGAAGTACCCTCTACTCATTGATGTGTAAGTCAATGTACAAACAGTCATGTTATTCTTTTTTTCCTTTGAAAACGTTCTGATGGTTTCAGAGCAGTGGCGTTTCTACAGGGGGGGCAAAGCTCTAAGTTTTGCAAGAAGCCTTACCTTGCAGTGGCAATCACTCCTCTCCTGCACCGTTCTAGCCAATCCTCACAGGGAACAGCAACATCTTGGCCGTTGCTAACTGGCTACAGCAGCAAGGGAGAGGAGGGATTTACATGACAGGGTAAGGCTCCTTGCAAAATTTAGAGCTTTGCCCTCCCTGTAGAAACGCCTCTGTTTCAGAGCCATTAAATGACCTGTCTTGTCATGCAGGCTGTTTTTAACAAAAACAGAAACAACAGAAAAGATCAATAAAAGATTCATAAACTGCTTTTCCAGAAGCGAAAGCAGTGTACAGTTAATACAGTAAAACATAAAACAAATACAAATAATAAAATAAAATAAAAATGATTGACAACAGTACAAGGGGCACATAAGGAACATCTATTACAACAAGAATAAAGCCTGAAACAGCACACAGTAACCAAATCTATACACAGTATTTAGAAAAAGGGTCACTAGGGAAATAATTCATTTTCAGAAGCCAATTGAAATAAATGTTTTTTGACACCATATATTTTTTTTTGGGGGGGGGGCTGTCTTCAGGTCAGGGCTGTCTTCCAGAAGTTGGAAGTAGACATGGTGATACAACAGAAAAGGCCCTGTAACTTGCCCCGTCTTCTTAGCTTCAGTTGGTGATGGTACGCGGCAGTGGGGTACGAGAGGATTATGCAGGAGATATTTCAGTCCCATGTCATGCAGGGCTTTAAAGATAATAACATCTTGAATTGGGTTTGGAATTGATGGGCAGCCAGTGGAGCTTCCAGAGAAAGGGTGTGGCAAACTCCAACCATTGAGCTCCAGTGACCCCTTGGGCCTCTTGAGCCCAACTTGGCTACTTGGGCGTTCTGCACTTCATGACCATCTTCAAGGGCAGCCTCCACACATATCATGTTACAGAAATCTAAATGAGATGTCATTAGGGCATGGTCCACCATAGCCAGACGTGACTGATTCAGATACGGTTGCAGCCAGTGCACCACCCGAAATTGAGCAAATAAGACACACGCACCCCGGCAATCCAGGGATAGCTGTCGGCTCAGGAAGTTTCCCAGGCTGCGTGGTGCATGTTCGGTGGACTGTTAAGTTAGCTGCTGGTGCTTCTTTTACGTCAACATTTGTGATGTCTTAGGTGCGCTGTGCAGCCTGGCCCAGGTTAGGATTGGGCTATGAGAATCTGAGGCTGCTATTCTGCAAACTTGGTGTAAAGAGTCAAAACAAAATCATTTTCACATGCGGATTTTAAATTGGCTTTGAGCTTCAGTTGTGATGTTCACATTGCTCTAACGCCTACATGAGGGGTCTCCAAACTACAGCCCTGGGTCCACTTATGGCCTGCCACAAGATTTTATCTGTGCCACAGGAACTTAAAATATTTGACATTTTTTACTCATTTTATATCAGTTTAAGCAGAGCTTTGTTTCTTTGTCATGGATCTCTTTTTTGAATGATTGCATGCTGATTATAAAAAAGATCCAAGTAAAATTTATTTAGGGCACAATCTTATTTATTTATCATTTATTGCGGTCGAGGACCAGAAAACAACCAACAAAACACAACAAAGAAATATTAAAGCGAACATCCAATACATCAAGAGAAATTTAGGGCACAATCCTAACCAACTTTCCAGCATGGGGTAAGGGCAATGCAGCTTCAAGGTAAGGGAACAAGCATCCCCTTACCTTGAGGAGGCCTCCGTGACTGCCCCCCAACTACAGTTTGCAGCACATGCCCCATTGACACAGAGTAAGTTAGTGCTGGAAAGTTAGTTAGGATTGTGCTTTCATTCCTTTAAATTTAATTCATGCATTTATAAAACTGATTTTTTTTTTGGCCCATGAAAATCTGCAAAATATATGATTGGCCCTCGTAGTGAAAAGTCTGGAGACCCCTGATCTGCATAATCAGAAAGTTGGAGAGGATTTGTGAGTGTGCATTTTAGCCAATGTACAGTAGGTCTTATATTTGCATTTCAAAGCCCTAGCTTCCTATGTGGAAATGCATGGTAAGAACTGGTGTGGTGTGGTGTGGTGTGGTGTGGTGTGGTGTGGTGTGGTGTGTGTGTGTGTGTGTGTGTGTGTGTGTGTGTGTGTGTTGTCGTCTTCTGTATTTGCTTTTGTTAACCACCTAGGATCAATCAAGAGCAAACAGCCTCCGGTAAGATCTTCAATGTGACTTCCTAGAAGATGTTGATTTTGCAGTTCACTGGTGTCATTAAGAAACAAGGAGTGCTTATTAGCTTGGAGGGCAAATAGATTTCCATTAGGAAACAGGAGGTGCTTGTTAACTTGGAGGGCAAAGAATCAGAATTCTGCTGAAAACAGCTGGTTGTCTAATCCCCCTGTGATGAAGTCTGGAGACTATGAAAATCAATTGAAAGACACCCACTGACATGGATACATGATCTCTAGATCAAGCCCACAGCTCACTGTGGAAACCACTAACTAGAAACCAATGTTCAACTGGTACATGTTATAAAAAGAAGACTATGAACTAGGGACATTCTCTTGTATGTTTTGAACAATTAATTAAAAACCAACCATATCTATCTTGAACCTGCAAAGACAATTCAGAAATATAACAAAGACACATTTTCTGGACCCTGAACATATGCTTTCCTTTCCTTCCTCACACGTCTCTGCACATATTAATTTATTTGCATTAATTAGTTTTCTTCTTCTAATTGTGATTACCAGAAAATTTCTGTTCTCAATAAATAGAAAGCAAATATTCTATATTTGCTGAAAATTAGGTCTCTAAGGAATATATCATATGTTAGTTGCAACTGTTCGGGTTTTCTATGATCCTATTAATTTGTATTTTTTTAAGCTTATTATCTCTTGAATCATTATTTGCCTACTTAAAATTACACTGAGCAGTAATGAACTAGGATTTTGCTTATTACAATTCTAAACAACACAGATCATTTCTTGTCATTTTTCATTAAATCACCTGATCTTTGGTGAGTAACAGGACAGATTGCTGATGGATATGATTTTTATGAAGCAAGTACAGTCAGTCCTCATTATCTGCTAGGGTTAGGTTACTGGAAATCCTCACAGATAGAAAATTCACAGAAAATGAACCATTAATCCTATGGGATCAATGAGATGGAAAGGATACCTTATCTGCCATCAGAAGATTCTAGCAGAGATCCTCAGAAAGCCAGCAGAGTACAGCAGGAAGTGCCAAAAGATCTCTGTTGGGAAAGACCTTCCAGATGCTTCAGGAACTCCTTAAACATGGCCAAGGGATGCTTCTGCTGGCCATTTCAAAGGGTTCAGCACCAGTCACAGGTGCCATTCTTAAGCTTACCTGCAGCCTTCAGAAGGTGTCTGCATAGTGGGCAACAAGGAAAGAGCTGCAGATAACGAGGTAAATAGCAGTTATGCCCTCGCAGGTAAGTGAACATAAAGATAGCTAGTTCACATGTAAAGAGGACTGACTGTAATAAGCAAAATCCTAGTTCATTACTGCTCAGTGTAATTTTAAGTAGGCAAATAATGACAGTGACACTCACCTGCTTTGCAAACATGGATGTTCCTTCCTTTTGCACAAATGGAAACGAGATTACATTTTTTTTCACAATGAAGGACATGTACTGTTTGTAATAAACCAAGAATGAATTACTTTGTGGCAAATGATCCTTAAGCACAGCATTACTGTATTTGAATGATGCTCACAGACCAACTGTGACCTGGAGAAGAGACAAAGCTGAGGAATGCAAGTACTGCTCTACTGAATCAGAGGCCCTGTATCATCTTGCTTACACCATAGTGCTTTGATAGAGACCACTAGATGGTACCTGGCTTCCATTCATAACCCACATATTCTAAATAAGTGGATTGATAGACATATTCCATTCCTCGGGTTCTATTTTTATCATTGTATTATTGTTAGTCTATCTCGTCCTACTTGTTTTACTCTAATTGGTGAGGGATCTTTGAGCAAGGCTGGCCCAAGATTTTCATTACTCCACACTGCTTCTGTCCCCCAAATACCACTTCTGTGCATGCCTGTACATAACCCCCATGGGAATGGGAAAAGGGTTAGGCATGCCTATCCCCCATGGATATGGGGAAAGGGCAAACAAGCAGGCATGGGCCTTTTATTGGTATGCTCCACAATGCTTCCCAACCTGCACTGCCACCATTCATATCAATGGTAGGTGAGCTAAAGGGAAAGGGGAATGGGCTACAAATTGCCTGTCCCTCTCTATTTGGTGTTCCAAAACAAGTGATTAGGGGCCACAACCTACTTTTTCTCTCCCCTCCCCCAGCATGGCTTAACTGGATCTGCTGCCTGATGTCACTGCCATTCCAGATGGTGTACACATGAGCACCCCTCCTGAAAAGTCTCTTTCCTCCCCTCTGTCTTTACATGGGGTTTAATGTTTAAACAGCAAAGAATTCAAAGCAAGGAGAGTGAAGCAAGTGGTCTGATTCCCACTCATGCTTAGCGAACAGGGAACAGATAAATTCAACTTGTCTCTGCAGTAGGCTGGAGGATAATGGCAGCAGACTTGGGGTGAAGGGCACCCCAAATCCACCACTGCTTGCACCCCTCAGCTCTGATGTCACCATGTCTTGGATTCTGGTTGCAATCCTAACCAACTTTCCTGCATAGGGGTAAGGGCAATGCAGTTCTGAGATAACAGAACAAATATTCTGTTACCTTGAGGAGGCCTCCATGACTCCTACTCCATTGCAGGATGCAGCACATCACATGTCCCATGGGAACAGCTATGTCAGTGCTGGAAACTTGGTTAGGATTATGCCCTCTTTTGTATAAATATATTTTGATTAAGGGCTGTTACTTTTACTATTCCCAAATTGTTCCTTTTCTAGTTCTTCCATTGGATTTCTAGTCTGATCCATCTTCAATGCAATAAAAAACTCAGTAAGAGCCCTAATAACGTAGTAGTTTAAGGCACTAAAATTTTAAAAGAAAATTAAAATTACTCCATACCTATATAATTTCATCTGCCCAAAGCAAACTGAATGAAAATAGTCTTATGATGGTTCCAGAAGGATCAGGTGTATCGCATTGGGGTTTTTTGTTTTGTTAAACTCTGCATAAAAACACAAACCACCTTTTGGGGGTTAAAATATTTGAATAAAAACACAAAACACCTCACCTAGTATATTTTAAAGCATTTAAAATTAATAACAATGAGAACTTGGAATGAGAATGTAGAATAAAAACCCATAACAACACAATTTGCTATTTTAATCAAGAAACTTTTGGAAAAAAAACCACCAAAAAACCACACCTCCAATAATGGATAGGGATGTTTGTTTCTGGTGAGTAATATAGGATTCCAGCCTAAATCTTACTGAACACATTGGGCTTACTTCTGAGTAAAATAAATAGCACTGTTTTCAAATGCCTTTAATAATGGGTAATTCTTTTTTTTTAAAAAAAATTATTTATTAAACAGGTCCCATACCCACAAAAAGGGATCTTCTTAACATATGTTTAAAGTTTCTGTAATATTTTGCTGTCATATATTAAGAATGCATGTAGACCAATTTGCAGATCGTAAGTCTCTAATTTAATTATCTTTTGATTTGTGGGATTTATCAATTCTTTAATCCAATTTAATACTGCAGCTTGATAGTATAACTCCCAGTCTGGTAAACCAAAGCCTGCTCTTTCTCTACAATCTTACAGCAATTTCATCCTTATTCTGGGCTTCTTTCCTTGCCGGACAAACATTTTAGTCATCTTGTTTAACTCCACACAAAAATTCTTTTTTAGTATGATGGAAATTGTCGTGAATAAAAACATTAGCTTTTTGTTAAGACAACAATAAAAACGTTGTCATCTTAATTGCCACTATTCTGCCCATAAATGATAGCTGTAGTCAGTTCCATTTATCAAAATCTGTTTGTATCGCTTTTAATACCTTAAGAAATTGTCTTCCGTTAATGTACTTGTTCTGTTTGTTATCGTTATTCCCAGGTATTTCGTTTTAGTAGTCACTTGCAGCCCAGCATTGCTTAACTCTTGACTTTCTGATTCTTTCACATTCTTCAGTAGGAGTTTCATCTTTTGATAATTGATCTTTAAACCTGCCACTTCTCCATAACTTCCCAAATCTTCCATTAAAAATTTCAGTGATTCCGCTGGTTCTTCCAAATAAATACTACATCATCTGCATATGCCTGTCGCTTGTATTCTTCTTCTTGTATCTTTAGTCCTCTTATTACTGTGTCTTATTACTACTATCTTCTCTTATTACTGTGTTCATCATTTCTAAAGAAAAGATAAAAAGCAGTGGTGACAGCGGGCATCCTTGTCTTGTTCCTTGCTCTATCTCTTTCTTTTGTCAAATCCCCATTTAGTCTTATTTTTGCTTTTTGTTGAGTATATATGCCTTTCAAAACGCCTTTAAATTTCTGTCCAAAGTTCATCGCTTCTGTTTCCTCATAAACTCCCAATTTACATTATCAAAGGCCTTCTGTGCATCCAAAAACACTAGGCCAAGCTTCCTTGTTGATTGCATATCACAAAATTCAAGTGTTTTCAATACTGTACTCACATTATTTCTTAAATGTCTTTTTGGCAAAAATCCCGATTGATCTTGATGTATTATCTGGCTTAGAACTTTTTTCAGTCTTGCTGATAAGATGGTCACAAATTTTTATAGTCTACATTCAACAAGGATATGGGTCTGTAATTTTTAATATCATTTCCTTCTGTCTGTGGTTTATGGATCAAAGTAATTGTTGCTTCTTTCCAAGTCTCCAGTATTTCTCCACTTTCCCAAATATCCTCAATTAGCTGTTTAAAGGGTATCAACTGAACATCACTCAGCTTTTTTATAATATTCCACTGGCAATCCGCCGGCAAACCAGTTCCCCACTACTTCTGTCAACTCATTTAGTGTTATAGTACTCTCCAACAACATCTTTTGTTCTTTAGTCAATTTCAGTTTATTATTCTGTTCAATATATTCACTTTGTTTCTGGTCATCAATGTTATTCTTATATAACTCTTTATAAAATTTCTCAATAATGCACTTGATGTCTTCTATTGTAGCTTTTTCTTGCTCATTCTTGTCTTTCAAACTCCTGATGTAATTTTTCTGTCTTTCCTTTTTGAGTTTATACGCTAACCATCTTCTTGCTTTATTCGAGTTTTTGAAAAAAATTTGCTTGGCCATTTTCAATTTTCTTTCCATCTCTTCAATTTGAATTATCTTAATCTCATGTTGAATTTTCCTGATTCTTTGTCGTACCGAGATCTCTCTGCTACCCCACTGAGACGTTCGCCCCTCCCCCCAATAATGGGTAATTCTTGAATGCATTCATGTGTGATGTATTTTGATTACTCAAAATCAAATTTGCTGGTTTGTATTTGTTGATTACTCAGAAAAGTGGTAGCTGTAAAACTAATAGTACAATAACAAGCGTAAAATGACGTGAGACTCATTTCACAGGTACGCAGGACCCTGTAGTCAGAAAGTTGATTTTGCCTACCGAATCAATTGGGCTACGTATCTTGCAAGTACAGAGGAGATCATTGTGGCTAGTTTTGATGGCAGAGGAAGTGGCTATCAGGGCGACAATATCATGCATGCACTATATAGAAGGCTGGGAACCTACGAAGTCGAAGATCAGATCTCAGCAGCTAAGTAAGTTCATAGTTAACCGTCCAATCCTATTTGTGCCACCAGTGCCGATACAGCTGTGACAAAAACGCACATGCTGCATCCATAGTGGGGAGGGGGTAACCCTGAAGGCAAATGGGACTTAAATAATTCTAACTTACCTTTTTGTTAGTAATGAGGCTGCCAACAGTTACCCTTGGACTACCTATTTTGGTAGTGTATAGCCAAAGAGGGAAAAGGGGCAGGGAACTTCCCAAAAGAGGGGGTAAGATCCTGCATGCACCACTGCTGCCAGATCCACCCCTCCCATCTCCTCTCTGCCCCTAAGCTCCTCCCCCCTCTCCCCCCAGAAATGCCCCCATTCCTCCCCCTCCCCCATGCCGTACATGGCTAGGTCCACTTAACTTCAGCAGCAGAATTATGACATG
The DNA here is from genome assembly GCA_029204185.1 of Lerista edwardsae. Lineage (NCBI taxonomy): Eukaryota > Metazoa > Chordata > Lepidosauria > Squamata > Scincidae > Lerista > Lerista edwardsae. Next base: position 7,916,630 of record JAJKFI010000046.1, read on the forward strand.
TGCCATCAGCCATTGTCACATGAGAACAATTCAAAAACAAGTCATCTGGAGATTGCTGTTTTGAGGCTTCAAGATTTTTGTTTAGCCTGTTCGTTGATTTTTTGACAGATGTCTCCCAAACCTCTATTTCTAGCCCATGCATTTTCAAATCATGTTCTCATGACTTATGAAGTTAATAGAAAAGTGAGGGTAATCTATGCTAGTTCCACCAGTAATATGTGTTTGAAATCTGTTTTCTTTTGAGCATGTGTCTATTTTATGGTGGGTTTTTTTCTTCCCCAGGCAATTTGCTGACATGAGCTTTGTTGACAAGACGAGAATAGCTATTTGGGGCTGGGTAAGTATTAAAGGTAATTATCTTGGTGACGGTAATGGCAAAGAGACCTTATTAAAGAAAAGCTACTATCATGAACATCCCAGACCACCACAAATCCCCATGCAGCAATGCGGTGGCACTTGCGCCAGCTTTGCTGAGTCCCATAGAGGAGTTTTGGCTTCAGGAGGCCTCCTTAAGGTAAGGGAACATTGTCCCCTTGTCCCGAGGTAAACCCCTGCAGGCTTTGTTGGTCAACTTGGACCTGAGCCAGTCATGCAAGTCTGCATTGATCCAGGATGGCCAATCAGGCCCCGGAAAGGGGTTAGGATTCAGTTTGCACTGCAGAACCCTCCCCTCCTAGGGCTGATCTGCCCTTGTCTCCATCACTGTCCCTTTCTGTCACTGTCTCCCCCATTCCACCCCTTGTGTAGCCTTTTTTTTGGTCTTTGGCTGCCTATTGGTGCCCAGGAAGCTGCTCCAGCCTCCCTGCCAGCGGCTTGGCAGTGGCACATTGGCCGAGGCTGCTTTGTGACTTCCATAAAGCAGCATCAATCAACAGAACGTGTGTTATGCCAGCACTTAGTTGGCATAGGATTAGGCTGCAAGAAATGTATTACCTTAAGGGCGCAATCCTAAACTGAGTGAGGCCGGCATAAACTAAGCCAGCAAACTTTGGCCAGCACAAGGGCCACCGTAAAGTATGTTTGGACCACTCTCGGAGTCAGACAGGCCAGCACACAGACATGAGCCATCCTCCCTGACTCCGAGTGTAGTCTAAACACGCTTTGTGGCGGCCCTTGTGCTGGCCAAACTTTGCTGGCTTAGTTTATGCCAGCCTAAGTCCCATTTAGGATTGCGCTCTAAATGACCCACATCTTGGGAACTGAGGAGCTATTTGTGGACGCCTATTTATTTATAACAAACAGCCAGTAAGCATTGAGAAGAGCAAGGAAGAATTGGTTGGTAGATAATTCTGCTTTCCAAACTGATACTTCTGGGAAAACTTAAGAAATAATGCAAGGATGGGACCAAAGCATTCATTCCTCTTCTACCCTCCTTACAAAAAGGATGTTTATCCCTCTGAGCCATTCAGATAACTGATATGGAAAGACCTAGATTTCCTTTAGCAAAATGTCTATATCATGTGCCCTCAAACCATGACAGTTCATCCAGACTTATATGATCCTGTCTGCTAAATATTTTTAACAGGGCTATATTCTGAATTAAGCAAAGGCTGAAGGTTCCACAAATTGCCTCTGTCCCCTGAGGCCCCCTTCTCCTTGTAACTTTCATGAAGTCCAAAAGGTTATATGGCAGTTCTTTGCATCATGCACAGCAGTGGCTCCACACCACATGGGGAAAGCCCTGATGGCAGCTTCTTCCTCTTTCCTGTGTTACGCCTCCCAGAAAGTGGGGCTACTCAGACATGGGAGGGGAGCCATGGTGTGGGAGGAGCCATTGCTTAGTAAAGCATCGGCCTGCATTCAGCCAGGATCAATCTCTGGCTTCTGTAGATAAGGCTGGGAAAGACCCCTCAACAGCTGCGCAGTTGGTATAAACCAGGGGGCTCCAAACTTCAGCCAGTGGGCCAGATTTGCTCCCCCCGTATCCTTCCCTCGAGTGAACGGCATCTGCCATTCAACTCAGGGGAACGTGAAGACCCTGACTACATCCCCCAGAGGTCTTTGCGGTAAGCCGCACCTGTGTGGAATGCCGCGCGTGAGGCATGCTGGAGTGGCTGACCCCAGAAAGACTCGCTGCAAAACAGTAGCACCAACTTGGATGTGGCACAGAGGCCAATGGCCCTCCCAATAATTTGTAGGTGTGGCTGTGCCACCCCAATATCTGCCCCCCGCGCCCCCTGTGCGAAGAGCAGAGCTGACCGCGAGCATGTGGTGGGGTGAAGTGGCGGGAAGAAACCGCGCATGCTTCTCCAGCTCCCAGAGCCAAGAAGGTGTGCTTGTTCCCCCTGCCGCTGCTCCGGCAGTCGGGCAGACCGCCAGTGTCTGCTTTCCTACTTACAGTGACTCGCATGACCTACCAGTCTAGGTCTAGTTTTCCCAATAGTCTATTACATGTTTTTGCACTCTGAGAGATTTTAGAAGGTGCAATTTCAAAAAAGGGAGAAATTACGAAGAAATCATGTTTTTAGCGCAATGCATCATGGTTGCAAGGAAACGCAATGTCATGACATCATGATGTTGTGATGTCATGGTATTGGGTGTGTCAAGGGGTGTGGCTGTGGCGCCCCGCAAGTCAGCGCCCCTGCCCCAAAGACCCCTGGGGGCTGTTGTCGGGGTCTTTGAGATGGTCCCCGGCAGAACAGCCTCTGGCGGTTTGGAGTCCGCTGGTGTAAACAGTACTGAACTAGATGGACCTGTGGTATGACTCAGTAGAAAACAACTTTATCTCTCTGTGTTTATATGGCCGAGGCTTCAATGCGTGAAACTCTGCAGTGTCTCCTTTACCATTAAGGTAGCACCAGACAGGGCTCTGACCCAAGCCAACTGAGACACAGGCAAAAGGCTCTTTAGAACTTCTCTCTTCTTCCCCTCCCCTCAGGGTAAGAACATGAGCAGAGGATTCTGAACTTATTTTAATAGCAGATTTTTTTTTTCTTGCTAGTCATATGGTGGTTACGTGACCTCCATGGTGCTGGGATCAGGAAGTGGTGTGTTCAAGTGTGGAATAGCTGTTGCTCCGGTGTCACGCTGGGAATATTATGGTAAGTGCCTGTTTCTAAATAAATTTGGTTCCTCTCTTTAGCATTAAAAAAACCCCATAGGTGCAAATGTTCTATACGCCTTGTGCAGTGTATGTATATGCCTGAGCTATGCAGGATTTTTGTATTGACTGCTCACTCCTCCCACACAGAGTGCCATTTGGTCTGCCTTTGTGAACTCATGTGAGGTATTACACAGTGTCCCTGGATCGTATTTTTTTCCAATGAAAATCTTGGATGTGAAAAGGAAAATAATCTGCTTAACCTTTAAAAGGCACAAAATTACTTAATATTTGAAATTTTACTATAATGCAAATGTCTGCATTTGCATTCCTCAAAAGTGCCATGTGTTCCGCAGTGTTGAGGGATCATCATTTCTGAATGCCATAAAATTCATTAGTTCTGCTACTGACTTTCTTCCTGTACAATGAGCTTAGAAAAGGTGGGTCATCACATATAATCCTTTGCTGGAATATTTGTCATAGAAATCACATTGCCGATTATGGGCCCAATCCTATCCAACTTTCCAGCACCTATGCAGCCGCAATGCAGTCCCAAGGTAAGGGAACAAACATTCCTTTACCTTGAAGATGTCTCTGTGATTGGGCCCTCCCATCCCAGAACTCAGAATGCCAGGTGCAAGGGAGTGGCCACAGGATGCAGGCATCTTGTTGTCTCATGTGCTCCCTCAGGCACCTGGTGGGCCACTGTAAGATACAGGAAGCTTGACTAGATGGGCCTTTGGCCTGATCCAGCAAGGCTCTTCTTACGTTCTTAAGACTCAGATTGGGTTGCAAGTTCTTATAGCTCCCTCCCCACAGATGTGATAGCAAATTTTGTTTTATTTAACTCAGAATTACACCTCAGAAATTTACCTCAGAATGCCAGATGCAGGAGAGTGGCAACGAGATGCGGGTATCTAGTTGCTGTGTGCTCCCTGAGGCATCTGGTGGGCCACTGTGAGATACAGGAAGCTGGACTGGATGGGCCTTTGGCCTGATCCAGCAGGGCTCTTCTTATGTTCTTATTGCAAGCCCCATTGGCATGGCTGCATCGGTGCTGGAAAATTGGATAGGATAGGGTCCTATGCCTCCAGGCTACTAGGGTGTTTAAATTGTAATATTAACTAATTTATCAAGATCCTTCCTTGTCCTTAATTCTCCCTCTACCAACATAATACTCCCTCTACCAACACTAAAAGGTAAAGGATTTCCCATGACTGAATAGTCTATTCGTGACCGACTGTAGGGGGCGGTGCTCATCTCTGTTTCTAAGCCCAAGAGCCAGCGTTTGTCCGAGGGCAAGCTTCCGTGGACATGTGACCAAGCATGACTATACGCCGTAGCGCACAGAATGCCGTTACCTTCCCACCAAAGTGGTCCCTATTTATCTACTTGCACTTTTAGGTGCTTTTGAACTGCTAGGTTGGCAGGAGCTGGGACAAGCAACGGGAGCTCACTCTGTCATGCAGTCTTGAACACCGAACCTTCCGGTCAGAAAGCCCAGCAGCAACGGTTTAACCTGCTGCGCCACCACGTCCCCCAACACTGTAGGCGGGCTTACTACTACTATGAAAAAAACTAGCATTACACACATTTTTATAGAATACTATACAGTACAATTCAGTGGCAGTGTACAAGTGGACATGCCTAAACCAAAAGCTGTCAAGGACTGTGACATAAAAACATGTGGAATCGGTGGCATTACAAGGGCGTACAGCCAGTGTGGGCCATACCGACATTTCAGAAGAGGGTGACACCACACTGCCCAAGCCTCTGTTTGGCAATCTTTGACCTGCTCCAGGCTCACCACCTTGCATGTTCAGATAATCATGTTTTCGTCTCTTGCTGGGAAAAACACAAAGTGACTGGAGCTGGAAAGGGCTGAAGACCCAAACAGAGGAAGTCTGGAAGGAGGCTTTTTTTTTTTTTTTTTTTTGCATGTAAGACATTGTGTAAGCCCAGAAGGTCTGGAACGCTAAGTTACTGATGGTGCGTGCCACACTAGGTGAATCCAGGCGAAACCTCCCCTCAGGGCACCTCTATGTGGAGTATTAGGTTGGAGATAGGCAATAGTTTAGTTTTTTAAGAAAGTTGAAAGTGGCTGAGAAACGCTCCCCTTCCTACTGTGAATGCACTCACTTTGTGTGCTCTGTGTTCACCTTTTGGTCTGGATTTTGCAGGCTTTTCAAAACAGTCCAAAAACCTGTTTACAGGGAGCCAAGATGGCATTATGTTAATGTGGGGAAATATCTTACAGCTCTTTGGCCATAGGACATTTGACTAGAATAAAACCAGAGGTTCTCCACACTCAGGGGTCAATAAGGAGCATCCAGGAAATGTAGCTGTGGGAAGGTAGCAAGCTCCTGGCTACTTTGCTCAGATCCTTTGTCCACCCTACAAGAGATGGCAGGGAGAAGGGGACCTTGAATCCAGGATAGCCTCCAAAGTACCAGGACCTTGTAGTGGTAATGGGAGCAGAGCATGGCCTAGGATCCGACATATACAGGTCAATTACACGTTATCCGGAACTCCAAAATCCAAACTATCCAAAATCCAGACATTTTTGTCCAAGGCTTGTTTTCTGTAATGTGAGCACTAGAAGGGCTTGTGCTCATTCTCATGTACAACACAGGTACAGGCTGTAAGTTCTGTTCTCTGCTCTGTGGTGTGTGCCTGTACAAACATGGTACAAACATTGAAAAATGTCAGAGGCCAGCAGACAGCTGTATGGGTAATAGTGAAAAGAGCAAGAGGAAGCATTTCTCATTACATTTATGCAGTTATTCTGAAATCCAGACACATCTGAAATCCAGACACCTTTTCGTCTCAAGCAATAGGGATAAGGGATACACAACGTGTAAATGGCCTCCATCCAGTGGTGTCATCCAAATGATTTAGAAACAGGTACTCACATTTGATTGGCACTTGTCGGGGTCCGCCCACCGGAAGTGACATCATAAGCCGGAAGTGATGTCGTGGCAGGAAGTGAGGTCATAGCCGGAAGTGAGGTCATGATGGTTGCCATGGATGTGATCATGTTTGTAATAACTTCAGCTTGTGGTTAGTGTTGATTTAACTTCTATTGCTTTGCTTTCTAGAGATGTGTATAGACATAGTTTGCTTCAACTGTTCCCTGGTTAAATAGCAGGCTAGACCGTACTAGATTGTGAGCCCTTTTGGGACAGGGAGCCATTTAACCTTAATGTTAAATGCAAGGAGCCGGCAAGGAGCAGGAGGGGGAACGGGCGACCAAAAAAAGACCGTGTGGGGGCTGGGGGGAGGTTGCAGGAGGAACCGAGACGCTGGATCTGCGCGGCTGGAGGGAGCGAGAGCCCCAGGCCCCTTCTCATGCTTGCTGCCTTATTCCCGGGTCTCCCTCGCTGCTGCTGCTGCTGCCGCCATCACCACGCTGCCTGCCTGCCTGCCTCCTCACAGAAAGTGCAGGCAATGGCTGCAGCCGTGCAGTACACATGCGCAACTGCTGAGCCAACCAGCCGACGGGGCCAGCTTCGAATGGGCGGGGCCAGCTCAACTTCTAGGAACCGGTACTCACGTAGTGGTGCATAGTGGGTGCATGACATCACTGCCTCCATCTGTAAATGCGGCTGATTTTTTTAAAAAGTTCATCGAAAAGCCTCTTCCCTGCCTTTCAGGAATATGATTGTGGGATTTAGCATTGTGAGAAGATGCTAAGCTTACACCCAAATGAAACAAACACATGATATGTTGGAAACGATCCGTGATACTAAATTGCATTTAAGGTGCCTTGAGGGAATAACTCCACAGTGTCCTTTCATTATTGTATTGCATTATTATAATTCAGCCACCATCACAGTCGTCAGCCAGTGGCATAGCAAAGCTACCAGTTTCTTTACCGTGACTGAGCGAATAATAATATTGTAACTTTGGCATAAGTTAGCTGGGAAGGCATACTTAACAATGCCGTTGCCATGGGTGACTGCATGCTGAATATTAATAAACAAATGTAGTTACCTGCAATGCTTACTTGCAGGGAAATTGTTGCTTGTTTTTCCTAATATGGTAGAGTTCCTTACATTGGAACAGACTACGTGGCCCTTCTCAGTCTTGTCTGGTTTGCCATTCAGACAACAGCATTTTCAGTCATGCTTTGTCCTTTTTCAATTCCACAGATTCAATATACACTGAACGCTACATGGGTTTGCCTGGGGATAACCAGCATAACTATGAGGTAAGAATCTTTAAAACCCAGTGTTCTGGGTGCAAGGCCACTATGTCGTACTTTTTGAAAGACTTTATAATATCCCGTTTATAGAGAATGCATGCCTAATGAACATTGTTTATATATTCCAGATGGCTTCTAAATAAATGGCTCACATATGTGTCTCTTGCTCAGATGTGCTAAAGAATTCATGTTTCTGCAGGGGTTTGGATTGTGCATGTACTTTGCATATATACAGTACCTTTGTCTGGGAACTGTGGTATACTGGTATACAACATTTTGCAGTGTAACCTTTGAAGTGGAGAGTGAACCCATGTCATTCAGGGTGCAATCCTAACCTGGAGTTAGGCTGGCACAGTTAGTCCAGCAAAGTTTGGCCGGCACAAGGAACACCGTAAAGTGCATTAGGACCACTCTTGGAGTCAAGGAGGATGGCGCACGTCTCTGTGTTGGCCTCTCTAACTCTGAGAGTGGTCCAAACATACTTTATGGTGTTCCTTGTGCCGGCCAAACTTTACTGGCCTAACTGTGCCGGCCAAACTCAAGCTTAGGATTGAACACTCAATTAAAACAGGAAGAATGAACTAAACTTTTGCATGCACACCAGTGATGTCATTCAGGGGGAACGGGCCAGAACGGGCGTTCCGGATCCTAACGGGCTCCGTGGCTGGTTCCGGGTTCCCGACAAGTGCCAATCAAAAGTGAGTTCCTGTTCCTAAATCATTTGAATGACACCACTGATGCACACATATGTAACCAACTCCAGTTGTTAGTTTTGTAAATGAAAAATCACTTTGGGAGGAGTTCAAAACTTTTGAAAATACATCTCTGGAACTTCACATGGGACAAGTGGCTGAGGGAAGCAATTGCAGCAGAATTATGCCAGTGGGAAAAAGGGTGAAGCACATTTTCTCCTGCTACTGCTTCTCCAGTCCAAATTTCCCTTTTCCTAAACCATCTTTTCTCTAACATAAAGAGTTAGTGGGATTTTGCTGTGCACATGTGCATGGAACTCTTAGGGCACAACCCTAATCTGGAGTTAGGCTGGCACACGTCCCTTGTGTCATAAAAAGGTAAAAGTTTCCCCATGACTGAATGGTCTAGTCGTGACCGACTGTAGGGGGCGGAGCTCATCTCCATTTCTAAGCCTGTAGAGCCAGTGTTTGTACGAGGACAAGCTTCCGTGGTCATGTGGCCTGCATGACTCTATGCCGTAGTGCACGGAATGCCATTACCTTCCCACCAAAGTGGTCCCTATTTATCTACTTGCATTTAGGTGCTTTCGAACTGCTAGGTTGGCAGGAGCTGGGACAAGCAACGGGAGCTCACTCTGTCGCACAGTCTTGAACTCCCAACCTTCCGGTTGGAAAGCCCAGCAGCAGAGGTTTAACCCGCTGCGCCACCACGTCATATGACACGCAAGTGTCATAAATGCGCCCTAAAGCACATTTGCACCACTCTTGGCGTCAGGGAGGTCAGTGCACAGGCATGTGCCGTCCTCCCTGACTCTGAGAGTTTTCCAAATCCTCTTTACAATGCATCTGCAACAGTCCTAGGCTGGCACAAGTCTCTTGTGGACTTGTGCCAGCCTAACTCCAGGTTAGGATTGCACCCTTAGGTAGAACTAAGGTAAAAGTGAAGGAAGACAGGTGGGGCAAAGTGTGGGTGTTATGAAATGTTTGCCCAAAAGACTTCTGCTAGCACTTAGAGGCATCTCGGTAAAACCGGCTCCTATTTTGTGGAGGACTTGATTTGATTTTAGTACTAAAATCCAAATAGTAAAGCATTGTGGGCAAGTCACACTTTTTCATCCCAGTCCACCTCTCAGGGTAGTTAAGATAACATGGGACAATCCAAGAATACTGTCCTGATCTCATATGAGAAGGGGGCATAAATGTGATGAAAAGTGTTTTGTTTTTTTTAATAAAAGGACCTACAATTTAAAAAATCACACACACACCCCACCCTGTTAGATCATACCCACATAAGAATGTGCACTTGAGATCTTAATTTTTGAAGTCATCAAGATGTTTGTGGTTTTCCTGCGGTCCTTCTCATAGGATAACTTGATGAAAGTACTGACAATCGCTTGGGAAAACCCCTTGATATAGGAAAATGAGTGTTTGGCCTATTCGCTTTCTTTATTCTTCTGTAAAATGCCTCCAAAATTTCCAGTTCCTCTTAAACATATATGATCTGACTGGATTTTATTCCCACCCCCACCTTAGTTGTTATTACTTTCAACTTGGGTTTTTCGTTTGCTAAATAATTTGGGGTTCTATTAAGGTAGCAGATCAGCAAGGCACTTATGTAAATGGAAGTCTCTTAACGTGCTACAGCTTGAAATGTTAGTGCTCTGGGTGCACAAAGTCACTCTGCAGCTTCACGGCACAGATGGCACCAGAGGACTGTGTAATCTTTTTGTGCCAGGAGTCGAATTTTCTTGGCGCAGCCTCCTTTGCTGGCAGTGTCCACGTTGAAACTGCCAGTACCAAAGAGCTAAAGGTTTCCAATGTGTTACTCAGAGGATTAAATTGGAGAGGTTGCAGGCGAGGAGGAGGAGGAGGGGGTAGAGAGTCTGATCTGACTGTTGACAATGCATGACATCCCCTAAGGGTGGAAAAGTGAACAGTTTGTGGTGTTGGAATAAAGGGGGGAGGAGACCCTTTCCAGCATGTCGCTTATCATAAGAAATTTAATCAGGAAATTTAAAGAAATTTCGCCTCCATGTCCCCAATACCATGATTCTGTCTGTTTTCACTCACATCCCAAGGAAACAGGAAGACTTCCTCTGCTCTGGAATACATCTTCATCAAATCAACAGCCCTCTTTGTTTTTCAAGGCATTTCTGTACTAAAAAATCAGCTCAGTGATCCAGTCCTATGAACTCACCTTAGCTGTAGCAATGCAAAAAGTAACGTTGGCCACTAGGCAAAGCAAGCAACAACAACAAAAAACCTACCTTTGCCTGGCAAACAATCTCCTCCCTTGTCTCATCTTTTCAAAGGGACAAAGGAAGTCATAGGGCAAGTGGCAATGCCAAGATATCAGGGATGAATTAGGAGCTGATTCTCGCACAAAGAGTTGAGGTCCTTAATGTGATCTACTGTAGGTTTGGGCCACTTGTCAGAGGAAAGGATACCGGCAAAGTGGACATCTGATATTTTCTGAAAGCTCTGGAACAACAATGATGCCCATTCCCCTTGGAGTCTAAATGAGGGTGGGATGCTGCCAAGTGATAGAGCCATTCCAGAACTAGCCATTCCGGCTAGTGCAGTTTGCCATGTGTGCAAAAAATGCACACTGCAGCATAAAACTAACATCCATGTGTTCAGGCTAATGTTGACAATTCAGTCACCCTACCCAGAAAAATAAAAGTGTATCACTTGTCTTGAATTCCTCTCCTGCCCCCACACCGTAGTGCATAGATTTTCTTCTGTTCCCAAGTTGTGCTGAGCACTATTTCAGGTACTGATGAGGCACTAACCAGGCAATGGGTTCTGCCAGTGTTCTTAGGGGTGTAGTTCTTCCACTATGTATACACCATTTTTATAGCCAGTCTTGGGTTTGGCTGGGTTTGGCTGGGTAACTGTAAATGAATACTGATTGAGAGGTCCGTCATAAGGCTCCAGTTGTAACACAATGGCTCTTCCAATCTAAAAAGTTATATTAGCAGAATCCCTTTGCATAGCGCCCATTCTCTCAGAAGCTGGGACAAACAAGCTAGCGTGCTATTAAATGCGTTTTCTGCTAGTATGAATGCTCTATTTATTTTAAGCAGATTAAGACCATATGTGCTTCAAAATAATAAGTTGTGAGCCAATTCGGAAATATGAGGTGTAAAGCTATTGCTCCGTGTAGAGGCCTCTTAAAGATGGCTCTTTAAAGATGGCACATGATGGCTGCCTCCACATGGCAAGCAAGTGATGTTCAATGGCTCGTCATGGCAACTGGAGGCACTGCAACATGTATGCTTGACACTTAATCTGCAAAAAAATGAGATGCCCTGTGTATGTCAGGGGACTTTAGAGTTTGGGTCACACGTGTGCATCACTTGCTTTCTCCACACTTGATGAGTGCATCCTTGATGCTAACTGTATGACCTGACTTCATTTGGAAATTCTTCATTCCTGACTTCATTTGGCAATACGGAAATTCTGCCTATGGTGTTATCTCCGTGGTAGCCATTTGCACGTGCAAGTCATCATCAAATCTGGCAGTGACTGACCGATGAGCATATGTGACCCATCCTTAGGTGATGGATTTGTGTAAGGTGAAATCATGCATGCGATTAGGTTACACGGAGTGCATATTCACTTGGGATTTCAAAAATTACAGATTGCAGCCATGACAATGTTTGTAATGTGAGAGCATCTCATCTTTTGAATGCATGGAGAGGCTGATATACGCAAGGCTGCCCCTAAAAAGCAGCAGCTCCCACAATGCAGTAAGTAGCTTTGTAAAAGAGGAAGATGGAAAAAGCCACTTGCTGCATAGTTTAGAAGGTCTGTACTTTGGGGATATGTGTGTAGACCTCACCATGTGCATCTCTGGGTAGCGGATCAGAAGAGAAGGAAAACCCAGTAGGTGAGAAGGAAACATGGTATCACCCATAGCAGGCCTGAGGGTATCTGGATTGACGTGGGGAAGAGCGGACAAAAGGCTCATGGAGAAGGGAAGGAAGGGCAATGCTGATCCCGTCATTGTGAGCTGCCAGGAGAGCGTGCTCTGGGGAGGGGGGGCTGCTAAACTTGTGAAAGAGGTTGTTTTGCAGCTCTCTCTCTCTCTCTCTCTCTCTCTCTCTCTCTCTCTCTCTCTCTCTCTCTCTCTCTCTCTCTCTCTCTCT
>JAJKFI010000046.1:7928726-7950565 GCA_029204185.1 Lerista edwardsae
TCTCTCTCTCTCTCTCTCTCTCTCTCTCTCTCTCTCTCTCTCTCTCTGCATTTGATATGCTGTTGGCAAGTATTTGAAGCAGTCATAGATTTGGCAATCTTCTGCTAAGCAGATTTGAAATGTTCAGTCCTCAAGAACTGCTGCATCATTAGGTTATGCAAAACAGGGTACAATTTTGTAAATATGCCATCTTGTACTGATATGACATTTGTTCTATTATCCAAGAAATATGCTGGAGGGGGGAGAGACCTTCAGATTCCAGCCAAACTTCAACTTGTTTGTTGAGTGCCGATGAAATGTTGACTGCTGTGTGATCTTTTCACGACGCCAGTTCTCCTTGCCCTGGCCTTAGAGCTCAAGAGTGGCAGAGGGCAGAGGAGGAAGTTGTAGTTGGACTCTGGAAAGCCTGATCAGCCTGTCCCTGCAAAAGATTCCAAAGGTGGATTTTGATACATAGTTTGTAACTCTTGGATGGAAATAGGGAGTTCAGTTCCTTCCCTGTAAATTTTTACCATAAGCACAGTGCTAAACTCAGTCCATTTTTTCTTAATGAACAACACATGGGGACAGTGACTGTGTTTTTGGCTGCTCCTTAATTCATGAGAGTTGCTTATATGCAAGTTTGTCGACTGTGAAAGAACCGGGGGTGGGGGAGGAAGTAGAGAGAGACTGAAAGCTTGCCTGCATGCGTTTTTTGATGGGATTCAGTGCTCTAACTGAGGGCGCAATCCTAAACTGAGTTGGACCGGCATAAACTAAGCCAGCAAAGTTTGGCCAGCACCAGGGACACCGTAAAGTATATTTGGACCACTCTCAGAGTCAGAGAGGCCAGCGCACAGGCGTGAGCCATCCTCCCTGACTCCGAGAGTGGTCCAAACATGCTTTATGGTGGCCCTTGTGCTGGCCAAACTTTGCTGGCTTATCTTATGCCGGCCTAACTCCAGTTTAGGATTGTGCTCTTAGTGTGTTTGCATCCCACGTAAGTCACAGCACAAGCATGCTGAACTTCAGCGTGATCTTCACTAGCCCACAGGTGACAAGACAGAGCTGGCCCAGCCATGAAGTGGGCTGATGTAGCTTGCAGCCGCAGCAGGAGGAGGAGGGCGATGGGCGGCAGGTTCAGGATGCACCTTCGCCCCAAGTCTGCCCACACCTTCCTCCAACCTGATGCAGACAAGAGCTGCATAGATCCACTTTCTACGGACTAAAACTGCATGAAAAGCAGACCACCCACTTACTAACCATGCTCTGTTACATGGCTTTTGCCAACCAGGAAGTGCGGGACTTCTGGTTGTTTAAAAAGGGACCATGCAAAGAAAGGGATAAATTCATTTGTGCAGTTCCTTTAAATAAAACTGAAAATCCTGCATTTCCTGGCTTGCGAAAACTACATGACAGAGCACAGTAAGGGGCCTTTCCGTAGTGCATTGTGGCAGAGGCTGATCTGAAGGAGCCTGTCATTGGGAAGCGGACCTGGCTGTGCCATCCCTGTGACCAGAGAACTCAGAGGAATGAAGTGCACAACCTTGTGCGATGTGGTACATTTTTTGTTTCACAGATTCTCATGGCATCCTGTGAGAATCTGCAATGCTCCATCCACTGAATAATGGGTTGACTGGCAATCACATGTTAAAAGGAGAGTGCAAACGTTGAGTAATGCCCTTTATTTTCCCCAAATTGGAACCCAGCTTTGCCAAAGTAGACAATGTGACCATCTGTTTAGTACAGTATAGTATCTGAATCTAACTGGTCTAACCCCAGAACCATGCACATATTATGTATTTGTGTGCTTGATGTCCAGTCCAACAGAGAATCCCAGGATTGCCTTCCCTGGACCAGGATACATTGTGTGTGCACGCACACGTCCCTCTGTCTGTCCGTGAGGAAGACAGGATGCCAACAGACAATGTAGCACATGCCAAAAAATGTAGTGCCCCAATTTTTCTTTTCTGACACAAATGTGCTTCACGTCTTATAGGAAATCTACTTTTGTGCCACACGTAATGTCTGATGCCATTCTCAAAAGTCTTATTTCAGAATTGTCTCCTTGTATAGTATATTTTCATTTAAGCAGATTTCTTAGGCAGCGTGTAAAACAACTGCCTCAATATTAGTACAGATAAAGGATCAATATTTACATAGCATCTTTAGTGGTAGCTGCATTACTTTCGGGTGGGGAAAGGGAAGAGTGTGGAAATGTTTACAGTCACACCCATACTGCGTTAACGATTTGGACTCTGAGCCATAGTTTGTTCTGTCTTTGTATTCTCAAGTAGCAGGATGTGAATGTGATGCTGTGTGTTCAATCATTTGCTTGTCCGTAGTCAGATAAATGAAGTTATAGTCTGTCAGGTTTTCGCCCTCCTAGACATAAAACGAGATGTGCAGAATAAGTTAGTGACATGCAACATAGGTGGTCCTGCTATTTTCTCTGCCAAGGAAACACAAAGCCAGCAAGGGCCAATCAGTTGTAGTGCAGCGGCACCAGGTCCTCCAACCATTGGAGGAGCCAGGCGGCACCCCTCCCCCCGCTCCTCCTCTGATTGGAGGAAACTCGGTGCAAGTTTCCTCCAACCATCCGGCGAGCCCAGGTTTCAAAGGAGTTCCCTGGCATGCAGGTGGGGGCAGTGGGCATCGTGCATCTGCCCCCCCCAAGCCCAGCGCCTGGGGCATTTGTCTCCCTTGTCCCCCCTCAGATCAACCATTGGCATGCCATTCAGACCAGTTTGGTGCAGTGATTGGAGTGTTTGGCTTCAAAGTGAAAAAGTGTATCTCTGCTCGGCTTCAAGACACCTCAAATGGCCGATCCCATAGCTGAAGTTGCTCCAAAAGTAAAATGAGATACCAATTTACATGTTTCATGAGGGGCACTAATTGATTACTGTGCTGGTTCAAAATGCCTGATTTATCTTTAGATGGTGGTGGACCATCAGAAGGACATTGCACCAGTGCTGCAATTATACTCCCCCTGCCCCCCGCTTGCTTTTTGAACAAGGTACTAGTTGTAGAGCAGTTGGGGCTATGTCAGGGAGGAGAGTTCTAATCTGCTGTGATTTCCTAATATTATTAATCTCCCAGCCATACCATTTTTCTGCTTGCTGAATGGTTGTTTTTTTTCCCTGTAGAGAGGAATTGTGGGCTCATTTTCATGTTTGTAATAGGAATAACAAGGTCACATGTGTGACATGCTTTTTAAAAAAAAAAAATTAAGGAGCAATTTATTATTGTGACTAGTTAAAGTCACCTGACTGCAACTGGAATGATGGGCTTTTTTTAACATATTTACTGTATATATATTTTAGAACTCCACAGTAATGTCCAAAGCCAAAAACTTCCAAGAAGTTGACTATCTCCTGATCCATGGAACAGCAGATGGTGAGTGGTTCCTAACTGGAACTACAACTTAACTTGTTGTAGTTCTGCTCTTGACAAAACAGAAGCAAGACAGTCTTCACAATCTTGAGACGATTTCTGTATGTCTGCTATCTAATAAGCAAGACTGGAGATCTGTTATTCAGATCTTTTTGTCTTCCCTGTTAACATTCAATGTTGTTGTTGTTGTTGTTGTTGTTATTTCTCTCCCCTCTCCCATCTGATTTGCAGATAACGTTCACTTTCAGCAATCAGCCCAAATCTCAAAAGCTCTGGTGGATGCACAAGTGGATTTTCAGGCAATGGTAGGTCTGAGCATTCATAACCATCTGAGAAGCTAGCAGTATGTGCAGACCAAAAAATGCTTCAGTAGAATACAAGTCTCACTTCTGTTTATCCACTTCAGAAATATAAACTGGCAACACAGTTTGATATTTTAAAATATATTCTGCACTGGGCACAGAGCAGTTGGAAAAATCTTTTATTAAAATCTCATACAATGTTCATGTTTGTTTTAACTGAAAGTACCACAAAACCGCATTTGATTATAACGTCTCTTTGTTTACCTTCCAGTGGTATACAGATAAAGATCATGGAATCAGCGGCCTTGCGCATAACCACATCTACACACACATGAGCCATTTTATCAAGCAGTGTTTTGCATTGTCATAATATTGGGAAGACGTGTGTCCAACTCACACTGGCATTTGGTATTAGGAAGTTCTGAAGAAGAATTCTTTCCTAGTGAATCATATCATCGTACATTGCACTGAGACAGTAAAATTGATTTTCCCTGGACACTTGAATGAAGGGAAAAATGCGTTTATATGTATCTCTGTAATTCCTCAATGACCCACTGTAGTCCGGTGCACTTAGGCCCGAAAAGCACAAACCAAAGATCTGCAGGGATCCATCCTACATGCAAGAGCTCCTCTGTTCTGTTCTCTGCATGCGAGTATATTGTATCTCATTTGCAAAGAGTGTGATACAATGTTCTTCCACACTGCCTTACATTGAAAGCTGTAGACGCGGAGTGGAGCACGTGAAAGGGACAACAGAGTGCCAAAAAACACACATAACCTGGCATTATCATTGCGCTTAAAATATGCAAAGCTTAAATCAGGTTTGCATAGTCTTTGTTCCAAGTTTGGAAAAATACGTTGAATTGCTAAAAACAATAAACTCAGCATGCGTGAGTCATATTTTGTACGGGAAGAGGTTGGAAATGAAAATACCTGCCTGAGCCTGAGCTGCAATTTTCCATAACTGTTTTATGGACTGTAGCCAAAATAAGCAATAGCAACCGGAGCCGGTCACAGTGCAATCTTATTAAGCCCGTGTACAGCACAGGGGGACTGAGTGCGGCGGGACTTCCTTTCTTAAAAATGTGCCTTGGATTAGACTGTTAGGGTGCAACTAGACACAATGGGAGATTCACAATCAGGCTGTCTCTGATTTTTTTTTAAAAAAATTAATATCCACAGTGGCAAAGGGAAGCAAATCAGAACCAAAGTGCTGGGAAAAGGAAGGGGGTTAGGTTTTTGCTCCCCATTGTTTTCCTCGTCTGCATCCCCACCCCCAAGTTATTTCTGTGTAAGAGTATAGTCCTGTGGGTACCTCTGGTAGGCTTGTCCAGTGTCTATGCGAATAGCTTTCAAAAGATTGACTCAACCTGACAATTCTGAAGTTGTTTCTACAGAAATTGACAAAACGGGCTGCCCTCGGGTTTGTATTACAAATTTTGTATTACAAATACGCAAGTGGTTAAGGTATTTTGGGAGTACAGCCGAATTCATCTCTAGCCCCCTTACGTGTTTTCTTTTAAAGCACCAGTAGATGTGAAAAAGAAAAATCTAGCAGCACTCTGAAATGAACTCTGGGACCAGCCACTTGTGCTTCCAGAGCAGGACAAGCCCTTTGGAAGCCGGTCTCTAAAAACTGGAGTCGGGAGGAACATCTGGCTGCAGCTCTCTAAAAACTGCAGCCAGACGATGTGGGCAGCTCCTCTGTTTCTTGCCCGTCGTTATCCCATTCAGCAAAGGCAGAACCTGAGCTTGAACTCTCAAGCATTTCTCCAAGGGCCAAGCCACTGCGGCAGAAATGTGAATGGCATACAGTCCCCCTTGGGCCTTAAGACTTAGGAAAAAAATTCTGGGTAGCTCAATTTTAGATACCACCAGATGACTGGGACAGGCATTTTGCAAACAGACACAGTCATATTTGGTTTGTTAAGAATAGCTTCTATGTTCCTTTATTATGGGTGTGAATGTTAATGCTATGGGATCGCTGTGCGACATGGGCCCAGGCCACCGCCCTTTCTGAGCATGACCAATGGAATATGAGTTTTCAATAGGAAGCCACCCACAGGCCCACCTTTATTTGCCATATCCCAATAATATCCCGCTGCTCATCCTGGATTGTTTGTTTTTCCAGCTAGCATTTAGCACCTGTACACTACAGGGTGCAACACAGATCAAGAGCAGTAAAATGCAACGTACTGCAGCTATTGTGTGTAATAGAATTTATGTGCTGCAGGTTGTGGATTCAGTTCTCACCTATCCAAAAATGATGTGTTTCTTTTAAAGCGGTGGTCTTCAACATTTTCTATGCCACGATTCCAAGAAATACAGTCGGATATTCTGAACCCACCACCTGTCCCACCCCCCTTCCTGGGACGCTGTCTGCTTACTCCCCACCCCCATAATGCCCTCCCAGCACTGTTCGCTGCAACCAAATATTCTTATTAGAGAGCGCAGAGAAGGTTAGCGTGAAGCCCGGCACTAGTGAAAGCTATTTTAGCTCTATGGCTCAAAACCTGAGCAGGGCTGGCACACAATCCCCTGGGACCTGACGGAGTACACCAGACGCCTCCCCTTTATCCTGATGGCGCTCTAGTCCTGTGGTCTTCAACCTGTTTTGTTCCTGGAAGTTGCAATGCAACTGAGACGCTGTGACCCCAACCCCAAGGGGGAAGACCACTGTTTTAAAGGGTCGACGCATGAAATCCCATGCCCATGCCCCTATCAACCAAGATGCCTTAGAATGTATTCAATATGGCCTTAAAAGCAGTAGCATGTCTGGGGAGTCTGGGAGCAAATGCCCCAGGACGCCAAGTGGGAGAGGTGGCAAAATTGCTTTCTCCTGCCCTCGGTTGTGCCCCCCCCCATTGCCAGGGACTGCCCCTCCTGCTCCGCTTTTAAAAAAAAGGAGGAGGGCACTCCCCACAGGGTCTTCTGAGAGACAGAAGGCTGAAAACTGGAAGTGATGATTTTCGGACTCCAGATGTCCTCTGGGGGGAGGCAGCGGCCCCACCTCCAGATGGGGAACAACCCCACCCCCCCACCCCCAGAAATGCCAGTGCTTAAGAGTTGAGTCTTTCCTTTAAGATGAAGGATGTCGGCACAATCCTATGCATATGTAAGTGTGTCTGGAAAAAAGCAAAATATTTTGTCCTACGAATGTTGCTGTCTTGAACATAATGTAATAAAGCCCTATTTGTGGTACCAGAAAGGACTGCTTGTGGTGCATTTTTAGTAAAAATCAGTCGTCCTTGGCCTTACTCACTGCTTTACTTGTTCGCAATCTCTTGAGCAACTGGAGATTATTACCAAAAAATAAGGTAATACTGAAAAATCCTTTTTGTAATGGGTGAAAAGTTAATCTAGTGAAATAATCATACCTTTTCATAACAGTCAATTGCTAATAGTACCTTGTAGCAACGTTGGACATGAATATGACTGCTTTACATTCAGACACCAGCATCAAACATACTTGCTACCTGTGGCTGTTCCCCTGGCATGGTGAGTGATGCATGACATTAGGTGTGAAATTTTTAAAAAATGACAAGAAAGGAGGGCTGGCAGAAAGAATAAAGAAATACTCACAGCACATTCTGTGAGGGGAGCGGCTGCGTCAGCAGCTTTCGATGGGGTCAGCTCCCTGGTGGAGATTTGCAGAGCGGCCACCTGGTCCTTGGTACACACCTTCATGAGGCACTATAGGAGCGACATCACCTGCTCTGGGAGGGAGTAAACAGTATTCTATGACTTGTTCTTAAGCATGCATTACAAAACAGTTTTAATGGGGCGTATTGGAAGCCATGAAATTACCTGCTTGCAAATATAGCACAAAGTAGAGGGCAATAAGTAAAGGCTCTGCATCTGTTGGTGTAGTTGCAGTGCCTGCTTCCCCATCCTCACCAAGATGAACACAGGAAGCTGCCTCCTACTGTCTGTTAACCCAATATTATCTATGCTCCCTGGCAGCAGCTCTACAAGGGTTCAAACATTGAGCATGGGACCATAGACATGGAAAGCATCATTGAGCTGCAGCCCCATTCCCAAGATGGCTTGCAGTGGCAATCCTACCTGTTTGTTTGGAGGATCAGGTGCCCCCAGGTGGCATGCAGGGGGAGGGGAGCAGCATGGAGGCACATGGTGCTGCCAGCAGTGAGCAACATTTCACCACCCTGCACCTGGATCACCCAACATGGAGCGTTTGTGGTCGCTGGGGGCAGCGCAGAGGGCAGGGAACCAATGGGCGGGCACGGCGATCATTGCACCTGGCCACGGGGCAGACTCAGCTGGATCCACCACTGATAGCTTGCACTAGCCATTGGGTAAGCAGGAAGGACACAGAACAAAGTGAATGTAGTCTGGCCCCTGCTCCACCTATCTAAAACTCTGCAGTGATCACTGCCAAACAACAATGCTCATGTGCAAGTGTGTATACATGCAGGAGCCCCACACAGATAACCCAGTTGGTGGCTGTTGGGCCTTCTATGGAGGCAAAAGGACAACATGCACAGCAATGTGTTTCCACCAGTGGTGTCCCCGGGGCAGGGAAGACGGCAAAATGGAGCGGTACGCAACGGGCGGGCTGCCGCTCACCCGTTGCTCCCGCCCAGTGTTCCGGCTGCATGACGCCGCTGGTTTCCACTCATAGACAACACTTGCTGGATCTGTCTACAGAATGGACAACAGTTACAGCCATGGTTAAAAAAGAAAGAACAAATCAAGCATAGTTAGGATAAATATTTTATTTCCACTGAACATCTTTTTAAGATGTGAAAAACACAATATTCTATTCACATGTACACATTACTTTTAACCTGTTGTAATAAATTACATCCAAGAAATTCAGCAATTGTGACCAGGAAATATGAAATTAAAAGTAAATATAACACTACCATTTGCATTTTACTCTCTTTGCTTGTGATTTTAAAATGTTGGGATTAACACCAGAGTAGCACTGAAATCCACACAAAAACATAATAACTGTTTAAAAAAAAAAATACCAAACAGAAATGCAGAATATAATTGAATACAATGATTTCATAGTGCCCAGAAAGCTAGACAGGTGAGAGTTCTAATTCTCTTTCATCATCTAGCAACAAAAACATCAGCAACTTATTAAAAACACCAGCAGTCTTTCCCCAGGAACAAGCTGCCCTGCACTGCTAGACTAGCTTCATCTTCAAACAACTGGCATTTTACAATTGATCATCACCGATACCAGCGTTTCTCAACATGTGTCCCCTGCCACATCATCTTGCATTGTCTACCTAGGGGAAGTACCATCGGAAGTAAGTGGCAATGATGTCATTGCTATTTACTTCTAGATTTGGGGGCCAGACACGACACAACAAACACCGGTTCAGGGCAGCTCAGGGCAGCTGGGAGGGGTTTTTTTTTTGAGCGCGCAAAAAGTGCAAGCCGCTGAGCTGAGCCGAGCCTTCTGCCACTGCTTGTTGCATTGCAAACAGCAGGTGTCTCACACGTGCCACTGGACACCACCCCAAGTACCACAAGTGGTACAAGCACTACTGGTTGAGAAACACTGACCAACACCGTAACAAAGTGTAATGTTAATGCAGCTGTACTTCATAATCTAAATGTATAATGTGTAAAAAATTAAATGTAAATCTTTTCTACGTCTATTTGGTAGCATCTGCATAATGGAGATTTTAAGATTTGGATGAGGCGAAGAAGATTCTCCTAAGAGAAGAATAAATGCTGTGTATTGTGTCCATCTGATGCGCAATGCAATCCTAGGGAGATGTACTCTGAAGCAAGTCTCACAGGGCTCAATGAAGTCTGATCTCATGTGACTGTGCATCAGACTGCAGTCAGCCTTATTTTGGTACGCGGGAAGCTGTTAGGATCTCCTGTGTGAAGGATGAGGCATATGGAACGGGATGGCTGGGACACAGAGCCTGCTGGTCTTTGAACTGCAGCAGCAGTGGTGGGATTCAGCCAGTTCTCACCTGTTCTGCAGAACCAGTTGCTAATTTTAGGTTGGGAGAGGGAAGAAAGGCAGCGGCCGCCCTGAAGGACGTAGAACCGGTTGTTAATTTATTTGAATTCCACCACTGAGCGGCAGCCTTAGCAGCTGATTCCAGTGCATTTTGCAATCCCTGTGCCTGAAGATAGCCCTCCATAACTACTGCTGGCACCGTGATTGGGAGTCTGTGCAAGACAGGTATGATCCTCTCAAGCTACCGGCCACTGTGAAGCTGCAACACTGCATGCGCTGAAACCATTCACTGTTCACTGATGGCAGCCAGGAAAGGTGCACTGAACATTTGTACAAAGGCTGCAATTGTGTTGGATGTGCACCCTTGGGCAAATTGCTGTTTCCTTTACCCCAGTTTTGCTTCTGCAGTGTTGGACTAACCACTACACGCAACTCTCTCTGGCAAAGACATTTTGCAGGTGAGTGGGGAAATGTGCCTGGACTAGGAATGGCTTAACTAGAACAGAGTGTTCTAAGTGAAAGGTCAGGTGCCCATCCTCAGTTTGTCATCTGTCAAATTAGCAGGGTCCGAACAGGGCTGAAGCAGCCTAGAGGCCGAACTGCGTTGATCAGATGTGCAAAATGGTTCGAATGGCGCGCACGTGTGTGTGTGTGTGTGTGTGTGTGTGTGTGTGTGTGTGTGTGTTTTCAAAGCTGTCATCAAGAAACCACAATGTTTCCTGGGCACTCCATCCTCTTTGCTGCATGTTTATGCATAACAAAATACACCCCTCCGTTCATGAGATTCACCAAAAACTACCTTAAAAACAACCAGATGAGAAGTGAACCCACAAATCTCCTGTGCACACGTGCTGCTGTGTTCAAATCAACTGAGAGCACAGAGAGCCACGTGTGGGGGCCTGTTATGTGCACGCAGGACAGTCAGTTGGTTGACTCTCAGTGCCACATCCATGCATAGGGCTAAAAGCAACAGAGCTATAGAGAAAGTCCGTGGCAAATGAGAGGGAAAGAGAGTAATACTACGAAGGGCAGTTTTGAAAGGAAAAAGCTGCTTTACTAAGAAAGCCCTGAATTTTGGAATGGTGCAGGTGTTTTGTTCCTGGTAGTCAAAAGCACAGGCACACTTTGAAACATCTGGTTTTTGGATAACATATTGCTAAAAGAAGGTTCACCATACAAGTTAAAAAAAATAAAGACATCCAAAGGATCTGTAAAATGTTTGATATTGTCCCACTTCGATTTCAGGCACAGACAATACAATCCATCCTCTTGCTCGTGTTACAGAGCCCTTTGCCCTCCTTCCTTCCTGACTAGGGATGCTTGAGTCTGAGCACTAGCAATGGACTTCATCACTACTTTCAATGATAATGAAGTTCATCTACCCCTATGAAGAGCCAGTCATTCCATCCCTCTCCAGGGCAGGAGTAATCTGTGCACGTGACCAAGGGAGATGCAGTGTGGCCGGATATACACAGGGCAGGTGAAGATAAGACTTGGATGCCATGCTGCACACCTGGCACTCAGCTGAAACAGGCCACGGACAAGGAATGATGCCTATGAGGATCCCTTCCTGTCCAGGCAGCTCCATGTGCAGGAGAGGTTTG
The DNA here is from genome assembly GCA_029204185.1 of Lerista edwardsae. Classification (NCBI taxonomy): domain Eukaryota; kingdom Metazoa; phylum Chordata; class Lepidosauria; order Squamata; family Scincidae; genus Lerista; species Lerista edwardsae. The sequence goes on from JAJKFI010000046.1 coordinate 7,939,958, forward strand.
GTCTGCCTAGTCTCATTCATTATAAACTGCAGGTTGTCTACATAATCTAGTTTATCATGGAAACCTCTATGGCACATACAAAAAGAGTCCGAATTCCAAATGTATATGGAATTACTTGCCTTTGACATAGAAACTGAGGGCACAATCCTAACCTGGAGTTAGTCTGGCACAGTTAGGCCAGCAAAGTTTGGTCGGCACAAGGGACACCATAAAGTATGTTTGAATCACTCAGAGAGCCCAGCACAAAGACGTGCACCATCCTCCCTGACCCTGAGAGTGGTCCAAACGTGCACAAGTTTGGCCCTTGTGCTGGCCACACAAGGGGCCAGCACAAGACTAACTGGAGACTAACTCCAGGTTAGGATAGCATCCTGAGTTACAGCCCAAGCCTATGCAAGTCTACTCAGAAGTAAGTTCCATTATAGTCAGTGGAGCTTACTTTCAGGTAAGCATAGCTAGGACTGCACCATTAAACAACTGTACTAATAAAGGACAAGCATGACTTTTTTCTTTTGCAAAACGGGATTCACAGCAAAACGCGGACTCTCTAGAATCAGTGCGAAATGATCGCATGTAGCTCAATGGGATCATGACCACAATTCAAAGGGCGGGAGAAATAAAAAGAGTTAAGTGAACTTTATTTTTCATTTGTATCAGTGGGAGAAACAAGCACATGCTCAATTTGTTCCCACTCAGTCCATGTGATTTGAAAGTGCTTAAGTGTTGGTGGGAGAGTGCCCAGAGTTCACTGGCAAGTTGCAAATGCATTTTGTTCAAATCAGCATGTGCATTATGAAAAGAGCCCTCTAAAAATATATATATATATGTAGGATTTACATCTGGATAAAATCTCCACTTGTCTGCAACTGGGCAAATGTGGGACATCAAGTCGGAATCGATGAAGCGGGGGTGGCAATCCGGGGCTAGCTAGACGGGGCAGTTGCCCAGAACGTAGGCCCATCAGAGGGCCTCATCAGTCCGGCTGATCCCTGAACCCTCCGTTCCAGTGGCATTGGTAGCACACAATGCGCCACGGGGGGGGGGGCGTGCAGAGTTTTGCCCCAGGCACCCCAGTAACCTAATAATGGCACTGGACAGCAGTCAGACTTTCCAGCAGTGGCCCCACAGATCACTTTTGTTTTGGGGCGCTTGTTTTGCTTTGCATCTCACTGCACACATCTGTAAAGGGTTATAATCCAGAAAGCTAGAAAAGAATGTGGATTATTTACCACCACAATGCAGCTGTTGGACTCACCACTGCAACATTTAGTACAGTACAGTATAAGATATTGTAATAACAGCTTGCATTCACAACAAGTACTGCATGAATGTTGCACATCAATGGATGTGACTTTTGTTCCAAACAAGATGAGAGAATGTTAACTATATCCTATATATCTTTATATATATTATAGTACTTTATTTTCCAGTTACATATAAATTTAAATATTAAATATCCAGTATTAAATCAAGGAAAAATTGCACAAATATAGGGTCTGATCCTGTAAATCACACACTCACACACGCATACACATGCGCGCACGCGCACCCACGCACCCACACATAGTGACATAAAAGCCATGATTTAAAACAAGGAAACTTTCATGTGGTTGAGAGTTTGCAGGATCGAGCTGCTCCGCATTTAAAAATACCTCTAAAATGCTCATCCTCTTTGTTACTGTCGATCTTCCGAAACTGCAGGCTGAAAGCCTCCACTTTAAAAAGAACTGGGGGCTGTTTCAAGTCGGCTTTTCGTTTTCTGAGATGGAGATGCTTTGAAAAAAATAAATCACACAGGCAAAGGAGGAAAAATACTGTCCAAACCCACAGAGAGAAGTTGGAAAGAAAACTGTTCACTTCTTGAATGGACGAGATGGGTCTCAGCGGCGAGAAACCCAGCCAGGAAAGTGGAAGGCGCTTTCGTTGGCTGGAGTCGATTTCGGCACGGATTACGGCAGAGCAGACGAGCAGACAGTGAGCCGAAGCACTACTTGCGTCACCAGGGCTACCGGAGGAGGAAGGGCAGCTTGGACAATGGAATGGTCAAACTGGGCATGGTTAGGGTTGTGGCACTCCTCACATTGGTTTGTAAAAAGAAACTGACGAGCACGTCATAGACAAGTCTCGCGGTCCACACCTTTCCCTGAGTCAGCTTTCTTTTCTCTTCGGCTTTCAGTGCTAGGGTGGGATTGGGGGGAAAGAAGAAAAAAACCTTGCTATTACATCATACGACCCAGCAGCCCTGTGAACAACAAAGGAGGGTCCATCGGCCAGGCAACACCATTTGCATTAGCTTTTCATGCTGCAATGTACAGTCTGGAAAGCGAGAGCGAAAATGCCACTGCCAGGTTGGATGTACCATTACGAAAGAAAAAAAACACCAGCCAACACTGCAGAGGATGAGGTGAGCACCGAAAAGAACAGGACACGTCAAACTGACTGACGGATGAATCTGCAAGCATGCAAGCCAAGAAGAGAGACCACTGCATGGGTTTCCACGGCAAACACGTCTTTTGCAAAGAACAACCGGCCATGTCTTTTCAGACTGGCGTTTTACGTTGCACAAACAAGAAGCTGGAGCACAGAGGGGTTATAATGTGGATGCTTGCCCCTTCCTAGCAAGGGGCTTCCTATGAGCACACGTGCGTAGTTTGACTGAACGGAACTGCACGCACTGTTTTCCAAAGACATGCCTTTAACTCCGCAGTGCGTGCATATGTATACAGGAGCACTGCATAGCTGCAACAGGCCGCCAGGATGCAAAGCTGCTGCTTGGCTTTCAAAGCTTAAGCTAGATCCCCATCATCATCCCACTTTGTCTGGGCATTTTCTCTCTACTTCATGGTTTTCAGGCCCCATCACCACACAGCACATGGGAAATACTAGTCCATGTTCCACACTTAGCTGACTACAAAGGTAAAGGAGATCTGCTGGTCAGGAAGGTGCCAGCCATGTCATCGGATAGGCCAGGTTGGAACCATTCCTGGCAAAGAGATAGTCTACCTCTTCCTACACACTTGCACACCAGTCACATGGAAATGTAACTCCTTGCTGCTGAGGTCTGTGTGTGAGCTTGTATTATGTATGTGAGTGTGACTCAAAGAACCATGTGGGTTGGACCCACAATCCAACTGGGAGGAAAAAGGGCAATGGCCTACATTTTTAATCCTACCAGATCAGGGGTCTCCAAGCTTTTCAGTATGAAGGCCGCATCAAATATAATTTAAATGGTGACCCCGGGCATTTAAATAGTGACCCTGGGATCTGTGGGGGGCTCTAGAACAGAACCCCAGTGGATAACCGAGGTTGCACTGTATTTACCACCCCCCCCCCAAGCAGGCTGCTGTGGGCTGGCCCCATCACCTGCCGAAGGTTGGAAAAAATCTTCCAGAGATTTGGAGCCAGGGTTTGGAGACTCCCGTGCCAGATGGTTGCTTCAGGGCACAATCGTAACCCGGGGCCAGGCTGGCACAAGGGACTTCTGCTGGCCTAGGAGTGTAGCATATGCCCCATAAAGCATGTTTGGACCCCTCTCAAGAGTCAGGGAGGGAGGCACACACCCCTATGCCTCAGAAGGACTCACTGAGGCTTCTGGGAGGCATTCAGGTCATGTCCAGGAGGTCAGGTGAGGCCCTCCAGCGTGGGTCTGGCATTCGTGGCAAGTCAAATACATGGGTGCCAAACCAGTGGATAAGGAGATCCCACTGTACTTACTATAAAAAGGTAAAGGTTTCCCCACTAGACCGAATGGTCAGTTGTGACCCACTGTAGGGGGCGGTGCTCATCCCCGTTTCTAAGCCAAAGAGCCGGTGTTTGTCCTAGGGCAAGCTTCCGTGGTCATGTGGCCGGCATCTATACGCCAAGGCGCACGGAACACCGTTACCTTCTCACCGAAGTGGTTCCTATTTATCTACTCGCATTTTTAGGTGCTTTCGGACTGCTAGGTTGGCAGGAGCTGGGACAAGCAACGGGAGCTCACTCCATCGCGCAGTCTCCAACTGCCAACCTTCCGGTCAACAGCTCGGCGGTTTAACCCACAGCGTCACCACGTCCCTGTACTTACTATACATGATGGGGTATGGGCAATAGGGACAAAATATCTATTTATTATAATGGCGCAATACCTCCTAGATATGTCTCCCTTCTTTGTTAAGAACTAAGAATCATAAATTTTAAGTATAAATTTAAGAAAGTGGTTTGAGTCGTCTGTCTGAGCTTTCAAAGATTTCTTTGGTGTATGAACAATTCTTTTATCTGCTGAGAACTTCTAAATAGTTTGTTTTATTGTCCCATCTGGCATTTTATTATTTTTATTGCTGCTGTTATTTCTGCCCTGCTGCGAAGCAAATTTGATTTTAATTGTGTGGTTTTGTTTTTGTTTTGTTTGAAATGTCATTTTGTTCTTCATGATGTTTATTGTTAGCCGCTGCAGAATGGTATTTTCAAATTTTAAAGTGGAAGGCAGTTTTGCAAGATAAATACGTCAATGCTGCTCACAAAGACTGGATTGCAGCATACATAGGTCAATGTATACAAAAAACAAGAGGCCCTAATCACCAGTACCCGCAATGTGGGTAGAATACCCACAAAAATTCTTTCTTTCCTGTCTCCCTTTTAATTTGGATTAATGACCCGACAGTAACAGTTTGGGGCCGCCCCAACTATGACCTGAACAATACTGCTTGTGTTGAGTAGCAGGGAGAGCAGTAGCCCACAGGGTGTCTCATCACCGCAAGCCTGCCATGGAACCCATCCAGTCTATCATGGACTAGACAGAGCCACATTAATCCGCTTCTCTAACCTTTCACTTCCTCATGCTGTCCCTTTAAACATAAATGGACCATGAAGGAATAGAAGGAGCCAGTGGAAGGAAGGAACCACCAGGCAAGAGCCCCCTTTCCATTACAGGCCCAATGTCAGAATCACCCCTGCTAAATGTATGAACTCCCCTAATCCCTGGCCGATCACAGACCGATTACCTTGTTTATGCTGGTTAAGGAGAGGAAGAACACTGCAGAAGCAACATGCTATTTTGGGGTGACAAAATGCCAAGAGCTAAGCAGAGTGACTTCATTTCAGTTTGGGTATTGACATTAAATACTGTGACTAAAGCTACCATATTTCCCAGGCGCATTTGACCCCTCTGTGATTGCTTTGTTCTAAATTTTGGCTGAATTACAGTTCTACGACGTTTGGAAAATGAATGTGTTTGTTTCGTGAGCTCTCAGGAGAACCAGTCTGTATATGTTCAAGCAGCCCCCTCCAATGCATGTTTCATGCCATTCTGTTACAATTTTGTCTCCCCAAAATGTACACAGAAAAAGTTAGCTAGGTTTCCAAAAAGACACCATTTAGTATTGGGGGAAGCAATCAAGGCAGAGGTTTGGGGACAGGGTCTTACCTTTGGGGAATCAGCTTCTAGAGAAATTAGGAAGGGGAGCTTATGGCAGAAATGTGATCATGGAATAATTAAGTAGAAAATAATGTTAATTCAGAATGAATGGCACTTGGGGAAAACAGCTGTTAAACACAATATTGCATATATGCATATAATGAAAGGTAATCAACAGCTATATCACAGCAAAATATTGGTTCTCCATTGTTAGGGTTCCATAACAAAACTGAAGACATGATCCATTCCCCACATAGATGCCACTGCCTGCACATGGAAGGACTGGCGTAAGGCTCAATAGACCTCTGTTGTCAGGAGTCACTGTTGTATACCCAACCATTACTGGGGACAGGAGAACTCAGAATGTCCCCATTCTGCCTTCCTTCCCATCCAGACTTGCTTGGAACCATATTATCACGGGAAGGGCCAATCCCTCTGTGTGCAGGCAGATGTACCTACCTAGGGATGAAACATATCCTTAATGTTTCTTTGGTTCTTCTAAATATTGCCTCCAAGCAGTCAGACATTTATAGCCTTTATTTCGAAGGGTGTGGATATGTGGCAGAAATGTAGTGGTGATGATGATTCACCTTATAATTGATGTGAGCTGTAAATGTTAAGTTGTAGCTCGGTCCTATTCTGGATTGGGCTGTCAAGACATTACGGCAGTGGAAGAGCCTTCAGCTGTCTAAAAATGGCTGCAGGTGCACCGCATAGCACTCTGTCGGTGGCCATTTTGGACCGCTGCCGCAAGAGATGGCAGTGCTCCCCAGCCTGCTGGAGTAGGTAAGGCAGCGGCAGGGTGGAGAGGAGGCAAACGAGGTGGGAAGGAGTGAGGAACAGGGAGGGGAGGTGGCAGGCGGGGGAAATCCAGCAGCAATAGCTCCTCTTTTGCAGGCCTCCCTGCCCCCTTTCTCTCCTTGGATTTGTGCCAGCAAAGGAGACCCACTGTGGAGCAGAAGGCTTATGGAGGGGTTAGAGGATTTAAATCTCTTTTCCCCTTCAAAGCTTCTGGATTCCCCACTCCAGCCTGGGGGGGGGGGAGTGAAGGTTAGTGGTAGGCTCTCATACTCTCACCAAATAGGAACGGAATGGACAGACACCAATTTGCATCCCTGTGATTCCTCCCATTTCAGGAATCTCATAACCTTCCAGTAGCAACAACACAGCAGACCCATGGAATTGAATGGGGCAGGGCTGGGGTGGCAGTGGGGAGACAGGGATGTAGTGCTATCTGACAACCTTAAGATACAGGCACCTACTGCAGGTCACTGCTATAATACAGTTAATGCCAGAATCTATGTCAGAATCTAGCCAGAATCTAGCAATAATGAGACTAACAGAATGTATCAATATTAATCTCAATATGAAAGCACTGCAAATACAATGGGACTGTGAAAGCATTACGATAAAAAGAACTTTGCCTGCATAGCAGGCTTACGATCATTGTGAAAGGGGGAAAACAGCAATGGAGAATGCATTTGAAAAGTGAGTCAGATTCCCTGGCAGCTTTTATATTTGTTTTTAAAAAGACAAAAACATAGATTAAGCGAGCACAATGGTTTTCCATATGGAGCCTTTTGGAACTGACAGGCAGGAAGATCCACCCAGGGGCTGTAGGCATCCCCGCTGTAATTCTTCATAATCCAGACAGATTACCAGGAGCAACCCAGGTGGCCCAGCAACTGGTCCAAAAAGGAGAAACATCAGCCCCACCTTCACACCTGTGCTAGCGCCTCTTCTGGGAAGGACTCTCCGCTTGCTGCTTGGAAATGCCACTGCTTGGAAAAGCAAAGGCCTGGAAGCATCCTAAGCTCTTGCCCAGCGCCAGCCCCTCTTGCTAAGTTCCCACTCCCTGCCCCCTCCGCCGTCCAGATGACTGTACTGCACGAGTGCAAAGAGGCAGGCTCTCACGGCTGCGCAGGCAAGCGTGTGCAGTAGTGTAGCTACAGGGGAGCGGCGCGGTAAATATTGCAGGTGCCACAACGCACTGTGTAAGCATCCCCTCCCGCTCACTGTCAGAGCCATTCCAGTCAGTGCCAGCAATGCACAGGCACCAATGTTTGGTTTGGTGAGCACATGCGCATTGTTAGCGCTGCCTGGAATGGCTCCAATGGCGACTGGGAGGAGCCGCTTACATGGTGCATTGTGGCACCTGCAATACTTAGCATGCCACCTCCCAGGTAGCTACACTACTGTACACGCCTACCTGTGCAGCATGAGAGCCTGCCTCTTTGATACTGGGCGCGTTCCACACCTCCACAGATGTGAGGGTCCCTTTGGGCGCCTAGAGAAGTAACACTTCCATACAGCTTTCCCCTGGTGTTCCCCAGATTTGTGGTGGCTTTCAGAATGGACTCTGAGTGTTGATACATTTCTGATTATCTCAGTTCCAGGAATAAACATATCCATTTGGGCTTTTTTAAGCATAATAAAGAAAAATGTTTTCCTGTAGTAATTATTAAAATATATGGGATTAATAAAAAAAACATTAAAACCTTTTAGAAGGAAAGCTGGACTCCTTTTCCTTGGTATTTTCTGGTCCTATCAATAATGTCTTCCAGACCGCTGTTTTTGCCATTTCATCGGATATATTTATTACAGATGGGTCATCTCTAGAAAAAATGAGCACACAGTAAAGTGAGAGTGATGATCTGAAATGCCCCTTACATTTTCTCCATCATAATCTCAGGTAGCAAAAATGAGGGAGCGAAAATTTTGGAAATTTCTTAGGTGGGCTTGAAAGACTAAAATTTCTCAGCCCACTAACAGCTGCTATTTCTTTCCCAGGATTCCCCTCAGAATAACACTATGGCATCAATAGTGCTGCCACCACCATCACAGAGGTGAAACGTAACCTGCTTTTTTAACTAACCCCTGCTGCCCCTACCACCAAATTGCAAGCACCCCCTTTGCAATTTGACAGTAAACATTACCAGAATCACTACCCCACCCTGAAATCAATCAATTACACCCCCCAAATCCTGACGCCCCTTCACATCTCAACAAAATAGCTATTCAGAAAACGTTCAGATACTCAGCAATGATACACACACACTACATTTCATCTCACACAATCTTCATTATTTATAGTCCTATGAAATCTGTAGATTAAAAGAAATACAGGTTGGCCACTGTAGCCCCCCCACCCACCCACCTTGCAGGTGCAAGGGAATGGCAACAGGATGCAGATGTCTTGTATGCTCCCAGAGGCAGCTGGTGGGCCACTGTGAGATACAGGAAGCTGCACTAGATGGGGCTTTGGCCTGATCCAGCGCTGATCTTCTTATGTTCATAAATTAAGGAAACTGCAGATAGGGGGAATGCTATGTAAATAGCCCCCCCCCTACACACCCATGACATTACTGCAGTGGTTCCCAAACTCCTCCCAGGTAGGAGGTGCTTGTGGGGGTGGGGCAAATCGCGATCAGATGCCACTTCCAGTTTTTGATCGTAGCTTCCAATCGCAATTTTTAGTCATTTCCATGCTTGAGGAGGGAACCGAGGGGCGGAGACAATGGAACCCTTTTCCCCTGGCCATTTGCCCGGTGAATTTCTCCCACTTGAAAACCTCCTTGGAAAATATTTTTGAACTATGCTGGGGAGAAAAAGTACCTGCATTACAGAGGCGGTCCGGGCCGGGAGTGCGCCCCATGGCAAGGCAACGAAACCGCGCCCCCGGCACGTCACCTTGCGTCTCCCCGCCATGCCTCCCTGCGCCCAGAAGAGCTCCATTTCGGAGCGTTCCAGGTGCATGGGAGGGCAGGCAGGCCAAAAAGTGCCCGGACTCTGCGCAATGGCACCCCCCCCCCGCCACCCGGCACCCATGCAGATTGTCATCCCTGCACCCCCCTGGATCCGTGACTGCTGCATTATACCTGCCTTTTTCTCCCAGGGGGGTGAAATACTGTGTGTGTGCGTGCGTGCATGCGTGCGTGCGCGCACCTTTGCGCTTTCAACTTGGAAACACCCATCCCCAGCCTTAACCAATTCCTCCACTGCCCACTGTCATGACTACTGTACTATTACACTTCAAAAAAACATACTCAAGGGATCTGACCACAGATCTCCTGAATCACACCTGATTGGAACACCTGAAACTGACAGCAGTTCTTCCATGGAGGTCTTGCCCACCACCTACTACCTGGTCCTTTTCAACTGGACAAATCAGAGGCTATGAACCTGAGACCCCTAACATACAAAACATCTCAGCCACCTGCCTTTAAGCCATAGCCCTAACTGATCTACCCATACACACATGCTTGCCCCTTGAGTTTGGACAGGGAGCCAAACTAGAGCTCAGAAGTTTACCTGTAGTGCCCCTCGAGCGGTAACTGGACAGTACCTTCCTCTTCCATTGCTAACATGCTTTGCTCTTCCTAGGACAAAAAGAGTGCAGATATGAGCAACAAATTCTGGCTGTAACAGTTGCAGATTCCATCAACAAACGGGGGAAAAGAAATTAGCACCATTGTTTGGCTTCGTTTCCAAAATGGCTTGTGGCAGTTTTTAATAACATTTCATCACAGTGGCCTTTCCTGTTAACGGCTCTTTTGAAAATGAAACAACAGGTGCCAAAAATTAGGGAGCTGTATTGAAAGGGCAGCCCTTCAGTGAAAGCTAATTTTCTTGGTGTAAAACAAACCCAACCAGGAACGGGAGAGTTGCGCTCTTGTGCAGCTTTCCGACATTTCAGCTTCCTGGTAGACTGTACCACTGCAGCATAGGCAAGAAGGTTTCCATCAGTGGTCACAACTGAAGGAAGCTGTTCGCATGGAAATGCACAGAAAGGGCTGAGCACAGTGCAGTGAAGGCCAGCCTGCGGACTGTGTGGCTGCCTAAAGTGAAGGTAAGCACAGAATCTTTGAAGAGCAGCTCCAGAGGGAGCTGTACCCAAAGCACGCACTTGGTTTTGCAATGGACATGGAGGTTATATGTATATGCCAGTTTTCAGGCTATCTCAGGGGTGTCAAACCCATTTCATACAGTGGGCCAAATAGCGTTCATGATACTGGCTGAAGTGATGTCATAAAGTGGGAAGTGATGTCATGATCGGTCATTTCTGGTCATGACCAGAAATAAGCACTTTTTTCTCACTTAGGAACTCATTAGCTGCAAACGGTAGAAAATACACAAATCTTGATCATTTTTTCAAGATATGTGGCAGCCTTATTATTATTATTATTATTATTATTATTATTATTATTATTATTATT
>JAJKFI010000046.1:7950575-8003691 GCA_029204185.1 Lerista edwardsae
TTATTATTATTATTATTATTATTATTATTATTATTATTATTATTATTATTATACTTTAAATAATCACATAAACACAACCTGATCCTTTTTGGGCCAGGAGTGCGTGTGATTGCACCTTCTGCTTGCACTCTATATGCTCTACCACTGACCCATCTGCCCTGGGGACCACTGTGTTGAGAAGAGCCACATAGCTGTGGTATTCACCTAGATGTTGTAGTTGTGCAAAATAGCACCACAACAAAGCAGATCGAGGGGGGGGGTTGTGTGTGTGTGCATGTGAGAGAGACAGAGGGAGTCTTAAAGGCTCATGGCAATGAAGCTGTGACCTTACTCCATGTTCCACTAATAGGTAAAGACAATATGATCAGCCTCAAAACATTAAGGTGAGTGAAAGCTGGGAAACCATCCCAGCCATTTTCAACAGCACCCCTGTGGCAAGGGCGCCAGCAACTCTTATTTGCTAATGACGATGACATCATGAACTAATGAAAGACCAAAGGAAAAAAACCACACTGCTTTTAACGCCCATCACCAAAAGGAAAACTTATCCTTATGCTGAAGAGCAACTCAAAGACTGAAAATCATGAGCCCATCAAGTAAGTATTTGTAATATGTCCTCCCAGCTTCATTTCAATTTGTACACAGAACCCGTTTCTATTTTTGAAGTCAGCATAATGGTGCCTTTCCAATTAAATTCCAGAGGCTCCATGTCAGAATTTTTACTTCAAAGTTAATTTTGTCATTTCCAGGCTTCACAGCTTCCCAGGATTTTGACAGTTGAACAGGTTTAATAATAGCCTCAAATATTTAGCAATGCCACAACATGTAAAAATAACCCCTCAGAAAGACAACAACCAAAAATAAATGTAAATGCGGAAAAGTGCAGATTCCTCGTTTTGGTTGATGTCAGGTGTAGAAAGGATAATAAGTGACGTATAAGGGGAAAGCAGGTTAAAAACCAAAAGGAGCCTGTCATGAAACTTGTTTCATGTGGATCTTGTTTTGCATTAGAGTTGGAGGTGAAGAGAACTACTCTTGTGAAGGAGGGGTCAGGTGAGGGTGATTGGCCTTAATGAGCTAAATCTAAAAAGCCTCAGAGAGCAGAACCCCTGAGGTTTAGCTCTCGGGGGGTACTGTGAAAGCTGGTTGCAGTCAGTTAGGGAGCTCAAACATCGGAGGGTGTTTCTTCGTTCTCTGTTTGAGTTCCTCTCAGCTGGGTTATAGACAGAGGGCTTCTCTATGATAGGGAGGAGTCCTGTGAGAGGAAGCCTCCTCCCTTGTAAATGTATTATTGGATTTTATGATATAGAGGCCTATTTTTAATTTTATTAAAATTAAATTTATTAATTTTATTAATTTATTAAAATTAATAAAATTTATTAATTTTATTTATTATTTTAACGTTAAAATAAATCGGCTTTTTCTTTATTTCTTTTGGTTGGGTTTCTTTGTAGAGGGGTCTGCCCAAGAACTCCCCCTTCTTTGAATTGTATTAAGCCTGGGCTGGTGGCAGCGGCAGCTACCAAGGGCAGTACAGGGAAGTCCCCTCCCATCATAACAGAGCCCCTGTAGCAATCGTGAAGGACACCTAACCCTCTTCAGCTGTTCAGAAACTGGGCACCACTGGGCCGGGTGGAGAGGGAATGAAAGCACATCAGCTAGCGCCCCCCCCCCAACAATTCTCACCTTAGCTATGCCCCCACAGCTCTCCACTAGTTCAGCATCTGCCTGAGAATGGAAGAACTGGTCTCAGACACATCCCCCTCTCCAGGTAGAACCTCGGATGCCCAGGTTTGAATTCACCACAGGTTCAGCCCTGTTCTCCTCAGACAAATGCTGAACCGGGGAAGTGCAGGACATGTGGCTAAGAAACATGTGGCGCAGGGAGTCTGGCTGGCTGGAGCACTCCTTTTCCTGGATGCAACAAACTCAGCCTCCATAACTGGCTGATGGTTGACCTGCCAGTACCGCCTGAGGGCACAATCCTATACTGGGCTGGAATGGCAAGGCCAGCCGGCCAATGCCATATCCAGTGCAGTATAGGAGGGGCTGGAGCCTCCCCGTGGCAAGGGAGCATGTACTCCCTTACCATTGGGGAGGCGCCAGCCTCCCCTATGGGCTCCTTGGATCTGTGCCTACTAAGCAGCAGGCGCAGATCCGAATTGGGGCCACGTGGCCTCCCAAACGGGTCTAGGATTCGGCCGTATGGCCGAATCCTGGACCTGCCCACGTCCTGCCCACCTCCCGCCAATCCCCGCCCCGCCCCGTTATTTAACCAGCCTGCAGTGCCGGTCCTGTTGCCTTAGCGCCGATGCAGGGGTGCCGATCGGCGCCGCCACATCAGCGCTAAGCACGCAACGTCCGCGCAACCCCGTTGTGCCGACGCTGCGCAGTCCGTAGGATTGCGCTGTGAAGCTAAGCAGGAGAATCTGTGGTCTAAGAAGCAACCACATTCCATAGTATGGATAAGACATTCTTGAGTCCTTGGGAGAGGCCCTATGGCTTTCTCCCAGTCCACAGCTGACCAGAACCCAAGAACTTCAATACAAATCACAGAACCATTCAGATAAAACCAATTACATAAAAATTGAGGAAAACATGATCGTACAAATTGCACCCAAGGTTCCAGTTCCTCCAACAAAAACAGAATACTGTATATTTGTAAAAGCCCCATTGAAAAATGGTGGCTTGGACTAGCCTGCCCATGTAAGCAGCCTTGGGCACTTGCTTTTGGTATGGGAAAGGTGGGATATAAATTATTCAAATAAATAAATTAAAAGAAACAATACTTTGGCCACAGCACATTGTAATAGGCAGAATGCACCACTTAGGAAGTCGCCCATGAGCTGGTTGTGCACATGCGCCCAATGTATGTGCAGTTTATCCAATGCCCTTGATTCATCCCACTTTCAAAGAAAAGTGGAAGGCGGGCAAATCACACACCCACTGCAACTGCCTTAATGGGGCGTGGGGTAGACATGGACAGTCCCAGTACTCGGCCTGCACTCCAGTTCTGCAGGAGATTACTGGAATTAATAACATATTCATGGTGGTGGTTGTTATTTAATTTATACCTCGCCTTTCTACCCATAGGCACCCAAGGCGGCTTACAATATTAAAATACAATAAACACAGTATTTGACAATTAAAAACAATAATTAAAAACAGTATTAAAATAATTAAAAACCTAAAACAAGCCCCGTGGATCCTAAATATACAAAGAAAGCCAGATACAGAGGTCATAAATTTCTGGTTGCTTTATATCCTTTACGAGCTGGTAAAACCCATGACTTATACATTTAGATCACAACATGATCCAGCTCTGCTTACACACAACAACTTCAGTGGCCCCAGGTGGAGAAGGTTAGCCTATTCACATGAGCAGATCATCAAAAGATGCATCCAGTTGATTCAAAGGGGCCTGGGGAGCATCGGCAGAGTGTGCAAACCCTGCCTCTGTACACAGGCACCATCCTTGCTGGACTGGGCACATGTGTTTACAGATCACTTTGATTTATTACTTAAGAATGTAATAATAACTAGGGGTGTGAGTTTTTATTATTATTTTTTCCCAAAATCTCTTGATTAAAATAGCAAATTGCGGTGTTATGTGTTTTTATTCTACATTCTCATTCCAAGTTCTCTTTTTTATTAATTTTAAATGCTTTAAAAGTGTGCTAGATAGATGATATGGGTGATATAATGTCAGCAGATGCAGCCACAGTATTATTTCTAATTGGAAAAGCAATCTATCTTAATTTTCTAGAAAATATCTTAAACATCAAAATGCGATGTTTTGTGTTTTTATTCCAATAATTTAACCCCCCCCCAAAGGCGGTGTTTTGTGTTTTTGTGTAGTGTTTAACAAAAAAAAAAAAAAACACCCCTAATAATAAGAAAAACAAATCAGATCAATGTGGAAAATGACTTTGCACAGAAAAGTCTCAACTGTCAATGTTGCTGTGCATAATAAAACCAAATATAAGGTGAGAAAGAGCCAAGATCTAGGATTACCTCTTTTTCTGCATCTTCTAGCTTCTTCTTCTTGCTCTCCGGCATCAAATCATCCAGCCAGCTGAGTTCACGTTTGGTGAAAAATAAATCCATGAGTTTTCTGACAAACACCAGGGCTAAGACCTAGTCAAAACATTTAGAAGCTGGTAAGTTACTGTTGGCATTTGTACATCAAATATATTTGTGATGTATCTCATATTTGCCCTGAAAAGAGCAAATCCAAAAAGTATGTGTCCACTCCTGGCACTTAGAGAGTTTTGCAGAATTCATGGGTACCACACTTGGTACTACAGTACAGGTATTACTGAAGTGAATGTGTGTACCTGTGTGTGTTTGTGTGCGTGTGAACACATAAATAACAGAAAATTGGTTTGACATGATATATAAAACTTAGGAATAAGAAAAAAAACTTAGCCCTCAAATCACTTTCCAGCAACTTGAACATGTAAACGGTAGTCAATTTTATGGCTGATATAAGGTAGTCCCTGGAGGCAGGTGATATTGGCTCCATATTGAGGGTGCAATCCTAATCTGGAGTTAGGCCGGCACAGTTAGGCCAGCAAAGTTTGGCCAGCTCAAGGGCCACCGTAAAGCATGTTTGGACCACTCTCCGAGTCAGGGAGGATGATGCACGTCTGTGTGCTGGCCTCTCAGACTCCAAGAGTGGTCCAAACACACTTTACGGTGTCCCTTGTGCTGGCCAAACTTTGCTGGCCTATCTGTAACTTTAACTCCAGGTTAGGAATGCGCTCTGAAACTCTTCATGAAATCACATGATCAGTGACATGTTAGAATCACAGCCATGGAACTGCCATGATCCTCAGTATTCACAGCAAACAACAGAAGTAGATATTGTCTTCATATAAGAAACAGGCCTGACTGATTGTTTGTCTCAACAGGAAACCAGAGACAAGGAGCCATATTTTCAGCCAGATGTATGATTTTCCTTTCCTTCCAAGATTTTCTGATTCTTATTGCAGTCCCATATTAGTTAATAAACATTTTGTCATTTTACTTATTCATAACAATTACAGTCTTTTAATCGTAGGTCCGTACCATCATAGGAAACACAATGGCAGCCCTTGAAGCCTTGATAACCCATAACAGCACAAGACAGCTCAACTGGATTACTGTGAAGAGATGGACTTTTCGAAGAGGAACGTGCCTCAGATAGATGAAATCTGGCTGATGTTTGGCAGGCATGCAGAATAACTTGATTCTGTCAAAAAGCTGCCAAAAAGACAAGAAGGAAAAGTTCATTTTTCAGCACTAAAACGAAATTATGATCATCACTAAGCAAAGTCCTTCAAAGACCAAGGAAGATGAGCCTAAGAAAGGGTATTCAGAGGCAAGCATAAAATTCAACCGTAAGTCCTTTCAACTGTGAGGGGCTGATTGTTCTAGGGAGGTGGTGAATATTCATGATTTCCCATTCCCAGTGCAAAAATTACAGTAGCTACTCAGCTGTAAGACAAGCAAGTTTTACCAATACATGAGTGCAAATTGCCTCCTCGTCTTATCTCAGGGTCAGTCAGGGGTCAAGGCAGTTCAGATGTGTTAGCTGCCTGTTTTTTGTCTGCAAAGTGTCTGTGGGCCATCTTTAATGCTTGCAGAGAGTGTTCAACCTTTAATTTACACTCTGAGCTGTCCTTTCATTGTTAATAATGGTCAGAGCTCTGAGTATGCTCTTAACTCCTTAACTCCCAACCCTTTTTGAAGTTACTATGTCATGGTGTGTGTTTTTTCTGCAGTGTAAAAACCTGCAGTTTGAATTTTTCCCCACATCAATTCAATGCTATCTGTCTCGTGTCATTATCTGGGAGGTGTTTTATGCAATTCTTCACAAGCACCATTTCCCTTCACTTTCCCCTCACTGCAGTGATTACCTCCTGACCTCAGTGTGGCAGAAACATGGGAGGGAAAAATCAGACAAAATTATATTCAGACACACACCCCCTTAGTTTTATCCCGACTTATCTGCTGATTATAGAAAATTCAATGGTTTTTGGCTCAAAACCTGCTCTCAATGTATCTGTGAGATTGACTTATACTCAAGTACCTATGGTACATGTTCTCTGTTGGCCAGAATAGGCAGCAGGTTTGAGAACGTTACGGCCAGATTCAAAGAGAACACTGACTACATATGCACGATGATGAGCAATTAAGTCAACCTAATGTGCAACCATGATTTATTTCTTCATTACTGCTCTTATAGTGCTCTATCTTCTAGGTACGCATGCCACAACTCAAGTAAAAAGATGGTACAACTTTGTGCTACAGGCTTCATCATGCCTTACAGTGCTTACAGCCTATTCCTATTTGACATCTACAATGGCAGATCTTACAATCTGTTGTTGTAAATGCTTCTGTGATGCTGTAAATGGCGCACTGTTGTCAAGCGCATTGGGGAAATAATGCATACGGAAAATAGCTCTGCGAGTCTGCCACAGATGGATGCAGCCTGCATTGGAGCATGTAAGGTATGAGGGTGTGGGTTCAGGGTATGTTCAGAGTGGGAAATGGACAGGGCAGGGGGTGGATCCTGGCAGCAACAGTGCATGCCTGAATGCTATCCCCATTTTCTTGGCCCAACATACTTCCTGTGACTCCTTGAACCTATGCTAGCAAAATAGCTGCCATAGGTCCAAGGAGACCCACTCCTTGTCCTTTCTGACCCTGTCCTTTCTGAAAAGTGGCTTACAGAAAGGTAGGTACAAATATTTTACTTCTCCCAGGCTGTCTTGGCACTGCTCCCCACACACCACTGCATGCAGTGTGGGCTCCATCAGAGCGCCTACATGGAGGAAGATGGAGAGGGATAGAATTGGGCTCTTGGGTTCTTGTCTATGGAGCTGGGAAGTGGGTGGTGTACAGTGATGAAGTCGCAAACAGGATTGCAGGGCTGGCTCCGTTCCAGAAGCAGCTCATGGGTCCTCCTTCTCCTATCAAGGTTTGCCACAAATGCCTGTTGTCAGTGCTGAACGTTGGTCCTCATAGTACAAAAAACATCCCTGCTACGATATATAGTAAAACAATTTTTTTAAAAAAGACATAAGATTAGCAAAAATAAAGTGCAAGGGTTAAAACAGCTACAACGAAAGAGAGTTCTCACATATTTCACTTTACCTGAATTCCTTTGAGAGAGGAGGCACCCATGTAAAGAAATACCCCGTAAAGCACTGGCATGGGAATAAACTGCAGAAAGAAGAAAAATGTGATATATAGTTAGCAGATTGATTCAAGGAGTCCCAAGACCAACCTGAGAGGTCTTCAAGGTTCAAGATGCTGGAGATCCCTTTGAGCAAAAATTGCAGAGTTAGCCCTAAGAGCTTTCTGGTTTGGAGAGGACAACGCAATCCAGAAATTCTTATATTCCACCACCACCACCCACAGTCATGGAAGGGTGATAGATATTGGGAGGCTTGGACTGTCACATTGCCTTTGTCAAATTGCCAAATGGGAATTTCTTCTGCCAGCTTAGGACTGTTTAAATGACAAGAGGTACAGTATCTCACCATTTCCTACAGGAGTCTTTCTCAACCCTACTTGAAGATACCAGGTGCAAACAAAGCAGGTTCTCTACCACTAAGTTACAGCCCCTCCCCTCTCTACTCTAATACAGGCATGCCCCCATATCCACTTTTGGTATCCATGGTTTCCGTTATCCACGGATACCATGAATACTGGGGATGCTTATTAACAAGATAGGGGAATATTAAACAAATCTCTTTTTTTACCTTGTTGCAGCAAAACCACTGATGTTCCCCTATTTTTAAAAAGTTGTCCCCAGTATTCACAGTTTCAGTTATCCACAGGGAGATCCAGACTGGAATCCCAGTGGATTCTAGGGCATGCCTATATGGCCTTCTGTGCCTGATATCATCTTTCCAGGATCTCATTCAGAGTTCCACGCTCCCCACCCTTTTTTTTACTTTAGAAACCAGGATCTGGGATCTTCGGCATGCAAACCATGTGCTCCATCACTGTATGTCCAACACTAAACAAGTGTTAATAATAAAATCTACCTAACAATACAATTCATTTTTTCCCCATAAATTTTCCAATTGTAGCCTACCTTAAGAACACTGGTCAAAAAAACTGAGCAGCCCATCAGTACAAAGATCATTAGTCCTGTGACTCTTTGCTCCCGGATGCCAAGAAATTTGGGCTGCTCCCCTGGAGCAGAACATTCTGATTCCAGCTTTAAACTGTTGACGTGAGAAATGGAGAGGACAGTGGCAGCCACAAACCATGGCAACCCCATGAGAGAACACACTCCAAGCATGAGCGCCACCATCAGCAAGTCCAGGTGATACCCACAGCCTTTCTGTGAAAACAAAGATGACAACAAACAACTTTAGAAGGACACAAAGTAACACCTGCATTTGGCATGCATACGCATTTGAGCTGCAGGCACCCCTAATTAGCAGCTCATTTAACAATGCATGTGAGAAGTGAAAACTAAAGGAACTGTTAGGGATTGTCTGCACAGCAGGTTACCTTGGCTCTTATCTCTCTTGTGGCATCAAAAGTATGTTTGGATTTGATCCTTGCAGGGCTCATGTCTAAAAAACATCCTTTCCTCAATCTGCCAATTTCAGGAGAGCTCCAGTGGGCATGCAGAGATCCCCCACGTGAGAAGGACGTTTCATGCATTTGGAGGCCTTGCACAAATCTTTCCATATCCCGATGGGATCTGGAAGGATTTCGGGCCTCAGCAGTAGGAAGTTCCAGCTAGATGGGACATACTCAAACGCTTTATAAAGGAGTCACACAGCAAGGCCAGGCCTGAAGACAAATGAGAGCACAATCCTAAACTGCACTGGAACAGCAAGTCCAGCATGTGTGCGCTGTATCCAGCGCAGCTTTGGAGTGCTGAGGAGCTTCCCTGGGGCAAGGGCATGTTTGCTCGATTATTCACCATCTAGTGGCTGAATACAGTAGAGCATCTATACCAATCCATTCTAGGGAAACAATGGAAAACTGGAAATGGGTCTTTAAAGCTACTCTTCCACTGATTTCAGTATCCACTGATTTTGGTATGCACTGGGCGTTCCAGAACGGAACACACAGTTTCTTCTTGCAGTTCCATGGAATACTGCTGCTAGTCTGGGTTGCCATCGATTGACCTAGAGATGAACTAATGGTCTGGCTCAGCATAAAGCAACTTCCCATGGTCCTAATCTCGCCTACCAGTGACTTTGCATCATGAATCTGAGGAAGTAGACTTTGGTCCACCAAAATGTGTGCGGAAATCTATGTTTTGTTTTTAAGATGCCACAAAACTCTTTGTTGTTCTTGCTGGTCCATTGCTGGGATATTGTGACTTACTGGTCAGAGCCACTGCAATAATAACAGCCATACCACACACACTGATGAGGGGCAGGCACTGTCCCCATTGCAATACTGTGCAGAAATCCCAGGCTGACCACAAGCTTGGGAGGACTGGACAGCTATATGTGTAAGAGCTGTTTAGAAGAGGGAATTTTGGCAGGTGCAGCTTATCATCCAGGAAGGAGGAGGCTGCATTTGCCAAAGTTCCCTTTTTCTTCCTTCATTTGTCTGTGATCATCTGATGGGATTCTTATATCTCTGCATTGTAACAAGAGGGGGCAAGTAGGAAGAACAGGGTATGAGATGAGCCTTACTTACAGTAAGAGACATGTGAACAAAGGGCCTGATCATAGCCAAGCCAAAGTTCTGATGCCAGGCAGGATGTGCAATCCCTGCTCCTTTTCAACATTTCCCCTTAAGCCTGCTGAGTTCTCTGAAGTCAAAAGGGATGAAACTGCTTCAAGTTCATGTATGGCACGTGAAGTGGTGAATGGATTTGAGCCAGAGACACCTTTTTTTACCTCTTGACACATTCTGGAGGAGTAGATTCATGAATATATGTATCTATAGGGAGCTGGGGAGCTTTCCTTGTATTTGCACAGAAGCCTGAGGAAGCCGACATATGGGAGGGAAAAGAAGCATGGCAACAGGTGATGATGCTACACCAGACCCCGGCAAAAATAAATATGCAGGAAGGCAAGAGGGCAGCCAGGAAGACCATCTGACTCCCACATGCCACTGCTGAAACACACACACACACTCCAAAGCTTGGCAGCAACTCCCTGCATCTGTCAAGTGAGCCACGTGAAATGCTATGGATTGACACAAGGAGCCAGACTGATAAAGAGGGCAAAAAAGAAAAAGAAAAAAGATGCCACAAAGGAAACACATTCAAAACAACCCAGAAGTTGCAGTGTGAAGCAAAGGCTGTGAATGCATTTTTAACATGATTTTACAGCTACGTTGTTGTTTACTGAAGAATCAAAGAAGTTTAAAAGTCTGCATACATGCAGACAAGTTTGGCCCTGGCAGGTGGCCCCACACAGTGTCAAAAATGCTACATCTTGTTTTTCCACGGGCAGGTTGTTACTGAAAATGGGCCATTGCTGGACCCAGCCACTCCATCAGAAACCCTGATTTGACAGTTTTCCATTCAACTGTAGCAGGCCCACAGGATGGAAGAGCGTTGGAAACCAGATCAGCTGGGGCCTCTAGGAAACTTTGCTCACAATGCAGAGGCGGACAGGAAAACAGCCATACAAGCAACTAAGAGTCTTGTGGCACCTTAAAAAAAGGCAAACACATTTGTGGCTCGTTCCTATGCCGGACAGGTGCTGGCATATTGCAAGTAGTGGCTGCTGCTTTCTGGCACTCACAAAGCAGCCTCCACTGATGCACACTGTCGGAGGAGATAACTCTGCGCAAGGGTGGAACGGGGGAGGAATAGGTGGAATGGGACAGTGACAGAGCAAGGAGGAGGGCAGATCAGGCCCGGGAGGTGGGCAGGTTCAGTGACAGTGCATGCCAAATCCTTACCCCTTCTTGGGCCTGATCTGCCTTCACAGATCAACCTGGACTTGCGCCAGCGATTGAACTGGTGCAGGTCTGGGTTGACTCATAGCAGCTTCGGGGGTTTACTCTGGGGCAAGGGGACAAATTTCCTCCAGCAGCCCAAAAACCTCTGTGGGATACAGCCACTGCATCACTGCGCAGGAATGGGCATCCCAATCCTATACTTCCTGGCACCCAGAGGTACAGTGGCACAGTAATGGCTGCCACTGTATCTTGTGGGGCTGGGGAAGCTGCCAGAGGTCTCCTTACCTCAAGTACAGTACCTTGGGGAAGCTCTTTACCTTGGGGTAAGGGTACTCCTTACCCCAAAGGAACATCTGTCCCCTTACCCAAAGTAAAGCCCCAGCCTCTGCAAAGGGGCTTCTCATGTTTGCACCTGCTAAATCATGGGCACAGATTTAAGAAGCAATGTGTCTGGCTTCCCAGCCCAACACGGGGGACAAGATCTGGTGAAGGAGGCCTCTGCCAGTGCCTCCCCTGGTTTTTCCCTTTCCCCCTGCCCAGTGGCGTCATTCACCCGGTACGCTGGGCGGGACTTACCTTTGAGCGGCAGTCCGCCCATTGCGTTACGCCGCATTCCGTAACAGGCGGACTGCCGCTCAAAGGTAAGTCCCGCCCAGCGTACCGGGTGAATGACGCCACTGCCCCTGCCCCTTCCCTCTCCCCACTAATACTGGTAAAGTGAACAGAAGTAACTTCTGTGACCAGTCAAATGTTGAAATACAGCCTTCAAGTTATGAATCATAAAACAATACTGTCTGATATTAAAAAAAATAAGTAATAAAGTTCAAATTAATTTCTACAACTGGATATGCAGTTAATATGAAAATAGAGATCCATTTCATTTCCTCAATTGCAGTCTGTGTCTTGCACTGAAGTGTATACAGCACTAACGCAGTTCCCATTTGTGAAGAGTCAGCTATTTGCATGCATCAACAAAACCTCGTCCACCTACAATGGAACTGCTGCCTGTCCCCATTGGATTGGGGAAACATGTAAACATGTGTATACCAAGTGCCTCTGGAACAGAGGATTGCATTTTTAGAAACATGTACTGAACAACAGACAGCAAAATCATGTCAGCATTGCCGTTTTATGGGCCTACCTTTAGTTTATGTTCTTTTCTGTTTATAATAACAGCCGTTATCTGCTGATCCATAAATATCAGGATTGTACAAAGCAAAGCTGGAATTACAGCAGCCAGCACTGTCCACCAAGGATTGGGACCCAAAGGTGTGACAAACCAGCCACGATCATCTCTAGTGGGCTAAGAGGATGAGAACAATTCTGAATTTTAGGAATTCTTCAATCATAGCTTTATGGAGCATCAGCAGAAGCCTGTGGAACAATATCATGGAACACACTCCCTCTCCAATTGTAAGAAAGTAAAAGCACAAGATAAAGACAAAACACAAAATGTTGTATATCTAAGCACACATCATTGTATACTAATATCAGATACGCTGCAGGTTTTTCAACAGTGGATAATAACATTAGAACACTCTAAACTGAAATATAGATATCAGATCCTGTCAAATTGAACCACACAGCACAATCCTAAATGTGTTTGCTCAGAAAGAAGCTCCTCTTGAGTTCAGTGGGACTTACTTTTCAAATAAGTGTGCATAAGAAAGATTGCAACTCTAGTGCTGTAAGATTTTTAAAGGCCTCATGGGAGAAAAAAATGGGAACATGGAAAAATGCACTAATTAAACTAAGATGTTCTCATTAGACTATACTAGTCTATAAAGCATGGAAACAACTTCGGGCATAACAGCCAGCTTAACGATTCTGACTCCTCTGGTTCTTTGAAAAAAAAAAATCCATAGAACCAACAGCTCAAAATATCATGAATATGAATGTATTTCATAATGAATCTACTGATGCTTAAAATATACTTGTCTCAGCCAACAATACCCATCTTATATGAACAGGTATAAGGAATTACCTTAAAAGCATTTGGAACTTGAAGCTTTGGTGATGGAATCCCAAGGCCATAGTCAATTAAAACCATGGAAAGGATGGTGAGAAAGACAGCGAAGTCACTCACCACGGACCGCACCTGGAAATGTTAAGCTCATTGTCAGTGACAGCAAAGAGACATCTAAATGTAAATGTCAGTGTGATCCAGCGAACAGAGACTGCATGTGAATTACCCTTTCCATGAGGTCAAGAGAATACTGCAAGCAGGAGGCAAAATCACTAAATATAGTCATAGGAATGCTGCTATGACCTGATCCAAGAACCTGCATGCCCTCTCGGAGCCAGTTGCGGACCCAGCCAACGGGCCACCCAGGTACAGCCAACGGGCGACCCCCTTCCTTGGGGGTGGTGCAAGAGTAATAGGCTACTTTAGAATGCCAGATGCAGGGGAGTGGCAGCGGGATACAAGCATTTGATGATGTCTTGCATGCTTCCTGAGGCATCTGGTGGGCCACTGTGAGATACAGGAAGCTGGACCAAATGGGCCTTTGCCCTGATCCAGCAGGGCTTTTCTTATGTTCTTATGACAGAGGAGGAGGAGGTGCACCGCTCTGCTTCACCCCCATGTCACATTTTGGAGCCATACAATGGCAGGGGAGGGCAGGCAGGCCAAAACCGCTCGCCTCTCCAAGAGATGAGCTGCCTGTCGCCACCCTCCTCTCACTCCAGGAGCGCAGCTTTTGCCCCCTCCCACATAACGATAGGTCCGCAACTGCATGGAGCCTTGAAAGACTCCCATTGGGGAAGCAGGTAGCTTTTTTGCAACAAACCCTATTTGTTGATTATCTGTTTCAAATGGAAAAGAGGGGAAATCTGCAACTGTATTTTGAACTGGACAAAGTTGCACATATATTTTTCATGGTTACCAAGACTTAAGTTACAAATCACATGAAGCTGTCTTAAACACTGGTCCATATAGCTCAGTAATGAATATGACGTGACTGTTAAGGGCTCCACCATTAAGAATTGTTAAGGGGAGGCTTCTGCGTAAAGAGGCTTTGCTTTCCACGCTGCGAATGGCTCTGAAGGCCACTTTACAGAGGAGCTCAGGCTCCTTCAAAACTTAGCATTTTGCCCTCCCCTTGTAGGAGCACCACAGCCCATGAAGGCCAAGCATTTGATCTCTCACCATGAGCAGAAGACAGCCACGAACCCTCAATCCGTTTACTGAGCCACACATTTGTTTCAGGATTACGGCTGATATGACTTTTCACCAAAAATTTAAAACTGATAAACAGAGCTGTAACCAAATAATCACTGGGATTAATTAATTAAAGCTTTCAATTATACATTTTTAAAACATCATTTGCCAAGTCGTTTCAACCAAAGTCATTGCATAGTGACATCTCAACCGCTGTGGCACGTCTGTGAGGCACATTCAGTTATACTGACCAGAACATTCCTGACATTTGAAAACAGCCTCTCTGGCTGAGAAATGAGCTTCACAGCAAAGCAACGAAGATTTACCAGGTATTGCTCAACAGGAAAGCAGATGACATAATTTGCAGAAACAGCCTCACTCTTAAAAAAAAATGCTGTAAAACATTCTGGATACAAGCCTGATTCTATGGATGCCAAAGATTATTTAGGTGTTGATTTTCATAGAGTTAGACTAGCATCCTGGGTTTTTTTTTTAATAAATAAAATGTGCATTTATGTTTTTTAAAAAAAGATATTCATGTTACCTTGGTTGGGAAATATCGACTGGTCTTGAATTGCTTCAGTGTGGATGACAGTGTAACTGTAGAAAAGAATAAGATGACTGACCAGAAGAGAACATCTGGGACGTAAGGACCATGATGTCCACAGGCTTGTCCTACAAATTTCCCTTTAAACGTCTTACAAGCCTAACGTGGAAAGTAAAGGCACATTTTATATTCTTGCAACTGACCATAGTTATATAAGTTATAAACATAAGACTGGATCATACATAATGAGCTCATTGACCTGCACATTAAACATCTAAAACCTGACACTTCTTAAGGCACACGTATAGATGGCTAATGTGACCCAAAATGTAGCATACAAATGCAGCATACCTGTGGCACAAGTGTCTTCAAACAGGTGTACTGTATATAGGCACACTTCGCAGGGTTTTAGCAATGGCTGCTGCTCTTTTACCTATACAGTTAATGGCATGTCCAAATTTCCTTCCAGCGTATCTATAATAGCCACTATCTATAGCTTCCAGCCACTATCTACAACAGAGCTTCAAATCTATTGTAACTGTGCCTTCCTGGCAATTAAATCTGGAAGTGCTGAGGAAAAATAAAACCAACATCTACCTAGTGGTTGAATTACAGGGGACAGAGGGGGCCTGGTCCTTTTTGTGATGGCACTCCTAGCTACAGCTTTCAGGAAGCAGGATTCTGCCCAGTAGCGTAGCTAGAAGGAGGGTCACAGCACTACGTTTTGCATGGTACCTCAATGTGCCATGCAAGCTGTTCCTCTCTCTCCCCTTTAGAGCCATTCCAGGTATCTGCCATGCAAAACTCAAAGCTGTGCCCCCCCTCTAGCTACACTATAACACTGCCTATTGTCTTCACCCCACATTCATTCTGGCTTCCTATTCCTTCATGATAGGCACTGGGTCCTTGCATTCAATGCAGGCATGCCTGACAAAATCATTGACAGGCCATTGAAAGGCAGAACTCTTAAATGCAAGTATGCAACTTAGGAAGCTTTTTCACACAGATTTCTCCAATGATGGTCTAGTGACATATAACCTTGATCCTAAACAAAGGTGATCAAAAAAATTCAGATCGGTTCAGCAAAAAATAAAGAAGTATTAGGAATGTGAAATTCACAGTTAAAATCCTGAAACTATTTTCCTTGGACTGCTGCCAAGAAAGCAGTTAGAAGATCATACTCTAAATCCTGTGTTATGTAAAATGTCAGATTAGAGGAATCCAAATAATCCCTTCTCATTCTTCAGTGTGGAGAAATAGCATCCTCGGCCACAGGGTGGCAATATATTCCACAAGATTGTTGGTATTTAGGCTAAAACAAGATTAATTGTAATGAAATTTAGCACATAAACCGTTAATATTTGGGCCAGGATACAAAAAGCTGTGGAATGTGATCCACATATGAACAGGGCTCTTTTGGGTCTCTACTGCATTTCTGAAGGTCAGAATATCCTGCAAAGCAGGAGTCAAAGGGAAAATGACCTGCCTCCCTTTAAATGCAAGAAACACTTCATATTTGCGTTCACAAACACATGCGGGCCACTTTGGAATCAGACATAATACTAAACTGAAAGTTTGACACAGTGTGTTCAACATGTTCAATACATGCTCAACATGATCATTTTAAAAGATATGTAACCCCCCACACACACACACACACAAAAGGATTTTCCAGAAACTTACATGACTGTTACACAATTCACAGATGCCTGGATACCTTGAAGCTCTCTTCCCTCCCTCCAGCTCAACAGTTCATTGGTGGGAAGGTGGGAAGGACTGCGTTTCATTTCATTCCCAAGAGATGGCAGTGAGGTATGTGTGCACTCCATGAGTAGCTCTACCTTGAGGGGTGGGTGGGCAGATGCAGCTGGGTATCGAGATACAGAGGATTTTGATTTCCTGAAACAGTGGCAGACCCAGCCAAGGCTCCATCCAGGCTGGACTGACACTTGCCCCCTCTGACGCTAGCTTTCCACCCCCCAGGGCCAGCCCAGGCAAACCATGCTCCATTTCAGAGCAGCTGGAGCACAGGGGCGGGTGGACCGAACACCGCTCACCTTTGTGCTTGTGCCGCCTCCAGCAGACCAGTGGGCGTGTGAGCGGCAGCTGCCACTCCAGCCTATGTGAACTCCCCCCCCACCAGACCAGTGATGTCATGCAGGGGGAACGCGGGGGAACTCAGTTCCACTAGTTAAAATTAGGGCTGACTCCACCCACTTCACTCTCCCTCCTGCCCCCTCCCAATTCCTCTGCAAAGAGCTTTTCTTCTTGGTTGGCTGGCACTCAGAGGGTTAAAGGGAGCGACTCCGGATTCCTAGGGGGGCGAAGGCAGTGATGTCATTCAGGGGGAACGGACCAGAACGGGCGTTCTGGATCCTAACGGGCTCTGTGGCTGGTTCCGGGTTCCCGACAAGTGCCAATCAAAAGTGAGTTCCTGTTCCTAAATCATCTGAATGACACCACTGCACCAGACCCACAGCATGGCATGCCACTGAATAGACCCTGACATTTCCCTGAAGCATCTTATTGGCCACTGTGGAGAAAAAAGGATTTTGATCCAGCAGGACCCTTCTTACATTCTGAAGGCTCATCTATGCATGAACACCTGTTTCTGTGCGTCAGAATTGTCCCTTACTGAACTGGGCCAGCATTAGTAAACACAAACCTTAAAGCCAAGCAACCGACTCATCACAGATACAACAGAAGTTTGTTTTTCATACGTTGTCCTGTTCCAGAGACTGGAAGAAGTTAAAGGTGGCCAGGACCAGACTGTGGGACTGGTTAGAAAAAAGCCAATGAAGCCAGAAATTTGTGATGTTTCTTCAGCAATAATACTCTGGCTCCAACTCAACTAGGAAGTCTGTCAACAAGACTGGGGTCCGAAGAGACACCTCCCGAGTCAGAAGCTTCTTCGGTGCAAGGCAAAGTGCTGCTCTGACAGGAGTGGGAAGCCTCCTGCTGTCCCTAGAAAGACAGCAGAGTGCATTGCTGCTTTCTGGATTCAGTGGATGAGTCCTTTGAGCCCAAGGAAAGGCATCTCCTCAAGCACAAAGGATGGCGGTATCATCGGGCCTTGCGGCTCGCTCCTGTGGGAGTCTCTGGTGAGGCAGTTACTTCAGACG
This sequence comes from Lerista edwardsae, assembly GCA_029204185.1. Taxonomy (NCBI): domain Eukaryota; kingdom Metazoa; phylum Chordata; class Lepidosauria; order Squamata; family Scincidae; genus Lerista; species Lerista edwardsae. Next base: position 7,968,289 of record JAJKFI010000046.1, read on the forward strand.
CTATATTGGTTCTTGAACCTGGCCTTCCTAATCTTTCATATCATCAGACTCCTTTTACAAGTGGAGGTGGCATCTAAGTCCTGGGCCAGGACATACATTTCTGCCTCAATCATTTAGGCCAGGCTTAGCATTGTTAACGTCAAATGTGTTACGGAACACAAAAGCTTATTATTTCAAAAGCTTATTGTTTCTCAGTGAAAAACAGCCCATGTATTTCAACTACAGCTGCAAGCTTTGATCAGAAAAATATAGTATTATATTATAAATATAGTATTTATAGTATAGTATAGAATTACATATATAGTATTATATACATATGTATAGTAATACACATATATAATACTGAAGCTTTTGCGACAATTAATCAGAGGGTTTGAGATTAAAGGGTGCAAATCTTTTTGGAAACTGTTGTGGTTCTAGTGTGTTACTCTCAAAACTGAATGAAAAAGAAAATATTGAGTACTATACAGCTTCTTTCTTTTCATAATGAAACACGTTACCTGCATTTATTAAATTGCAAGTTCTCAAAGTATCTTCAATACTCTCAAAGTCACACCCATGCTGAAATGTTGCTAATATGCGAATATTAATTGGTCATGGAGTTAGGCAGGCACAAATCTCTTGTACTGTCCCAGGAATGTCGCAAATGTACCATAAAATGTGTTTGGACCACATTCTCTGAGTCGGGGAGAACTGTCCATGTCCGTGGGCTGGCCTCCCTGACTCAGAAAGTGGTGCAAATGAGCTTTACAGTGCATTTGTGACACTCCAGGGCCGGCACGAGGGACTTGTGCCAGCCTAACTCTGGGTTAGTATTGTGCCCTCAGTTACATACATAGGGAGCTGACTATACTGAGCTGGAGCATTTAGCTCAGTATTGTCCATGTAGCTTAGTACGGTCTACATGGGCTGGCAGGGCTTAGCTTCCCTGCAGGCTTTTTGCAGCTGTACCAGAGATACCAGAGATTGAAACTAGTACCTTCTGCATGCAGAGCAAGTGACTGATACTACAGTCAGCAATAGTATCTCTCACTGAACTATAGTCTCTCACCAACTATAAAAGTAGCGGATTAATTAAACTTATTAAATTGGGAAATTAATGCAAAGTGAATGTTCACCTGGGCCACTGTCATGTGCTGCTCGGCTGCTGCTGCAAACAGTGAGAGGCACAGTGTACAAACATGAAAGCCAGAACATATCCCTTATTTTTCAGACCCTTTTCTCTCCTTGGATTAATGCCAGCTAAATAGCTAGCATGGGTTTAAGAAGACCTATAGGCCATTGGGGGGACCTATGCAGAGGGACAGTAGCAACGTATGGTTGTGAGAGCTGGACCATAAGAAAGGCAGAGCACCGAAGAATAGATGCTTTCGAATTACGGTGTTGGAGAAGACTCTTGAGAGTCCCCTGGACTGCAAGGAGGTCCAATCTGTCAATCCTCCAGGAAGTCAAGCCTGATTGCTCCCGGGAATGACAAATCCTGAAGCTGAAGCTCAAACACTTTGGCCACCTGATGAGAAGAGAGGACTTTAGAAAAGACCCTCATGCTGGGAAAGACTGAAGGCAAAAGGAGAAGGGGGCGGCAGAGGATAAGATGGTTAGATAGTGTCACAGAAGCGATGAACATGAAATTGGGCGAACTCAGGAAGCTAGTGGAAGACAGTGCCATCACTTCCTGGCAAATAGAAGGGGAAGAAATGGAAGCAGTGACAGACTTTATTTTCCTGGGCTCCAAGATCACAGCAGACAGTGACTGTAGCCATGAAATTAAAAGACTATTACTTCTTGGGAGGAAAGCTATGGCGAACCTAGACAACTTAATAAAAAGCCGAGACATCACCCTGCCAAAAAAGGTTCGCATAGTCAAAGCGATGGTTTTCCCAGTAGTAATGTATGGCTGTGAGAACTGGACCATAAGGAAGACAGAGCGCCAAAAAATAGATGCTTTTGAATTATGGTGTTGGAGAAGACCCTTGAGAGTCCCCTGGACTGCAAGGAGATCCAATCGGTCAATTCTACAGGAAGTCAAGCCTGATTGCTCCCTGGAAGGACAAATCCTGAAGCTGAAGCTCAAATACTTTGGCTACCTCATGAGAAGAGAGGACTCATGAGGACTCATGAGAAGAAGAGACCCTCATGCTGGGAAAGATTGAAGGCAGAAGGAGAAGGGGGTGGCAGAGAATGAGATGGTTAGATAGTGTCACCGAAGCGATGAACATGAAATTGGGCAAACTCCAGAAGCTAGTGGAGGACAGCGAGGCCTGGTGTGTTGTGGTCCATGGGGTCGCAAAGAGTTGGACACAACTTAGCGACTGAACAACAACATGCAGAGGGAAGTAAACAGTATTTTGCTTACCTCTGGCAGGCCTCCTGATCACTCCCTACCCTCCCCCATTGGATATAATACACTCTCCACTAGCACAGCTGCATCAGCCCCAGTTATGATTGGGCAGTGAATTCTTTTTAAATCCTATTGCATATACTTACTATCAAGTATAACTATCAGAATTTGGTTGCCAAGACAGCAATATAGGTGGACCTCGATAGCCATAGATCTGGTATCCTCAGTTATTCACAGATCCTAATCTGGGAGCATGCCATCCTCAGTGTCCATTAGATTTACTTTTTATTTTTGTAATCACACTGCAAGCGTGAGTTGATGCATGGCTTTCTTCTTTAAACTGAACAGAGCCTGCAGGTAACCAGCCTGAAAACTAGAGGGCACTAACTGAATGTTAACAATAAGCAGGAGCTTACTGTCAATGTTCAGTGTCCTCTCGGCAGCTTGCAACCTTGTTGCCTGCAGGCTCTGTTCTTTGGTTTAAACAAGAAAGTCAAGCAAGATTCATTTGTACTTGCAGCATGACTAAGGGCGCAATCCTAAACTTAGGCTGGTATAGTTAGCCAGCAAAGTTTGGCCAGCACAAGGGACACCGTAAAGTATGTTTGGACCACTCTCAGAGTCAGAGAAGCCAGCACACAGACGTGAGCCATCCTCCTGACTCCGAGAATAGTCCAAACACACTTTATGGTGACCCTTGTGCTTGCCAAACTTTGCTGGCTTAGTTTATGCCAGCCTAACTCCAGTTTAGGATTGTGCTCTAAAAAATAAAAGGTAAACAGTTTCCAATATCCATGAATGGCACCCTTGCAGATACTGGGGCACACCTGCACTCAAGTTAAGCACATGAAAACAGAAAAAATCTATCAAGAGTATGAAATGCTAAACAATAATATAATCATCAACCAAATAAACACTTTCCAAGAAACCTGGAAGTGGGCCTTTAAAGCTATTTTCCCTTGATTTTGGTATTCACTTATTTTGGTATCCACTGGGGGTTCCAGAGTGGCATCCCAGTGGATAACGAGGCATGACCTGTATATTTCAAAGTAACAGGAGAGTTCATTAAAAGGTATAAAATTTACAGCGCAATCCAAGCATGCCTGTCTCATCGACGCTATGTCATAGCATCACCGTGACACCGTTAGTGCTGACGCAGGGGCAACAATCGGCACCCCCTGCATCGGCGCTTGAGAAATGGGACCAGCGCTGCAGGCAGTGCTGGTCCCATTGCACCCGTGCCGAGACTCCCTCACTTCGGCCAAAGCCGGCCGGCACAAGGGAGGTTCCATGTCCAGACAGACACGGGATTGGCAAGGCAGAGGGAGGTTATGGGCAGGACATGGGCGGGCCCCGGATTCGGCCATAAGGGTGAATCCTAGGCCCGTCCGGGAGAACGTGCGGCCCCAATTCGGGCCACGCGGTCTCCTCAAATCTGCGCCTTCTGTTTAGCAGGCGTAGATCCAAGGAGCGCATCGGGGAGGCTGGAGCCTCCCCTACAGTAAGAGCGCAAACTTGCCCTTTACTTGCCGCAGGGAGACTCCAGCCTCCCCAACCCAGCGTTGGATTTGGCGCTGGCCAGCCAGCCTTGCCAACCCAGCACTGGGTTGCATTGTGCTCTTAGAAACGAACAGTGGCAAGGTAATCCCAAATCTTATAAAATATTTCAAAAGTGCACTTCGTTTGCATTAGGATTGAATTGCTCACACTGTTGGCCTTCTGACTTGTATGGCATGAGTGAAGTCTGGAGAACAGTAGGTGAGACACAGGAGAGCTTCACATTTTTGGGACTGGCCAAGCACAGTATAGCTTAGCATGGCACGAATGGAACGAATACATAGGAGTGCCTCATTGGGGAACAATCACGCCCATCATTTCTGAAAAAATCACATCATCACATGAGGCGCCAGAATGTATGAGGTGAGTGGGGGGACGAAGACAACAGTCTGTGGGGTGGTGGTCCTTGGTCTGGTCCAACAAAGCAGTTCTTATATTCCTAAACGCATTTTGGCTACTCAGGATCACTTAACAGTGCATGGCTTGTAAAATGATCCTGCGTATAAACATTTTCTTTGTAAAGTTTGCTCTTGTTCCTTCTATTGCAATTCAAAATGCTGACAATAAAGAAGTAGGAAGTCTCCTTTGGCTTCCTCCTAAGTCTCCTTTGGCCACTGGCCAGCTTCTGAAGCAAGAGCCCTGCTGTTGGTGGCTTCACCTGGGGATTCGTGCACTGGGCTTGAAATTATGGGTTTGGTGATGTGGGGGTGGGGGTGCTTCAGCCAGTATCTGTTGGAGTTAGCATAACTCTGTCTGCCGTCTAGAGGGGGCAGTCTAATGTCCAAAAGGGGAAAATGTGATGTCCTGTGACCTAGACCCTTCTTACCTGTCCTCTCTGTGATTCCTGCGGGGATGTGGCCTTGACCTTACTTACTTCCCTTCTGCTCTGAGCACGTTCCTTTTGTCCTCTGCCCACCAAGCTGATAAGATGTGCAGACCAAGGGCTCTGATTCCCCACCACCTTAAGCACACCTCCACGCACGGTGATGCAGCTCTAGGGCCTTGCCTTCTAAGTGTTAGTTGTACCTCTGATCCTAATCAGTCGCTGTAGATATACGCTGGATGGAACTGTGAGTAAACCTTTCTTTTTGCATCTTTACCAAGCCTCTGCCTCATGTGTCTTTCTATTGGAAAAGGCAGGAGATACCCCGAGGAGACAGGAAATGGTATCAGCAGTGGCCCCTTGTCCAAATAAACCAAGGATTACAGGGTTAACCCCCAAGGTCTTTGCCTGCAGCAAAAACACAGCTGCAGGCTGATGAGGGCTCTAGCTATGAAGGGAGGTTAGCACAGATGGGAGGTGCAGATGAGTGTGGCTGATTAGCTAGAGCCTGCCCAGCAACAGACATGGATTGGCCTGCCTCAGTATAAAGTTGGAGGCAGGAGCTGCAGTAAGGAACCTAGGTAGATGCTGGAGGAGGGCACCAGGTAGGTGCTGGATGGATTGTTAAAGAAAGGGTAATTAGCACCAGGTAGGTGCTGGACAGAAGCATCAGGTAGGTGCTGGAGGAGAGGCACCAGGCAGGTGCTGGACGGATGGACTAACTGTTAAAGAACTGGATAAGGTAAGGTTATTGTGAAGAATAACTGCGGGGAACTGTTGTACGGCTGCCACACCCCTGGAGCCACCAAGTGGAGGAGGCAGTTGTGGCTTAGGCAAGCTGACTGCCTATTGTTTGTGGTGGGGTTTGTTGGTGCTAAATTAGGGTATTTTGAGCTAAGCCAGTGATGAGGGCAGTTTGGAAGAGGCTGGCCAGCCGGTGAATCCAAGCTGGAAGAGAGGAGGCCCGGTGGGTGAATGAACCCGCTCCCTCTTGCCTATCTCTGAGGCTGCTCTGGAGGGGAAACTAGTTAGCCTAATGTGGGCATTTGGGCCCTTGGGGAGGCCCAGCAGGGAATTTGGCAGAACAGTCTTTTCTTAATAGCAGTGAGCCTGGGTGAGGGAGGTTCCCGTGAGGTGATGCCCTAAGGGGGAAAGTCCGCTGCTTACTCTACTCTGCTTTCCCCCATCACCAATAAGAAATTTCCAATCGTATCCTCCACCACCTGGCCATTAGGTTCCCTCCTGAGGCCTGGGGCTGGACCTGGTGGATCGCTAGCTCCATCCCCTTGCTCACCCTTGGGCTGTGTATCTGGCTGACCAGCCTCATCATCGGCAGGCCCTGTCCTTAAATAGCCTCCCCTAGAAGTTGCCCCCCTCTCCAACCCAACCCACCGTTCGACTCCCCAGTTGCTCTTCCCCCCTGCTCTGTTCTCAAGCATTTCTGTGGTGGATTGTGGTGCAAGGCTGGCCTGTCTGAGTGGCTCACCTGGCGTGTCAGACCTGTGCTGTGATGACCTAAGTGTCCACATGGCAGCGGGTCTACCAAATTTGGTCTAAAACTGACCGGCATTTGCTCTGCAGGGTTTCAGAAAGAGGCTGCTTCCAGCCCTACTTCCAGATGCTGCTCTGAGCAAGGCCAGCTCCAAGAGTGGTATGGCCCAATGGCAGGGCATTCCTGCAGTGGGGAATCCTGTGGGGCCCCCACTCACCAAGAAGAGCACTTGTGGCGCTGCGTACAGAGCATGGCACCTGGAAATAGTTGGTGGTGATATGGTATCATCACCGCCAACTGCTTCCGGGAGGTTTATTTTGGGCTGTTCGGATGGTGGGGCTGGTGGGAGGGCCTAAGGCAAAGCTGCTCTGCTCGCCCCACTGACATACAAGCCATAGAGATCCCAGCTGCTGCAGCTGGTGATATGATCCTGCGCTGGTACGGGGACCCCCAAAGTGTGGGCCCAATGTGATGACATTGGTCACATTGGCTTAAGTCTGGCCCTGGCTCTGAGCATTGAACCTCAGCCCTTCTGCATGCTAAGGAAGTTCTCTACCACTGAGGGACAGCCCTTCCTGTGTACTGAGGAAATGTACAGAAGGATGCTTGCAAACCTTCCATTTAACTCTTGACTATGAACAGCTGGAGCAGTATTTTAGGAAAAAATATGGAGCTTACATGTTCCTTTTAGCACAAGGCAGCTTCACATTCACCATCTGGCAGGATTTAGGTCAAATCTGTTGCTATTTGATGAATGTAGGCTTAATCTCAGTAATGCTCCCTTTCAGTATGCAGAGACACTTCCAGAACAGTGTAGACTGGTCACAGGAGTTTGTCTTAACAGGCCTTAACAGCAATAAGACACAACTACCAAAATGTCTCATTAAGTCAAAAGGCAACTGAATTTAGCCAGTAATATGTTCCCTATTGGTAATGGCTGAAATGTTCTGTTTTTCTGATTATAATTCATAAACAGATGGGGTTAATGCTGATTTTCATGAACTGCACTTTCTCAGATAACATAATGAAGAGGCCTGGGGGGATAGCAGAATCATGCATACTATTCCCATTTCTGAACCTATGTGCGTTACTTGGAAGACCTGAAAGCCTCTGCTTATACAACAAATGGTACATGTGTGGGCATTCCCAACCTGCATGGAGAATCCCATTTTTCATGCTTACAGATCACATAGATGCATACAACTATGTGCATATAACTCTCTTTAGACCAGTGGCCTTCAACCTTTTTCATGCCACAACTCAAATATATAAATTAAAAAAGTATGAGATTGGGAAGCCCACTGTCAATCCCGCCTCTCTCTCAGGAGCCTGTCTGCCAACCCCCAAGACCACCCACTCCCAGCACTGTTTAGAGAGAACAGAATAAGATACTCTGAAGCCTGGTACTAGTAAAAGCAATTTAAGCACAGTTGCTAAGAACCTGAGCAGGACTGGGACATCACCTCCTGGTACCTGGTGATGCTGTAGTCTAGTGGTCTTCAACGTGCAAGTTGCTGCTACCCCACAATTGAGCACTCACGACCCCATTGGGGTCCTGACCCCAAAGTTGATGAACACTGTTTTAGACCATCAGATGAATGCACATAAAGTAGAAGGCAAGTCCTGCCACTGAGGTCCTCCCTCCCTCCCTCCCTCCCTCCTATGTGTGTTCAATGAACAGCCATTAATCATTTTAAGAAGAAGAAGGAAGTATAATATTTGCCTATGACAGGATTCAGTGGTACACTTACTGTCCAGGTTAAGTTTCTCCAAGGGATCTCAGAAGACGTGATGTTATGTGACTGCCAGTATTGCAAAGTGTTATTGCTGGGATTGTCTGGCTCCACACAATTGCACCTGAAAGGCAAATAAATGCTTGTGTTGTATTTTTCAAATGGAAGAGTTACATAATATAAGTTGGCAAAATTCTAGTCCTTGATACCGTCCTTGTATCTTTAAGAATTATACAGAACCCAGAATGACATCATTCAGGGGAGGGTTCCCCCCCCCCAATCATAGTGATGAAACATAGGAGAAGCCACAATATATGGAATTTCTCTTCTATGAAAAATCCACGTTGGTACAGGAACCTTTTTCAAGAGCCCTGGCATAGCAATCCTGGACTTTAATTGGATTCTTAATTTTAAAGGATTCCAAACAGGGTCCCTGGCAAACAGCTTTCCCCAATCCCTGTGAAGGAAGAGCTACATCTATGGAACTGTCTTCCTCAAATCCTGAAAGATGCTCTGACCCTCTCAGGATACAGTTAACGTCACTGTACATCAAACCAATGTACATTTCAAACTATTGTAAGAAGAGTCATAGAGTGCAATCCTATACTGCGCTGGATTGGTAAGGCCGGCCAGCCAGCAGCAAATCTAAGTGCAATATAGTGGAGGCTGGAGCCTCCCAACGGCAAGGGCACATTCACACCCTTACCGTTGGGGTGGCTCCCCAATGCGCTACTCGGATCTTGGATCTGAGATCGCGCGGCCCAAATCAGGGCCTCTCAGCCTCCCAATCGGGCTTAGGATTCGGCCTTATGTCCAAGTCCCAAGCCCGGCCACATTCCACCCCCCACCCCCCCCCCCCAGCCAATCCTGTGTCCAAGAGGACACGGAGCCTCCCTCGCGCAAGTTGGCTTTGGCCAACATGAGGAAGGCTTGCTGTCAGCGCTCTCAAGTCAACACTACTCGTAGCGTCGGCCTGAGAGCACTAGCACCAATGCGGGGGTGCCACTCAGCACCCCGCATTGGTGCTAATGACATAGGGTCAGCGCTAATGACATAGCGTCGGCACAACGGCGTTGCATAAACGCAACATTGCAGGCAGAATTGCGCTGTCATTTAAATATTTCTCTGGCAAGACAAAGGTACAGCTTGTTATATACACTTAATATGCGCAGTGCAGAATTTACCGTGAGTGATCATTTATTTAACACAACAATAAAAATTCTCTTATGACGTTTACATCAGTGGGCAGATGACTTCTTCTATTTCTTATTCTTATAAGAGCAAGAAGGAAGGGCTCACAATCCCACAGTTTGGGACAAAGCTGCAGAACATCAGCCTTCTTTCATTACCACGTATTACATTTTGTAATGCTGTTTGTGCATTGTGGATAGGATCCAGCATGCGCTTTTGCTACCATAGGGTCTCACCATCTCAGAGCCTATGTGTTAAACATGGGGATGAAAAGAAAAATACCACAGGTTAAGCATCTAGACCAGCAATTCCTGAAGTCCTATTCAGACACTGGGACTGCTGTAAGTGCTGGCAGGGACTGGGGCGGGGGGGGGGGTGCCCAGCGATCGTGGCACTGCAGGCACCCAGGGGATTCAGTGTTGAGTAGGGGGGTTGCACCAGCCCCTGGCAGGGTTTGGGAGGCCCGCCACCCCCTCTGCAGGCCTCCGCGATGTAAGAATAGCTCTGGTTTTTATGGCTTTTGCCCTTTTGCACTTCCACCATTTTTGACCTTTCAATCCTACAGGACAACAGCCATTTTCTTTTCCTGCTTCAGCATGGCTTTTAAAACTCAACTGCACAGCTAAATTAGGAACCCCTGAAGAGGCTATGTGGGTGTACAAAGTTCCAAACAGGCAATTTCAAAATAAAAATTAAAGCTTCAGAAGCAAATGCGGGAGGTTTCTCATTTCTCAGAGACCTAAGAAAGGGGCTTATTATTTGGCACATTGGTCAGAAACAAGCTAAATGTCTCTCAGAAAGCTACTATAACATGAAGCAAAAGAACTACAATGCACACACACACACACACACACACACACACACACACACACATTTTTCAATGCTGATAAATATTCTGGTTTTATTCCATGGGCAGTTGTGGTCTTCAGTGTTATTAAGATGAAATCCTGTTGTGCCTTTGGGCTACCACATGCCAGTGGCATCGGTGCAGGGCTGTTGCAAATGTGCCGTAAGGCACTTCTGTGGCAGCGCAAGAGGCGCTGGAGCCACACAGGGAGTCGCAATGATCCAGGCAAGCCATGGAGGAGCCCAGGTAAGCGGGAGAGGGTGGAACAGGGCAGAAGGGGGGGCAGAGAGCAGGCTGGCCCGTGGGCCAGCTGGCCCAGGAATAGGGGTAGAGACAGGATCCAGCCCAATGGGATCTAACCCCCATCCCCAGCCTGGGCAGGCCCAATCTGGCCACTTGGATTTACACCAGCGATTTCACTGGCACAGATCTAAGCAGCCCCATAGGGCTGGCTGAGGCTTACTCCTGGACAAGGTGAAAATATCCCCTGGCCCTAACTTGAGCTCCAGCCGCCTCCTACACTGCAGTGGATACAGCGCAAGCCTACTGGCCTGCCTTTTCCAGCACAGTATAGGATTCGGTTATCTACCTGTGTTCTAATCGAGACTCCACTTAGTCCTTATCGCAGAAGTGTATACCGCAAAGAAAGAAAGGCTCGACAAGGTCCAGGAGGGTGCCTGCATGGCTGACGAACAAAGTTAGAGAGGCTGTAAAGAGCAAGGAAACTTCTTTCCGTAAATGGAAGTCTTGCCCCAGTGCGGAGAATAAAAAACAACATAAACTCTGGCAAAAGACAAGTAAGAAGGTGATACGGGAGGCCAAGAAAGAGTCTGAGGAACGCATGGTTAGCAACATAAAGGGGAATAATAAAAGCTTCTTCAAATATGTTAGAAGCAGGAAACCTGCCAGAGAGGCGGTTGGCCCACTGGATGGTGAGGGAGGGAAAGAGGAGATAAAAGGGGACTTGGAGATTGCAGAGAATTTAAATGAATTCTTTGCGTCCGTCTTCACAGCAGAAGAACTTGGGCAGATACCGCAACCCGAACAGCCCTTTCTAACGAAGGAATTAAAGCAGATAATGGTTAATAAAGACGATGTTTTAGATCAAATTGATAAACTACATATAAATAAGTCACCAGGCCCAGATGGTATACACCCAAGAGTTATTAAGGAACAAAAGAACGAAGTTGCTGATCTCTTAACTAGAGTATGCAACTTGTCCCTTCAAACAGCCACGGTGCCAGAGGATTGGAGGATAGCCAATGTCACACCAATCTTTTAAAAAGGGAGAAGGAGGGGCCCTGGAAACTACAGGCCCGTCAGCCTAACATCTGTTCTGGGTAAGATGGTGGAAAGCTTCATCAAAGATAAAATCTTAAAACACGTAGAGGAACAAGTACTGCTGAAGGAAAGTCAGCATGGCTTCCGTAAGGGTAAGTCTTGACTGACAAACCTTTTGGAATTCTTTGAAAAGGTCAGCAGGCACATGGATGTGGGGGAACCTGTGGATGTCATATACCTGGATTTTCAGAAGGCGTTTGACACAGTCCCCCACCAAAGGCTGCTGAAGAAACTTCACAGTCAGGGAATAAGAGGGCACGTCCTCTTATGGATTCAGAATTGGTTGAGGGTCAAGAAACAGAGAGTGGGGGTCAATGGGCAATTTTCAGAATGGAGAGAGGTGAAAAGCGGAGTGCTCCAGGGATCTGTCTTGGGGCCGGTGCTTTTCAACTTGTTCATAAATGACCTGGAGACAGGGACAAACAGCGAGGTGGCCAAGTTTGAGGATGACACAAAACTTTTCTGGGTGGTGAAGACCAGAAGGGATTGTGAAGAGCTCCAGAAGGATCTCTCCAAGTTGGGGAATGGGCAGCCAAATGGCAGATGTATTTCAACGTAGACAAGTATAAAGTGATGCACATTGGGGCAAAAAACCAAAACTTCACCTATAGGCTTATGGGTTCTGAGCTGTCTGTGACAGCTCAGGAGAGAGATCTTGGGGTGTTGGTGGACAATTCAATGAAGGTATCGACCCGGTGTGCGGCAGCAATTAAGAAGGCCAATTCCATGCTTGGGGTCATTAAAAAAGGGGTTGAGAATAAAACAGCCAATATTATCATGCCATTGTACAAATCAATGGTAAGGCCGCACCTGGAATATTGTGTACAGTTCTGGTCGCCGCACCTCAAAAAGGACATAGTGGAGATGGAAAAGGTGCAGAAGAAAGCGACAAAAATTATTACGGGGCTGGGGCACCTCCCTTATAAAGAAAGACTGCAGTGTTTGGGGCTCTTCAGCTGAGGAAAAAGGTGCCTGAGGGGGAGTATGACTGAAACATACAAAATTATGCATGGAAGAGATAGAGTCAATAAAGGGATGTTCTTTTCCCTCTCTCAAAACACCAGAACCAGTGGGCATCCGCTAAAACTGAGGGCTGGGAGAGTTAAAACAGATAAAAGGAAGTACTTTTTTACCCAGTGGGTAGTTAATCTGTGGAACTCTTTGCCACAGGAGGTGGTGATGGCATCTGGTCTGGATGCCTTTAAGAGGGGTGGACGGATTTCTGGAGGAAAGGTCCATCGTGGGCTATAGGCAATGATGGATTGTGCAACCTCCTTACATTGGTGGTGGGCTACTTCAGAGTACCGGGTGCAAGGGAGTGGCAACAGGATCCAAGCATCTTGTTGTCTCATGCCTCCCTGGGGCACCTGGTGGGCTGCTGTGAGATACAGGAAGCTGGACTAGATGGGCCTTTGGCCTGATCCAGCAGGGCTCTTCTTATGTTCTTAGGTTCTTATTTTTTGTGTGTAAGACAGACTGATGATTAAAATGTGTGCCGAGAATGTAACTACAATTTAGGACAACACCATCACATTTTGCTGTACATGCTATAACTAGGTCTGACAAACAGAACCACTATTTTGAGGCTACTCTCTGTTTTGACAACTGTATCCTCACTGTCCTGCCAACTGGCAGAAAACATAATCTGTATGTTATGTACACAGAAATAGAGAGAGCAGCCCTCTGATATTAAAACTGTTAATTCAAGAGTCCTTGGCCACAATCCCCGAGTTTAATATGGCCCTGATCTGCGCCTCTGTAAGTTGATGGCCTGGATGTTCCTATCCACATTGTCAGATCAGGTGTGCTTGCATGTACATATAAGGCATCTGTAGGTCTGTCTCACTACACGGTAAGAATGGAAATGCATTTGCCTTGCATACATTCCCCAGCCACACACTGCGGTACAAATGGGAACGAAGTCAGTTATCCTGCATGTACATACGTAGTTCCTCATCTAGCAAAGAAGCTGCACATCAAAGTCTGCTTCCATACACACTTTCCCCCACTGGGGAGCATGTATGCTCAGCAGGGACTTCAGGCTTATGCTTCAGTAGAAAGAGTGAAAGCACAATCCTAAACTGGAGTTATATTAGGCCAGCATAAAATAAGCCATTTTAAGCTTTGGTCAGCACAAGGGCCACCATAAAGCATTTTTGGACTACTCTCAGTCAGGGAGGATGGCGCACGTCTGTGTGCTGGCCTCTCTGACACCAAGAGTGGTCCAAACATACTTTACAGTGGTCCTTGTGCTGGCCAAACTTTGCTGGCTTAGTTTATGCCAGCCTAACTCAGTTTAGGATTGCACCCTGAGGCTGCTTCAATAAAAGAGGCAACCAGTTCACTGCACAATCCTATCTAAATTCATGGTATCCTGTAGGGGATTTTTTGGTGGCTGGAGGTCTCATCAGGGTAAGGGGACATTTGTCTCCTTGCCTTGGAGGAAGCCCCAAGCAACTGCTTTGGGTCAACCCTAATCTGCACCAGATCAATTGCTGTCTGCATTCACCCAGGAAGGCAGATCAGGCCTGGGAAGGGGGTCGAGATTCTGTGGGTGCCACCTCTGATCCTGCCCCTTCTTGGGCCTGATCTACCCTCCTCCCCATTTCTGTCACCACCCTGTTCTACTCACTCCTCCCCTGTTTTGCCCAACCCATTTAATCCTGCTTCTACCCAACCTCTTGTGCGGATTACCTGCTCCAGCTCTATTGGCCTGCTGGAGCTCTATGAGCTTGCTGGTGAGCGTGAGACCACTTCAGTCTCCCTGCCCGCAAGCCTTCTATGCACATTGGCAGAGGCTGCTTTGCAACTGCCATAAAGCAGTCTCTGGTAGCGCAATGCTAGTTAAGCCAGGAGAGCAGGGAGATAGGATTGCGCCAAAAAAGTAACTAAAAAGATATCCAGGTGGGCACTTCCCATTGCTTGCAATGAATGAGAAAGACTGGATCACATCAACATGTTCGAAGAAAAATTAAGTCAATAAAATGCACAGTTTATAATTTGCATTAATGTATACTGACTGGAAGGTACTTAATGGATGAGAAACATTTATAAATGTATGCAATCCAAAAGGCAGATTTCATTTTTCATTCACTGTGAATGCCTGATACACCCTGCCACAATGTACATTCAGAGTTTTAAAACTTCCTGTTAATTGTGATAATGGTACAATGCTTGAGGTTGTTTTGTGTACTGCAAGCAGATTCACAGCCCCTGTGTGGTTGGGCCAGTCCTGGAAACAGAGACCATCACCAGTATGAGGGACAGCAGAATTATCCTTACTCCCAATGACATCTCTCTCTCTCTCTCTCTCTCTCTCTCTCTCTCTCTCTCTCTCTCTCTCTCTGTGTGTGTGTGGGGGGGGGCACTTCATACAATAGTGTTGGATTAAGACAGAGGAGAGCTGTATTCCAAACCATAACTTTGAAGCATACTTTGCTTCACTTTGTGCCAATTACTATCTCTTAGCCTAGCCTATCTCACCTAGTTATTGTAAGGTAAAATGACAGGTGGAATAATCTGAGTTCCTTGGAAGAAGGGCAGATGCAATCTATATAACTGGAAATAAGTTAAATCAGCGGTTGAGGGTCAGAAGTGAATTTTTTCTCCTAAATATTTTTCCCCTGAGATGCTAATAAAGGACTATTCAGAAAATGGTAAGGTTGTCACATGAATAAAACCAACTTCCAACAGTGAGGAAGGATCTCGTATATCTCCTATATTCCAATACCCTTAACACATTAGCCCACACAATTTAGCATGCTCATGCAGACAGCAGGAGTGGAGCTACTCTTGAAAGACAAGGAATAGTCTCAAGACAGACACATATTTCTTTTCTGATATATACTGTTTAATTCTGTTGACTTCATTTCAAAGTTTCCTGCCAATCAAAACTCACCAGACTCACAAAGATTATTATCAAGAATATTATATATCACTCAAACATCTCAAAAAGGGCTCAACATCTTTAAAAAAGACACGTAAGGAACACCAGCAAACAGCCATGGGAAAAGACACGATGCAGGCAGGGTGAACAGGAACGATTGCTCTCAGCTTGCTGAGTATAAGAAAGCCATTCATTCAAAAGGTGCTTCTTTGCCCAGTTAGGAGATGAAAATGACTGTGATCTGCATCTACTGATAGGAAGCAAACACATGGATAGATGGTCTGGACAATTTATGCATGAAATCTCCAGACCCATTTTGCCACATAAATGGTCCTAACCATCTTCAGAGAGCCCTGTGCTGGCATGACCTTCACAATGTTCAGTCAAGTACAGACGGTACCCAGATCATGACTTAAGAGGAAAAGAAATGGGAAATGCAGAGGTGTGTGGACTTAGCACATGTGGTGAATACAAAACTGCATGGCCACGGCAATATCTGGAATTCACAGATTTGAAATCCTATATGAGAGTCAGTCTACCCAACCCTGCTTCTGCACACCATTCATTGTGATGGGCCTAGACAGACCTTCACAAAAGCCCAGTTGGGGAGAAAATGGTGGATGAGCAACAGCATCTCTTGCCTGCCTGAATCTATTGCCATGTTTAGCCTGACTGACATGTCAGAATGATATGAACTTGGCACCTGAAACACCTCCAAGAGTGGGGTGTTAAATTCCTAATTCTTAAATACATGTCATGGACAGATTGTAATATGCATATTACTATGCCAAAAGCGCTTAAAATTATTCACTATAATCTGTTAATAATTGCATGACTTCTGGTAAGAATTTTTTTTTCTGTTTTTGTTAAAGAACACAAATTCACCATTTTGGGTGTGGAAACCGGGTGCGCCAAAAGGAAAAACAAAGAGGGCAGGTGGCTGACTTCTCTGAATTTTAAATACCCAAACCAGTATTTGTTATGTCCATATGAAATTGGCAGCAATTAATATCATTTCGGGAACCCCCCTCCCTGCTTTTCAAAAGCAAACGGTCACATGTTGTATAGTTTCCTTTGTGTTTGCATGTGTCCCTCCAAATCGTATGAACACACATGACACAACAGAAGAAGGAAAGTTGAGCTTCAGCCAGGAAAAAATATATATATACTGTGCAGTTCAATATTTACAATGCAAAGCCTCGCTGAAATATATTCTGCAAGTAATTTCACAAATCACTTGGAACAAAAATACAAAGAATAAAGAAGGAACATGGAGGGAAGAGTGGAGTTGCCATGGCAACCTGTTAACTGACAAGGACAAGTCAGGAAGGGAAAAGGTCACCGTAAAGAGACATTAAGTCCAAAAACAGGTTTTCCTTACTTGTCAAACAGAATAAATACTTGTGTAACCTAGTGGTCTAGGAAACTGTCATTGCGTTCATCGTACTTAAAAAAAAAATAATGTTCACAATTCCAGCACAGCAGCATTAGGAAAATATTTGCACAGTGGCTTTTGGAGAACAATTCTGCATCTGAAATCGTTGTGAAGTTGGCAAAAGTCTCTTATAATATTTGCAAAACTAATCAATGCCATGGAGCAAACTTCTATTATTTCAATGATAAAATGTCATTTCCATTCCAAGTCCCTTTATTCCATCCAGAAGACTTTTAGATGTAAGATAGAAGTCAAAAATACACTATCAATTAGCTCTAGGTTCCCTTCCATCTTCCACTCAAGGAATAGCTGCTTTATACCTAGTGCTAAAAAAAACTAAAGTAATCCAAAATATGTCATTCTGTTTGCACAATCCTTTGTACAACCTGAGAACTGCTTTCAGTTCTGCTAAAACTGCTATAGTTCTGCTTTTTCTTACACCATGGCATGATGCAGCCCCATGTGGAACAGCACTGCTTTACTTCCTCTCATGGCTCTTTGAATCCCATTCTATACATCTCCTGTACCAGCGGTTCAAATGCTCAGGGAGAGTTTGCACAGCTGTGAGTATGTGTGGGGGTAGGGCAAAGGCAGTGATGCGATCTCCAAGACTATCCACATTCCAAGGAGCCCAAGGGACAGGTAAGCCAACTGCAGCCCCTTTTGCCCCAGGGGATCCTGGGGATCACATCGCTGACTTCCACTCTCCCCCACCCTTTAAAGGCAAAGGAGCAGAGGCTTTCATGCTGGGGCATCACAACGTCCTGGTTTGAAAACCTCTGTCCTAGACAAATAGAAATAGAAATGTTTTTGTGTATAGATAAATATGAGAACAGGGTTTGGATGGGATTACATATAGCAACATTTTGCAATCAAGCACTTCATACAGCAAAACCTTGACTTTCGTCCACTTGACTTTCATAACTTCACTTTTTTCAACTATTTTCAATTATAGCTACATTTCAAATTTCATCCACATACTTTTGTTTGATTTCATCTAACCTCCCATGATATTCACTGTTGTTCTTATGTTTCTTTTTCTTTTCTGTTTATTTTGCATGTATTTGCATGTATTATATAGTTACTTTTTTTGCTAGCCAAAATAATTTTTTTCAATAAGATTTTTCAAAATAAAAAGCTCAATTAGGGTACGCTTCGACAGTCATCCATTTTTGACTTTCATTCGTGCTCTTGTATCTAGAAACATGGCATTTATAGGAACAGAATTTAATGTTCCGTTCTGCAAAATATGTGGTCCTTTTATATCCTTCACAGCTAGTGTCATGTAAAGCATTCACAATACAGTCACCAAATGATATTGTTGTTCATATGTATGCCTTTAGGTCACGTGACCTTTAGGTCACGGTTTCCAGACAGTTTTCATGCAGCCCCATGTAGAGCACATTACAGTAGCTTCAGCCATGCCTGAATGTATCAGGTATGGGCACAAGTGATACACCAGTCTAACAGTGCAATCATATTTGTCGTTTTTGCTGGCACAGCTGCTGCATGGTCACACATGTGCCATTAAGGACATAGCAGCCTTGGGTTCCCTCCAGGGAATGGCAGCAATGCCCAGAGAGTAAAGAGCAGTGGTGAGAAGGCCTGCCCCATTCTGGCATTACTGCATCCACAAGGAGTGCCCGAGAGAGCAGGTGAACCCTGTCAGGCAGCTCAGGAGGGCAGGGGTGTAATGCTGCAAGGGGAGGGCAGAGACGGGCCCAGGAGGTGGCAGAATCGGTGGCGCTGGAACAAGCCTAATCCTATTCCTGCTCCCCAGCTTGGAAGCTCAACATGTGGCTGCTCTGACTTATGCCAATGATTTTGCTGGTACAGTTCTGGGTAGCCCCATTGTGCCAGTGATGGTTAGGATTGGGCTGTAACTTGAGCCAAGGGCATTTTGGCCACTGCCCAGATTAACTGATAATATGCTAGTCCTATTGTACAATAACTCTGATCTAATGGAATATCTGGAGGGCTAATGACAACTTGTTTTACATAATGCAGTGGCGGGGAGGGTGATGTTATTCATCAGGGTGACATTAACAAATGGCAGGTCATACTTATATTCACACTCTGCAAGCGCTGTATACAAAACAACACTGCAATAACTAGCTTAGAAATGTTTTATTTTTAAAGTGCCTCCATTCTCAAATTTTCTAAAGGCTGCAGAAACAGAGCAACAGCATCCCATTTCAAGGCAAGAAATGTATATACTGCAGAGGTACAATTGGAGGATTCACCGAGGATTCAGTGAATCACAGAATACTGTGTATTTGCTTTGAAAAAGTGAGAAAACGGTGGTTTCGACTAGCCTGCCCATGAAAGCCACCTTGGGCATGGGAAAGGCGGGATATAAATTCTTCAAATAAATAAAAATAAAATTCTGAGCAAAGAGGAAATGGGCAGGGTAGCAAAGAATTGTAATAAGAATGGTATGGAAAATGCAATAAGTGATGCTACATCAATCCACCCGGTACAAAGTGGTTCTGCATTGGTGTTTTATTCTGGGTTTGGGTTTGGTTGGATTATGATACTCCTAAGGAGTGCGGCACCCCCACGTCACCACTAAGGCAACGGGACCAGCAGCGCAGGCAGCGCCTGTCCCGTTACACCTGCACTGTGACTCCCTTGTGCCGGCCCAAGCCGGCTGGCAGAAGGGAGGCGTCATGCTGGGAAGGGGGAGTTAGTGGGCGGGTGGAAGGCGGTTCTGGGCGGGATATGGGTGGGATGTGGGCGGGCCGACAGGAGTGCCGGCCCGGGAGGGGGGGGGCGGATTGGGATTCGGCCATAAGGCCAAATCCTAAGCCCAGTCAGGAGACCACGCGGCCCCAATCCTGGCCACACAGTCTTCTAGGATCTGCACCTGCTGTTTAGCAGACGCAGATCCGAGTAGCGCAATGGGGAGGTTGGTACCTCCCCTCCGGTAAGGGTGCGAATGTGCCCTTGCCATGGGGAGGCTCCAGCCTTCCTGAAGCAGTGTCGGATATGGCGCAGACCCGTAGGCCTCGCCATTACAACGCTGCTTAGGATTGCGCTGTGAAAGGTTGGTCAGCCTTGCTTCAATGTCTACTTTTTACATCTGTGTCTATTTCTGGGATCATCTTGATGATGGTTTAAAATTTGGAACCAGCCCCATACAATAAACCGAAGTGGACACTCATGCTGCACGTATACCCTCTCCCACTCCCCTTGCTCCCCACTCAATTCTCATATTCGCCATCGGTTGGTGGTTCATCTGAACCTGCTTTTAGGGCAGGTTTAGCACTGCGTGTCAAGGGTCCCCCATGTGATTAGGAACATTAGCCAGGAAGTGGGGGAACGGAAAGAACGTAAGCGTGCACATCTGTTATTGCGTGAGGCTGGTTACAAATGCAAAGACGACGATTCCAAACAGGATAATCATTAAAAATGAAGTTAGTTCCTTGATTCTGATCTTCCAGCTAATTATCTATAAGTAAATGTAAAGACGGGTGGGGGGGGGAAGAGTTGTTCACTGACTCATTTACACTTAAAGATAGTGTATTAAAAATGTTAACATATTACTTCCACAACAAACAGAAAGCTGAAATGTGGCACATATGTGGTTCAAGACATCCTGGCCAGAAGCCAAAGAACTGCACAATTACATGCATCCAAGCAGACTTTAGACTTCGTTATCCAGCCCTCCACTGCACATGGCAAATCCTTTGTCAAGCTATGCACAATTCCAAAAACACTTTGTGACTAGGGGCCCGATCCAAAGGGCAGGACATGTGCATGCACATTCACAACACTCAGAGACTGGACCAGCACTAGTGAGTGCCTGGCCTCAGCGCCACAAGGAAGGGACAATGGCGCTCCAGCAGCACCAGCCAACAGTGTTTGGGGCGCATGGGGAGGTGGGGAAGGGTGGGGGAAGGCTCGGAACAGAAGATAGTCTCCTAACAGGGATCAGAGCAGAACAAACCAAGCCACTGATAAAAGAGAATGACAGGAGGTTCAAATTGCCACTTCGCGCACACCATGGATCGAAAGATGCAGGATTTGCCATGACAGTCAAGACCTAACTCTGGACATGGGACAAGACACAGTGCGTGGCTTTCTCCCTTTCACATAATAATCTGCAGGCGAGGGGAAGGGGAATTTTGTTTTGACCGTATGTGTGTTTTCTCTGCAATCATGTTATATGTTGATGTTCCAATGAAGCAGTTTGTTCGGCTGACTCAATGTTATTCGCTCAGGGAGCAGGTGGTGGCAGCTTTATCCTTCTGCTGCTATTTCAAGTCTCAACTCTCCCTAAGTCAGAAGTTCATGTGAGTTGAATATGGTCATTACAAAACATATCTGGAGGGGCTTTCTAGCCCAAGAATGCTTCTGTGGCCTGCCTCTCCGATTCTGAGGAGCTGCTGGCAATCATGCGCCTCAGGCTGGAACTGAATCTTGGTTTTGCCCCAGAGAATATTTGGTTTTTGCACCACATAAATGACTCTGCAAGAACTGACTTTTTGGACAGCTCAGCTCACTTCAGCCTGCTGTGATTTCCTGAGTTTAAAGGATTGTAAAGCACAACCTTTCTAAGAGTCTGCATTGCCTACCAGTTTCACCTCTTAGGTTGCAAATTATGTGAATTGATAAGACAGTGAATGTTTGTCATGTGATAACTGCAGCTACCTCTTGATCCTAGCTCTCATGTTCCTTTCATTGTAGAGCCCAGCAATAGACAAAAAGAGGGGATTTGGAAACATAAAGCAATCTGGGGCAAGAGTTTGACATGTTCAGCAATAGACTAAAAGCCCAATCCTGTGGGCGCTATTGTTGGTAGTATGCTTGCGCCACTGGCTCTAAGTGTGGTGAAGGTGACCATGTTGGCGGTACCGCGGGAGGAGGGAGTGCTGGCGATGGACCAGCATCAGTCAGTGCTGAGCCTCAGTGCTGCACAGAAGACGCCGCGCAGAAGGCTGGCCTGTGATTTCCAGCACCGTCAGCGGTAGGGCTTTTGGGGGCAGAGGGAAGCTGGAGAGTGGGCAGAACGGAGCAGAGGGAGGGGGACTGGGCCCAGTAGGGGTGGCAGCCTCTCCTGCCGAATCCTGAACCCCCTCCCAAGCCAGACAGGCTGAGCCAGGCCTCTCAACTCTGCACCTGTTCAACTACGGAGCCAAGGAGACCCATTGCCACTGGCTGCAGTCTCCCCGGGGTAAGGAAGCAAACCCTCCTAAGGAGGACCTGCAGCGGTATCCCGGCGGCCTCAGGATCCAGTGGTCATTGTTTCAGAGCTGTTGGAGCCCTGGCACTGCCGGGTTCAGGACTGGGCTGCCCAGCAGACTGAAAACGCCAACACAAATGATCTTCCAACAACGTATGGAGCCATATGAAACCTGCTAACTGGCTCCAACAACAAATGGAAGCTGCCAACTGCATGGAATCATTATATTTAAAAAGTACGAGATACTTTGAGTTCAAATGATACCATAGTGGCTTCCATCAGGACACGCAGAGAAAATTACAAGTAGAAGTGTCTACTTCTATTTGTTAAAGCTGAAGTAGAGAAGAGTCAAATAAGGTGCTATTGTAACCTAACCGGTGCATTTTGAGTAAAAGCAATTATGTCCCAGAAAGAATGCTATGTGCCTATTTATTTATTTACAAATGTATATCCCGCTTTATCTCTCTGACAGGCATTCAAAGCAGCTACGATATCTTACTGCTATTGTTTATCCTTCTCTCTTATTACCTGTGTGAACCAGCTAAGTGCAATGCAGGCTTCGCTTGTAGATCACTCTGTCTGAAAACAGGATTTTGAAGGATTTTTCAACAGGATTTGAAAACAGGATTTTTACCAGAACGGCTCTATTTCTCCAAACCCACTGTGTGCAAGAAGTTGCCATTAAAACTATAAGGATGATGTGAAGGTGAATTTAGCAAGATATCAGGTTGTCCACCATTGAACTTGTACAAGCTCTTGCAGGTACCAGTGAAGAGTGTGAACATCAAATTACCAGGTGCCACCTCCCATTCCTCAATGTGGAAAAACTGCCCATGACAAAGAGAATCCCCACGGTTACTGATAGAATCACACTTACGAATATTGCGTCAGCAGTTCCAAACTACTATGCATGTTGATTGGATATGTCTCGCTGAGATGATAGAGCTTCTCTAAGGCCTCATAAATGAAAATGATGCAGATAAGGGATGCAAAAGCTTCTTCTGTAAACCGAGTGATGTAGCACACAAGGGAACTCGCATCGGTCGCAACAAGAATGAGACACAGAGTTGCAGTCCATAAACCAATGCTAGCTCTCAAAGAAAGGTAAGACAAGTCATATTCCCTAAAAAGACATGAAAACATGATTGTGGCAGTCAAATGAAGAGACAGAAACACATTAAGTTAACTGGTATCTCAAGAAAACAAACCCATCCCCAGAATGCTCTTTCTGGACAATGAAGCAAAGAAGCCAGCTACTTAGGATAGTCTACCATGCAACAAAGTGTGCTTTTAGCACTACTGTTGAAAAAGCTTTATGGGAAACTTCTGTTACTTAGGAAATAGGTTCAGTTGCTTCTCATACTTCAGTTGCCTTGAAAGCAAATATTAACAGCTTGACCCTCGAACTGCTTGTGAACACAGAAGCTCTGACGTAATCCCCTGGCTGCAAGGGATTCTCTGTTCAATTTCATGTGGCTACTTGCAGGGGATATGTTGTACACAAACCACTGAAGCACATGGGGTCTCTGGTCTTGATGGGTTTTCTGTTGAAATAAGGTACTTTTGTGCCGTTTCTGGGTACTCCCCCTTGCAGTCTCCTGCACTGCAGTCCACACCATTCTTGAGGATCCCTCAACAGCTTGGAGTAGCTTTTGAGAGGGGCTCAGGGAGCTGCCCTCAAAAGAGGGGGAAGAGAAAATAGCATACACAAGTGCAGTTGCCTTCATGGTACTTTGAATATAAACCAATGCATGCATCAGAGGGCAGGTGGAACTCTGGATCCAAGGCTCAGAACTGCAACTTTCCTCAGATAACTACTTAATGAATCACATAAAGAACATACGTGGCAAAGAAAAAAAACTGGTGTACATCTCGGTTCCCATTCCTAATTGTAACCAAGCTTAAATGAAGGAACTGAAACAATTACCTATCTCCCTCACTTACCTCTGCCTCCATACCCCTTCCCTCCCCATTATCTCATTTGTGACAATATCAAGATTGTAAACCCCTTGGGGCAAGGACCTATGTTTTCACTTTATGAAAAAGGCTATATACCTTGATGTCACTAAACAAACAACCAAACAAATACATGGGCTTCTGGGACATCTAATAGCCCTAAGGATGTCATGTTCTAGGGAAATTCCTGAGTCTGTTGTTCCTTGTCTCTAATTGACTTCCACTAATTAGCAACTAGCATTGCCTCTATATGGCACTTGTATGCAACTTGGAATGCAAAGGCATGGTTCTGGCGCAATAGCTGACATTAACCCAAGTTATATCTTTGAAAGCCCACGACAAATCAAGCCGAGCATTTTACAGAATACTACTGCAAGATCTTGCATTGTATTAAAGTTTCAATCATTGTCAAAAAAAACCTGGATGGACATAATGAAACATTCAGCAGAGAAAATTACTTACTTGCAAAATTTGAATAATATCTTTTCAAACACCAAAACAGGCCCTGTGCTACCTAGTATGGTAAGAGGTTGCCCACCAAAGAGTGAGTAGGCTATTCCAGTCATAGATGCACCAAACAAAGATTCTATTGCACTCTGCATAAGGGAAAAAAATGGGAAAGTTATAGATTTCATTTCAATATCGATACAAGGGATGGAACCAGATTGTTGTTTCTTAACTGTATTGGACACTATATTTTTATGAGTCATTCATGCAATACTTAGCAAGCACCAACCATAAATCTAAGAAACAATATAGTAAGGTAAGATTCAGATTAAAGTACAACACATACTATACGACCTTCAGTTGCTTCTCCCAGCAGACCGCCAAATGTGATAACAGGAGACATACAAGCACAGTAGAGAAAGAGAAATGATGCCAGACATTGCAAGCTGAATGCATCTGTGAAGTCACTCAAAAAGAACGGCACTTTCCTCTTGATATCTAAAATCAAGCCTCCAAAAAGCCTAAAAAAATGAGAAATATCTTGTTTTATTAGTACTATCAACACATTCCATTTTAAATATTAAAATTTGACATTTTCATTCATTTTTAAAACAAACCATGGAATAGATAAGATACTTCTAAAACAGTGAGATACATTCAAACAGTGGGTCGGGACCCACTTGGTGGGTCACAACCAGATGTCAGGTGGATCGCGGAAAGCTGGGAGCAGCCATCTTGGAAGCTGCAGACCTTATTCTTGCTATACACCTTTATTGAATTTTCAAGTGAGGGTTTTTTTAATTTTGTTTTTAATTCAGTGCTTTGACATATTTTGTCTTAATCTTGCTTTCTTTCAGAGATGTTTCATGGTTGTGCAGTTGCTTCAGTTCCAGAATGCCAGTTTGAATTCTAGGAATGTCGTTTGATTATATCACAATGACAGCACTTCCTGCTTGATGATGTCACTTCCGGCTATAACATAACTTCCAGGTTAATGACATCACTTCTGGTGGGTCCCAACACAAGTGCCATTCCGAAAAGTGGATCCCAGTCCAAGATGTTTGAGAACCACTGCTCTAAAATATCTCTATACCCTTCTACACACACAGCTTCAGACATTATTATAATGAATATTAGATAATGCTTTTTAACAAAAAGTTCACAAAGTAGTTTATAGAGAAAATCAAATAACTCAATGGTTCTCTGTCCCAAGAGAGTTCACAATCTCATATTATGTAGGAGAAACACGAGTAAACAGCCACTAGAAAAGACACTGAGATGGGGTAAAGAGGAACAGTTGCTTTCCCCTGCTAAAAGACTTGAAAAAAATGTTTCCTTGCCCAGATAGCAGAGCATTGGTTTCCAAACTGTGCACCACAGTGCCTTAGGGTGCTGTGGCAAATTCATAGGGCACTGTGGGATGTGTCCCCTGCCCCCCCAGCAGCCTCTCCTTCCTGGCTCTCCCAGGTGTCACCATCTTGGATCGTGCAAGAAGTAGCTCAATTCTCATGAGATCTCATGCAATTCAAGATGGTGGCCACCAGGAAAGCCAGGAAGAAAAGGACACCGCAAGAGAAGGGTGCCACACCATGGCAAGTTTGGGAATCGCTAACCTAAGGTGATTGCTTGAAATAGAAACATTGTGTTTCATACATGAAATCCTGGCCCTTTATTATATTGGAAGTCTCTAGGTATAATCTTCTCAGGACATATATTATTATTCACAGATGCTATAAAAGAGCTAGACAAAATCCTTGATTACAATCTTGTCCAACCACCTGATGACTCCCCCTTGATATGTATTCCTCCCATACTTTGCCTTTTAATTTTTTAACTATTAGCATAGTGATTACTGATCCAATTGCTTTTTCCATTTTTTTTAAGGAAGAGGGTATGATCCATTTTCCATATCACTTTGCTTTGTCTGTTCATATAGACAACCCAGGTTGCACAACTTCAGTAAAGTGTTCAAATCATAGTATATATCTTCATCATTTTGCCAACATTTATAAATTATACCATCATTTCTAAAGGGGACAAATTAAATGCTTGCCAAATTAAACTGTGAGCCCTTAGCACTATGGTCCAAAAACAAACCATGGTTATACCAAATTTAGTAAATGTTCACCAAATTTGATAAATGTTCACCAAATGTATAACATGACATTTACACGACAATACTATTATTTACCTAGCAGTATTATACGCCCTACACCCGGGTTTAGGGTTA
Source organism: Lerista edwardsae (assembly GCA_029204185.1). Lineage (NCBI taxonomy): Eukaryota > Metazoa > Chordata > Lepidosauria > Squamata > Scincidae > Lerista > Lerista edwardsae. Next base: position 7,994,753 of record JAJKFI010000046.1, read on the forward strand.
GGATTAGGGTTAGGGTTTGGGTTATAATATGAAAATTTACTATTTTTGGGAGACACATTTTTTAATTGTCGAATACTTTACTAACATGTCAATAATTCAATATGTGGTTATCACTTTAGGATTATTAGGTGATTTACAATTTGGTGAACATTTACTGTTTTTGGGAAATATAATGCCATCATTTTGGCATCAGGTGTTCAGATGCTCTCAACAGCAGGCACTGACCTGTTGCAGCAGCCACATTGCCATGGAATAGCCAGAGAGAGGGCAAGCTGGCCACTTGTCCAGTGTGTGCGGGGGGGGGGTCTGTGTACATACACACTCACATGTGCACCTGGCTGTATGGAGACAGGCATCCCAATTCAGTGATTTCTTACAGGCACATTTTTTTGATGGTTTGTAGATGTACTTGCCAAGCACACACCCCATTTCTTTCAACAGAGGAAGTAGCTCTTCATGTGCATTCTTTTTCATGAATGAAGCAGTCCACTGACTTCAACAGAGAGCTCCATGTATACATTACAGCACATACAGACCTCTGATTGACTGCTAGCTGATACTAATTTTAGGGGGGGAACCTACAATAACAGCAAACTATGTTTATATAAGGGACGTGGTGGCGCTGCAGGTTAACTGCTGCTGCTGGGCTTTCTGACCACAGTTCAAGACCACGCAATGGAGTGAGCTCCCGTTGCTTGTCCCAGCTCCTGCCAACCTAGCAGTTCGAAAGCACCTAAATGCAAGTAGATAAATCGGTACCACTTCGGTGGGAAGGTAACGGCGTTCTGTGCGCCTTGGCGTATAGTCATGCTGGCCACATGACAACAGAAGCTTGTCCTTGGACTCTACAGGCTTAGAAACGGAGATGGGCACCGCCCCCTACAGTCGGTCACAACTATAGCATTCAGTCGTGAGGAAACTTTTACCTTTTATGTTTATACAATCAGGTTTATCATTTGTACAATTTATAAAAATTACTAACCTTCCAGTACGCTGTAATTCGGGTCCTGAGTGCCCTCCAAGTGGCTCTGGGTCTCCATGAGCTGCAGTTCCATTGGGCACCCCTGGAATCTTACGCTTTTCCTATATGGAAGAAAGATGCAACCGTTTTCCCCCCTACTTCAAATCATGGGCTGGGAAAGCAAGGTGACTCAGAGCGCAATCCTCAGCTGCACTGGAACAGCAAGGCATGCAGGCCTGAGCTGTATCCAGCACAGCTTGGGAATGCTCAGGAGCCTCCCCTATGTGCTCCACAGATCTGCGACTGCTATTTAGCAGGCGCAGTGCCAAGGATGCCACGCTGCACAGCCTGGGGACAGTAGTATTGTACAAAAGGATTCTGAAGGTCTGAGAAGGTTTTCAGAATGCGACGGAATGTCGTGCAAAGGGCCATGTGCTCCAGGTTAGTGAAGGAACGCTAGCTGCTTCAGGGGTGGTGGCCCCAGGACACCAAACAGGTCAGATCTGCAACTGTGCAGAGTGATGGCAGTTACAAGTTTACAGTAATGTATACAGACAATGCAGAGCTTGAGGAATTGTGTGCAGTAATGTGCGCAGTGGGATGACTTGGTACAGCCTGAGTATCCCTGATCTGGACTGCTTGGGATGGGAAGGTGTCTGGATTTGTCTGGATTTCAGAATAGCTGCCTAACTATAATGAGAAATGCTTCCTCTTGTTTTTTCCACAGTTGCCCATATGGGTGTCTGCTGGCCTCTTTGACTTTTTTTCAACATTGTCTATAGAGGCACACACCAGAGAGCTTACAGCTTACAGGGAATTTACTGAGCTTGTACATGCGTTATGTTGGAATGAGTTCAAGACCTTCTAGTGCTCACTTTATAGAAAACAGGTCTTGGACAAAAGTTCTGGATTTCAGAATAGGCTGGATTTCAGATGTCCAGCTAAGGGTTAATCTACCTGTTAAAGGGAGCTCCATATGTTCAAGCTCAAAATCCCCTTGGACATGTCAAATAAGACAAGGGCAGTTCTTTGAGCCCGAATCACTAGACTTTATTTATAGAGAGTTCCAAATCTCTGAGCAGTGTTTCTTAGAGCAGAATCCTAACCTGAAGTTAGTCCGGCACAATTAGACCAGCAAAATTTGGTAAGCACAAACGCCACCGTAAAGTGCGATTGGACCACTCTCAGAGTCAGGGAGGATGGTGCATGTCTGTGTACTGGCCTCTCTGATCGAAAGTGGTCAAAATATACTTTATGGTATTCCTTGTGCCAGCCAAACTTTGCTGGCATAATTTGCCGGCCTAACTCCAGGTTAGGATTGCGCTCTCAAACACCCCCTCTTTCCTAAAAGTATGGTATTTTTCATCAAGAAAAGTTAAGGATTTATATATGTTGACAGCAGCTAACAATTAGTTACACAGAGAAAAATATTATAAAGCATGTTCTTCATTCCGTGGAAAGAAGCATGTTACATATATAAGACACACTGCAGTGTGTGTGGGAGTGCTGGAGAAGGAGAGGTTCAAAGTATTCATCAGCATATGGTCAGTAAGATACTACAAATACAAATAATTCAGTTTGATATGTTATTTAATAACTTTAATTGCTGCCATAGATGAGCAGGAAAGGTTACAGAGCTGTCACTTCCTAACCTAAAATGCCAAATCAACTCTTTGCACAAACTAGGATCCGACAGGAAGGAATAAAATTGTTGTGCTGAAGACGCTCCTCCTAGAAAGTTAGACAATGAAGGAGCATGTGTTAAATTGAAAACAGATGATTAACAGCACAATCCTAAGCACGGCTTTTCAGAATTAAATTCCAACAAGCTCAAACGGGACTTAGGGCCCCAATTCTATGGTGCCTGGCTCCAGTGGTATATGTGTAAAGGCTCTTTAACCCTGGTGACAGAATCACATGACCAGTTATGTCACCTGAGCCTTAGCACTGGGAAGACAACACTGTAGTGCTGGTGGCAGAGTTTCCACTGGCTGGTAGAATGCCTTTTTAGGGCAGGGGGAAGGTGGGCAGAGGGTATCCAATGGTCTCTCTTGAGCCACAGAGCCTTACACAGTCTCCTCAGCTCTGCAACCCCTCAATAGTGGGCGTAACTCCATGGAGACACATTGGAGCTGCAGGGGTTTTTCACAGGGTACGGGAGAAAATGTTCCTAGCCCCATAGGATACAATGGCAGCCATTTTGATACCACTGTAACCCTGGGTGAAGCCAGGGTTTAGGATTGGCTGTACCCAGGACTACAGTGGCACCAAAATGGCCGCCACTGTATCCTATGGGGCCGGGAACATTTGCTGTTATTCCAAGTAACTGGTATAGCATGGCAGCATAACATTCTTGTTGTGGTTAGCATTACTACTGCTCTATCTACCTATGTGGTGATTTAATAAAGTGAAAGAACATGGCTCCACCCTGAGGGGCTTAAAATCTAGATATTGACACAAGAGGGACTGCAGAGGTAGGGAAAGGGGGGGGTGGGGGTGGAGGCAGAGATAAATAGGGGAGACCAAGCAATTGCTTCAGTTGTACATAAGTCAAGGTTAGTTACAGTAGGGAGTGAGGACATACAGTACTTGCCTTGAATTAATAGAAAATTCTACTGTTTCAGTCTTTTCACGTTTTCAAATACGTCACTGAATAATGTGAAATGTATGTATACCTGAGACGGAACATTTTTGGGCGGCTCTATACGAATTGTTGGGTCCCACTCTCCAGGAGGGAGAACTGTCACTTGATCTAGAAACTCATCAATCCCAGCAACCAAGTCACTACGATCTTTAGCTTTATACGCAACGTCATGAAACACCTGCCAGACAGACAATAAAGCACATGAGACTTTGCTCATAAGGAGGATGCAACACATTCCATAAACATACATCGTTGCTTCTCTTACAAGGCTTGCAATTTATTTCCCTGCCAGTTATCAATATAGCCCACTATGGAACATATGCTTTCAGTATGCAGAATTCCTCCCTCTGTTCTTCCTTTTAAGATTGGTTTAGAAGTCTGATTAAAGCTGAATGTGCCATCTGCTGTTTCAAATTTAAGCAAAGCCTTCTAGGTGTATTTGGGGGTTAAATTTAGGGGTTAAACTCTCAGTACATGAGAGTTCAACACCCTTTAAAATTATTATTATTTAAATAAATTGCTGTTAATAGAAAAATACCTCATCTGTCATCAATGTTCCAATTGACCTGCCAATCTCGTGGTATTGTGGGCCTCTTCCTAGTGGTCCCAAAAGAATAAATAAAAATCTACAAAGGAACAGAAAACAAACAAAAATATTCAGAGGTTAATTCAATAGAGCACAAACATTTTAGCTAAAAGCAAGCCAGAAGAACCAACTTCTACAGGGTCTGACCAATCCTACATTACAGAAACTTGCAAAGCAGTGTAAAAATTAGGAAATTATAATTTTTATGAGGCGCAATCCCAACCAGAGCTGGAATAGGAAGACCAGCTCACCATAGAAATAACCCTGGAATCTCCTGATTTGGTTGTACATTTCTACACAAAATTAGGGGACGGGAGTGGAAGGGAAGCATGGAAGGCTGAGAGATATCCTCTGGATGTCACTGTATGTAGCATTTAGGGGAAGGAGTGAAGTCTGGGCTTTCCTGGAGGGTTAATGATGGCATATTCTTCAAAGCTGATGCCTACTATACGCAGTGAACTAGTCTGCACACAGTGAAGTCTGCTTCAAATTAAATCACATCTGGAGCACATCTGTGTGCAGCAACTTAGCTCACCATGTGGATCAGGACCATTTATGCTGGGGCTTTGTAGTAGCCCTTTGCATGGTGGATTGGTAAGGGGTGGCCCAAGACCCCTTGGCACCTGAGACAAGGGGGAATTGTGCCAAATGCCCCCCCTTACCCAATTATATGCCCGACTCTGTTCCTCCCATTTCCTGGACTCACAAGAAAGAGGGGGCAGAGGTGAAGTAGAGGAGAATGTCCCCCTCTTCCCTTTCCAAACCAGAAAACGGGAGAAGGGAGACGGGAACGGTGGAGGTGAGTGGGCAAGTGGAGGTGGGAACCCCTCACCAATCTGTTGCTTGAGGCAACTGTCTCAATCCTTGAGGAGGTCTCTGTGACTACAACCCCACTGCAGAATGCAGAACATGCCCCACTGGCATAGCTACGTCAGTGCTGGAAAGCTGGTTAGGATTGCTTCCTTAAAGAGCCTTCTTAGTGGCACTGGTAATGCACATAATGGCTCAGATTTCTTTTTCTTTTTTTATGAGTTGCACAATCCCAACCTATTTTGTCAACTGAAATACTTGTCTTCCTTCCTTAGCACAAGCTATGAAAATACCTGGTTGGAAGTGGAACTTCCGCTAGTCCTGAAAGCAGAACCGCAGGAGCCAGTCTAACAAAAGCAACCACAGCACGATCCAGGAATTCAAGTTCTCCCACCAAAATGTTTGAGGCTTCAGCTCCAGGAGGGATCTTTTTCATGAAATGCAAGTCGACCTGCATAATTTTTTTAAAAATAAAATAAAATCATTCAGGGGAAAAAATGCATGGGAAAGAATGAAAGCCTATTACACGTGAAGACTTTTTTGCATTCCATGTCATTGATTACATATCTTTACATCATGGATTACCAAACCCAGAACTATTTAAGTAGCACAAAAATATATTAGTAAGAATGCAAGCTGTAATTAATTAATTAATTAATTAATTAATGTGATTAATTAACGCAAAGTTTAATTGCAGATTGAAAAGGCGCATCAGTTAATCAAGTATTAGTTTTTGAAACAGACTCCATTTTGTGCTCCAGAAAAGTTTCTTTGCTTCAGAAATATGGAGCAACAACCTGCTTTTGGGTATACCAGCCACACCAATGCCTTACAAAGAGCTTGTTCAGAAGGTTTGTATTGTTAATATACTGCATCTATTTCTAAAGCCTGCCAGTGTTAACGAAGGAGTGTGCTTAAAGTCATTGTCCCCTGTCCAGAGAAAGTTAGGGCCCAATCCTGAACTAGTTGCCGTAGGTGGTATGCTCATACTGCCTGGGTATCTGTCTGGGTATCTGTATCTATCCATGCAGAGAGAAGCCACACACACCCTTGGCCCCAGTGGCAGCTGGAGAAACCGGGTGCCTCACTGGCTGGAGGGGGGGGAGGCGTGTGGCTTCTGATCGGGCAGTTTTGCCTGATTGCCGGCTGGGAGGAAATGTGCGCCCTCCCCCCCCCCCTCAGCCAGAGAGGCGCACATTCCCTCCTAGCTGGTGATTGGACAGTTTTAGTAAATGGCGCCCATTGCTCTTGCGCCCCCACTCAATACCCTAAATACGCCACTGCTCAGAGTGGTCCAAACATACTTCACATTGTCCCATGTGCCAGCCAAACTTTACTGGCCTAACTATGCCAACCTAACTCCAGGTTAGGACTGCATTCCAATTAAAAGAATTAGGGCCAAACTAAGAAATGTCTCCCTATAATAGCAAACCCAGGTCTTATGGGTTGGATCCAAAACAGGACTGCCCACAAAGATGTAAGGAAATAAGAAATAGGGAACTTTCAAAATCAAAATCCCCAAAATCAAAAACAAACATTCTGCCTAGAAATGTGGAGAAGCCAGGCAAGAGAATAACTTTTGTTTTCATAATGGATAGCACAATGCATCTGGGGATGGGGAGGAAATTGTAGTGGAGGAGGAGGAGGAGGAGGAGGAAGAGGAGAATGGAACAGTGTGATCTGGAACATGTTTACTCTGAAGTAAGCCCCACTGAGTCCAGTGGGATTTACTCTGTGAAAAATGAAAAATAATTTGGGAAAAATTTGGAGAAAGGGAACCAACAAGTCCCTGCAGACTGTTTGAACTGTATCACATATTCTCTGAAGTAAGTATGTCCAGGGAATCCAGTAGGACGTACTGTAAGGATTATGTCAAAAAGAAATTGGGATATTTGGGAAGGTGAATAAGATTCTTGCTCTGTCATTCAGGGCAGAATTATTCTAAAGTTAGCCTGATGAAGTCCCCTGAAATTTACTCCAGGGGAGATGTGTACATGGCAACATTTTGTGGTGGGAATCGTTTTGGGCTTCTTAAACAGAAATAGCACATTCTGCCCACTTGATTTTGGTCTAGTGTTTAAAATAAGTGCCATAGCACAATAGGTAAAACTATCAAAATGGTTTTATTTATTTATGTTTTTCCTCTAAAAACTGTGCCATTCATCACACAATGGCAACAGTTAATTGTCTGGTGTTCATAAACATACTTTATTTGCATTTTCTCCAAACCACCACCCTAAATGTTCTGCAGGAAAATACAGCAATTCACATAACAACATGTTCAAATTGATATCACAGTTTCCTATTCCGAGAATTTCAAATTGCAGCACTTTTCCCCATTTGCTTTCCTATTACCAATCTAAACACAAAAACAGTGACCAAATCCAATATAAACTGTTAGTGACCATTTTAATGTCTATCTTACAGCCATCTGTCAGCACCAGTGTGCTGGTGTCTTTGATAGTGTTTACAAAGTTGTTTTTCTTGCAAATGGCTCTGGCACATAGACAGCATTTAAGCATAATGGGAGTTGTCTGTGTCAGGAAATACAACTCAAAATTTAAATGTCTCCAAAAATTAAGCCCAACAAAGCCTTTTTTCCACTGTTTTGCCATCTTACGTACATATTCCTTATGGAAAAATAATTTAAGTTTACATATTGATCCAGTACCAAGGAATTATCGCTGATAGCTTGAAACATAACAGTACTTCTTAGGAAGGGATATGCCACAGATGGAGTAAAGCATATGTACGTGTTTGGAAAGGATTTAGAGTGACTTTTGATTGAAACACAGTGTAATCGCAGCCCTCATATACTATGATGGAAATTTACCCATGTTGGTGTCTTTTTTGTGAAGGAATTTTACGCCTAACACTGCTGTTTGGCACTAATGATGCTCCTCTCAACTTTCCATGGATTACAGTAAGGACCAGTCCAAGCCTGGATTTGGGTAAACCAGAAGAAAGTTTAGGGCCCGATCCTATCCAACTTTCCAATGCAGCTGTGCCAACAGGGTGTGCACTCCATCTGGAGGGGGGGAGCAATCACAGAGGCCTCCTTAAGGTAAGGGAATGTTCGTTCATTTACCTCAGAGCTGCACTGCAGCTGCATTGATACTAGAAAGTTGGCTAAGATTGGGCCCTACGAAAACCAGCCCCTGGTAAAAGGAAGGATAGTCATCTCCTGTATCCATGGGGGATACATTCCTGCTGCTACCGCAGGTACCCAAAACCACAGATGGCAGCGAACACTATTGCTCCACATGAGCCCTACAAACTGCTTCTGTTTTGCACCTGCTTGTTAATGCTTGCCCTCCTAACTGCTTTCTCTTCATGCTTCGAGGGCAACTGCTAATACACAAGTGGGAAGAGGTTGCTCTGTGCAAGCCCTCCAAACTGCTTCCTCTTCCTGTCTGCTTGTTAGCACCTAATTCCTCCAACTGTCAAGTGGGGCTCGAAGGGGGGGGGGGCATGAAAAACCAAAGTGGGAAGCTGTGATGCTTTGGTGTGGTAGGGCTGTAGCACGTAAAACTTTTTGTTCTCTGTCTTTTTGTTCTCTGTGTTTGTTAGTTATGTCGAAATCCTAACCTGGAGTTAGGCCAGCACAGTTAGGCCAGCTAAATTTGGCTGGCACAAGAGATACTCTAAAGTATGTTTGGACCACTCTTGGAGTCAGAGAGACCAGCACACAGACATGCGCCATCCTCCCTGATTCCGAGAGTGGTCCAAACGTGCTTTACAGTGGCCCTTGTGCCGGCCAAACTGTGCCAGCCTAACTGTGCTGGCCTAACTCCAGGTTAGGATTGCGCTCTTCGTACTCCATCCAAGAATGTAGTGCAGCAGGTGCCATCCATATACTGTTTTATGACATTATTAAATTGGCCTTTTTGTTTGTTTGTTTGTTTGTTTGTTTGTTTGTTTGTTTGTTTGTTTGTTTG